>BMAU01008294.1:30000-145000 GCA_019973935.1 Trichonephila clavipes | reverse complement strand
TTAAACTCTCCCAGTTGCGCAACTAATATGCGCATAGCACACTTAGCCTTGTCTCATTGGCTTCGAAATTTTAATCATTTGCATATCTCTTACCAGACAACATTCTTGCCGAGTTTCGTGATTGTAGCTTGATTTCTTCTGGGTGCATATATTTTTTTGCGACAGAGTGTATATATATATATACATATATATAATTTAAAGAAAATAAATATTGGAATTTAAGCATACACCACATATATTTACTAGCCATTAAACGCATAAGCCGATGGGTATTTTACGATGCTAATGATACTATTATGTTTTTAAGTCACAGTACAGTGGGGCGCGCCCTCTAGGGGGACACGAGCATATTGAAAAGTCAAAAACAAAAGTTTATCTAAGAAAATTATTGATTTATGGAAAACAAACTACAGTCTGACAAAATAAAAAAATAAAATACAGATTTATAATGATATTACACACCTATAAATGTATAAGTACTGCAGATTGCATTTGTAATTAATTTGACAATACTAAGTTAAGAACAAGCTTAAAAATTACCAGTGACCCCATGGGCTTGTCATGTAGGAAATTAATATCCAAAAATTAATATTTTTGACAATTTGTACGGTTCAGAATTAATCTCTAAGCTGCCGGTTATTAGTTACGGAAATCGCCCCCAATGCCACCCTTTCCACTTAGGTGTTCTTATGTGACATATTGGGGGATGGGGAAGAAAAAGAATAAATAAACAAATCCTATGAAATATGTAAATCCTTCGCAAACACTGTCAAGGTCCTTTTATTGCATTCCAACGCCTTCGAAATAACTTTATGGACAACAACGCACAGAAAAGATCATACTTCGGAAAGACGTATATATACGTCCGGGGCAATTATCGTTTTGGTTGAACGAGATGTTTTACGTCGTTGGCACTTAAGAGGTTGAGAGGTTTTAAGAGGGGGGCGATGAAAGAAAGTTATGATTAAATTATGATTCGGTCTCAAATAGTGAAATTTTGAGGAGGCACTGTTTTAAGTTATTGATATCTAAATCCTAGCGTTAAGCTTGTACAGGAAAATATCCTAACAGTCCTTACTTTATTTTATTTAAAAAAGTCAGGTTAGAATTTCTTAAGTAAAAACATTTATCTTTAAAACAGCCATAATCTTTTTTGGAGTCGATTCCCGCAAAACTGGTTCTTTTCCAATATCTGCTAAAAGCAAGAACTATGCTTGCCAAATTTCAGGTCTGTAATACTAATAGTTCAGAATCGGATATTTTTTAATTGAAAACAACCCCATAACCCCCGTAAGTAACCTTTGAAATTGATTTTGCAAAACCCGTTCCTTACAGATCTCTTCTCAACAAAAGAAACATATTTATCAAACTTCAGGTCTGTAGAATCCATAATTCAAAAAAAGGGAATTTTCTATATTGGCCCCTACGAATCCCCTTGCGAATCGATTTTCTTCAAATTCCCTCTGCATGTATCTTTACTCAACAACAAAAACATTCTTGCCAAATGTCCAAGTCTGTAGGTCTAATAGCTCCGGACATCTTGCGGTGATTGAGTGAATGAGAGTAAGTGAATCGCTTTTTTCTTTTATAGGTTTTTCTGTTGTAGAAATGTGTTTGAAAAATTTGATAATATGAAAAGGCGATAATATGCAGTCCCTTAATTTAAAGAGCTTTACTGTAAAGATTACACAAAATAGTAAGATCAATAATGATGGAAAGAGAACAATAGAATATATAAACAATCGATACATTCTAATACGAAAAAGAACACAACAACTCAAGATTGACTAGTGTTGCCATTTATAAAACAATCCAGTCCCAAAATAAACATTCGGATAAGGCAAACGAACTGGAAAATCATAATTGAAAAAGAAATTTCAGTTTTACATTCATCCATCTCTCTTAGAACTAAAAACCCACAACATCCAACCTATTTCAAAAGTATTCCGCCTTTTCTTTCTTCAGGAAAAAAAAGATTCCAGGAATTTTTGCTTACTTTTGAAACAACAATAGTTTTTTCCTTTCAGTGCCCGGGCACATAAACTTTATCCAATGTCGCTTACCCCACCTCAACATCAGGGATCTTCTTCCCAGAGTCACATTCGGGAGAAAATTTATCCTCTTTTCCCGAGAACATTTTGCAGGAGAAGATTTAATGGCAGTCAGCGTTTATAAGCAAGAACTTCAACACAAAAGGATGGATGAAAATACAGAAGTGCCGTTCGCTCCAACTCTGCATTTTAGATGCTTCTTGAAGAAAATATTGTTAGGAAGAAGCGTGTTGAGAACGGAGTAAAAGTCTTCTTCGTTCATTCCTAGTTTTTCAAATTATTGTTCGATGGTAAACATGCTCTTCGTAGTCGGCTTTAGAAGATTGGGAGGACTTCGTAAAAGAGACTTCTTATTCTTTGGAATCGTGATTAGACTAGAAATTTCCTTATTTTTTAAAATTGATTCGTCTGGGAGCATCTTTTCCGAATGTATTTCTATGCAATTTTTTAAAAAGAAGAATTTGGATGGATTTCTGTCTAAAATTAAAGTGTTTGTTTACTAAGAGGTATAGCATAGTGATCATGTTGAAGCGTGTGTTATCATATAAATTAAAAGCTGTTTGTATTCAGTATAGAATTTTAGAACATAAGCATGGTATATGCTTTCATGTTGAAAACCTCTTTAACACTATTTTTGAATCTTGATTTCAATATTCTTTGAAAACAGTATGTTTCACCACACACTGCCATTTTTATAGCATAAAATTCATTTAATTCTTTGAATTTTATAGAAAATGTTAATTTGATATTTCATTTTACATTCTAAAAAGCGGGAAAAATGTTAAATTTATAAAATACTTCAAAAACGTAGGGATGTAATTTCTGGTAAAAAGATATATGTCTTAACTACACAGATTTATTTTAATATTGGAGCGTATTGTTCTCTAAAAATATATTTCTAGTTTGGGTTCTGCTTTATGATATTAAAAAAAGGCAGAGTGTTTACGAACTTCGCACTTAACACAACACTAGGACTGTTGGGTGAATTCCAAAGAGAATCGAGGACGCCCGGAAAGGCTTAGAGCTAAAAATAAGATCCCTAAGAAACAATCCCCCCCGCATTTAAATTTTGTTCAAAAAATCTTAGTTTACAATTTGTTTTACAAAAGTTTATATTAAATTTACTTATTATAAAGTATAAAGATAAGTTCACAATTATGTAATTACATAATACATATACCCAAAGCTAAAGTTGTGCACAAATACATATAGGGCAAGAGAAAGAAAAATTTTTTTGAATCTTCCAGCAAATACACAGTGAGAACAATAAAACCCTCCCCCCCAAATACCAGGAAATACCCAAAAATACCACTCAATTGACGCAGCCACTTTTTGTAAATATTCACATTCTAATTTGTCCTTCAAGTTTAAATAAATGAATCAGTACCGGAAGGAAAAATATTCATTTTTGACACCCCCTATCTCTTTTTTTAAAAAAATAATAATACAATTAAGCAACAAAGAAAAAGAAAATTATTGAATTTTGTCGGAGATATTTGGAGAGAGTTATAGGCAGAATACGACTGCATGGTGATATTGTTTTTCTTAGGAAACCTATCTTTATAAAAACCAACCATGTTACTATTATAAAAATGGTCGACTATATTAAATACCTTAGGGTTGTTATTACCAACCGGCTCTCTTGGTTGCATCATATTATTTTCTAAAAGAGATAGTTTGTCAATTATCTCTTCAGATTAATATAATCTTGTGTTTTCATAATCCAACTTTAAAAATTTTAAATTATGATACTTTACTGTAATTTAATTCATTCTTATCTATGTAGCGGGAATCTGGGGTGACTCGCTTAACTCTCGCCATGTACAAAAATTAGGCTTTATTCAAAGAATCCATCTTTTAAAAATAACGCGCGCGAAGGGTAATAGCACTTCAATTACAACTGCCTTACAAATCATATCTGGCACTACCACAATTCACCTTTTTGTTAAAAAAAACTTTTCCAAGATACCAAGTCCGGAAACTTCGAAAACTTGAATTTAGTATTATTATTGTTTTTTATTCTATTGAAAACTCTATTTCCCTCCACTATGTGAGAATTATTAGCGACGGACCTCGTAATTTTGAACCACAGTCAAGTGGAAAAGCATATACCTTAGCCGGTACCCCACTCTCTTCATTTCCACACCACGCCAATGCGAGGACTTCGCTATAACATATTTCGTGTGCATCACCCCCTATAGACAGTGAATCTTCAGTGGCGTCGAAACTCGAGCTCATGATGACTCTGCGACCATGAGTTCGTCACCATGACCACTAGATTACCGATGCCACTCACGAAAGGAAGACTTCAAATCAAAAGGTATGGCCCTTGTTGGTTTTTTATGATAAATAAAATAAAATCTGTATTAATCAATTAACTTAAAGCAATAAAAAGAATTGAGCTACCAAAGAAGAGATTTTGACATAAATTCATAAATTGTTAGTTGTATTTAAACCAGTGATTCTCTACACTTATTTTGCTACGGCACGCTTTTAACAATTTCAAATATTTGCGATACACTAATAATTAAATAAGATTAAAAGAATTTTACTTATCTGTAATACACTATGAAAAATAGTTTATGGTAAATTTTCAGTGTTAAATAAAATAATAAGTACGACAAAGACAACAAAATATTTATTCAATACTTAATTACAAATTCATTATAAGAACACATTTAATGCGAAATTTGAGCTTGAAGATTTTGATCATTTCATTTATATTCGTAAAAATGATAATGCCTCTCTCATTTTGTCCTCTACTTTTAAAGGTATTTTTTATTTCGTTTTTATATTGGTTAATGCTGAAAATCTGAACTCCCGGAAATAAGATGTAGAAAATTGTAACGTTTTTAAAGCTTTTTTGGCTATCATCAGATAATCAATTTAATTTAAATCCAAAGTGAATTAATCGACTTTTCCACTTGTTTAGAAATTAAATCTCGATTATTATAGTTCGAAATTAGTTTTTCCGCTTCATTCAAAGTTAATTCATGTACAGATACATCCGTTATCAAAAATGGATCACAAACCCAATCGAATTTTTTTATATCCATCTATCCAAGAAAAGATAAATTAAATATACCCCGAATACCTTTAGTTTCTTCCTATAGAACAGCTGAAGGATTCTCGGCTTTGTATTTTATTTTTCTTCACACAGTGTAATTAATATTTTTTTTAAAAAAAAATATTGGTGGCACAAAATGAGAACCAATTATTTAGACTATTGATCTGAATCTATTAAAAAACTCATGTTAACTGTGATGAGCATTAAGGAAAATTATAACCAAATGAGGGTAAATAAGAGACAAACTATACAAATAAATTATTCCTATTTAATTTTTAGATACAATGAAAATCATTTAACATGAAACTGATCACATTGAAGTATTTTTTCGTGTGAAAAGGCATTGCAAAAAAACATATAGAGATTCCACAAAATTAAGTTTATTAGAGTATATTTTATTTACGTAGATATGTGTATATGAAGGTATTTAATAAAAATCAATGAAAGAAAAAAATACACAAGAACTTAATTAAATTTAATGCAAAATTTAGCAATACTTAAATCTTTACAGATTTCCATATTCGTTCTCTGAATTTTGATGAACAGCTTTAAGAAGCTGCATATCCAATTTAAGCGAAATCGCTGTTTGCTTTTAACCTTTATCATTGAAGTCATAAAAAATTCTTCTAAAATAAAAAAAAAAAAAAAAAAAGACGCGAATCAAACTCATTGATTTTTACTCACACCGCGATGTACTCGTCACTGAATTCCAAACTTAATTAATGAGAGATGAGATGTTTTGTGCGCCGTTTGTAGAGGTGGAGGGTGAAAGTAGCAAAGCCAGGCAAAACTGTGTCTTTCTACGAAAAATGTGAAACCACCATTCTTTTATTTCACAACTCTCTTAAATCTCGCCTGCGTGGCTGGTGTTTTCCGTATTTTGTTCAGTCTCAGAAGGGAAATCTCTTCACGTTAAGCGATTTTCGTTTTGGGCTAAGTGAACAAAATGCATGCAAATACATAGTTTGTCAGGACCATTGTACGCATTTCACTGTATTTCCATCTATATATACTTGCAATCTGTCCTACCGATTGCATTTCCTCCAGAGTCTGCAATTGTTACAACTTCAAACAGTTGAAGTGAATTTCATTGATATAATTAGATGCTGTGGGACGCAGTCGAAAGGAGAGATTGATGATTACAAAATTTCCTTAAGTGAGTTAGCCATCAACCATCATTATAGCTGTTCAGAGGTTTAATTTGGTGTGAGAAGACTTTAAACTTAGAGTAGTAATTTTCTGCGTGAATTACTTAAGTTGCCATTAACGCGCCTTATATCTTCTGATGAAGTCGTTAAATTATTGTGTTTCTCAAACTCAAGCTTGCTTTTTTTGTGCCTCTTGAACCAAAAAATGTCTCAACTGAGCTTTATTTAAATAAAAAACAATCCACTCTATATATATCTTAATTTTCTTATCTTATATATCTTTTCATATCTTCTTTCTTATCTTATATATCTTAAGGTCACTGCCTACCTTCGGACCCATTTTTTTTATAAAAACTTATTTTTGAAACAAATTGAGCGTTTTTAGGAAGAAAAATAAAAATAATATGTAAATACATAAAATTTTTCAAATAAATATTGTACTTTTTTAGAAAAATTGGTTGTTTTCAAGGAAATTTTACCAAACTTTTACTAAAACGGGTAACACTATATAAAAATTTCTAATACAATTACCATAATTTTCTTTATACACAACATACATATTATGGTGCTCTTCAAAATGAACCAAGATCTAAGAGAAATATTAAAATACAAAAAAATTACAGACAATTATACATAATAGTATGAACATTTTACATTTTTTAAGTTTTTTCTTTATAAAGCTGCCCTAAATGAAAAAATATTTAACCTACAACAAAACGTATGGTCCACTTTATGAAAAATAGTATAATATAAACATTCCCACAAAATTTCAAAACGTTATCTGGTTTGGTTTTTAAGATATCATGTATCTGGTAAAGAGTATCTTTCGAAAATATAATTTTGAGAAAAACTCATTTAAAATGTTATCTTACTGCCCTTTATGCATAGATGGTGTTTTTAAAATTACTATAACTTTATTTTTATTTCGAGTAAATAAAAAAGAAAAACTGTCTTAGAAAGAAAAATGTTCAAACGATAAGATTTTGAAATAAAAAAAATGCCTTATATACACGAAAAACGACATTTTCAAGTTAGGCAGTCACCTTAACTTATATACATTTCTAAAATTAAGCAAATTAAGGATAGGCACCGTAAACGGGTTGCTGAAAAACAAAACTGATACTTAATTATTTTAACCCTTGCAGGATAATGAGGCTGCTAAGAGTAAATATAAGTATATAACTGTTTATTTCGATATTAAAATATCATCGCAACAATTACCAATTCTATTAATAACTCGCAAAGTTGGCAACCCCGATTTCCTATGTGTCGGTCGCGCTGAAATGGCAACCTGGTATTTCGTTTCATAAAATGTCGCTAATAGGTTGCGATAATATGTAGGTACCTTTATTTAAGTTTGTTTTGATTTAAAATAAATAAATATTATAAGAAAAATACATAACAAAGGGCAGTGTTTTGGATCAATATGTTGATTCAATTTTGATAGATGTGCAGTTTTGTGACGGATCTATACGCGTTATTTCAATTAATTCTCTTGAGAAATCTTGGACTATCAATTCGCGTTATTCACAACCATCCCTTCGGATAAAGAGAATTGGGATATTTAAATTAAGTCACAATATGTAGTTAAGGTTTTCTAGCTTGACGAGAGAGTAGGAGAGAAGAAATACTCGAGTCAGGTGAGACTGCTGCTGAAGGTTTAATATTAGAATTACAGTGATTTAAGACTTATTAGGAGGAAATTTTAAAGTAACGATTGTTCACTAAGATTGAATTGATATTAGATTAAATCGGATGATAGGTTAAATCCTTCATTAAGGTAAGGATGGAGTTTGATAGTCTTCTAATCGTTCACGTTTTACCGTCGTTGTTCCAATTTCATGGTTAGCATTGAGGCATTCTCTAACTGTTATTTAGTTGAAATTGTGTCTGTTCTTTGGGTGATAAAAATATATTAATTGAAAAAGCACGTTGATCTACAGTTAATGTTAAAGTTTCTTTGTTAGATTAGTTTGAAATATAAAACTGAATGTTAAAAGTTAAATTCCATATGTGCATGGTTATTCATAACGGAATTTTCAGCCGCTATAGTAAAAACACTAAAACGCGAATACAGAAAAAAAGAGCATTTGAAAGTATACACAATCACAAGTTTTAATTACATACTTTACAGGTGTTCCATGTGTGAACCCTTGGGCACACATCATACATTATACCAGCCACACTCTACTCAACATTGTACCATTAACATTGTTGACAGCACGTATTATCCTTTTCGTGTTATCCGTTAATTTGGTATTTTACGTAAGACCCAAATTTTCGTACCCTATTTGCCGTGAGATGTAGCAGAACTGCATGAGCGTATAACAATGGGGTCGGCAAACATGGCATGTGGTAGAATTCTTACAGTGGCACTCTACACTGCTTTACACATTAGTCAATATTTGAGTGGATGGAAGCTGATGAATTTGTAAGGCCCTTTATTTGACAAACATCTTCAGAGTTATGGACATTTATGGAACTAAGCAAACATTTGAAAGGTAACTCCAAAGGTAAATTTACAGCTATTTTGTAAATTATTGAATGTCATTTCTGGACATATTTAATTCAGTGCTTCTCAAAGTTTCAACATTCACGATCAATATTCAATTATGATTTTCATCGCGCCCCCTTCATACAATAAGAATGTATTGAATTCAATAATACGCTAAAACTACGATATGACCTTAACTTCTTAAGGGACACCGGCGTATATAAACGTCTCGCTCAGTGAAAGCATTAATTTCACCAGACGTATATATACGTCTTTCCGAAGTATGATCTTTTCTCTGCACTGCTATCCATAAGATTATTCCGAAGGCTTTGGAATGCAATAAATGATCTTGACAATTGTTTGCGAAGCATTTACTTATTTCAGAATATTTTTATTTCTTTATCTCCCTTCCCTCCCCACAATACATCACATACGCTCATCACGTGGTAAATGGTTGGCATGGGGAAGCGAATCGCGTAACTTTTAATCGGCAGTTAAGGGATTAATTATAAACCGTACTAATTATAAAGTTAAGTGTTAAGTTTAGTATATAATTTTACATATAACAATTTCATGGAGTCACTGGTAATTATTAAACTTGTTCTTAACTTCGTATTGTTAAGTTAATTATAAAATACATTGTGTAGCACTGATACATTTATAAGCACAATATATTAGTGTAAATTATTTTTATTATGTCAGAATGTATTTTGTTTATTTTATTTCGGTGAATTAATAATTTTTTAAATAATCTTTTTTTTTTTTTACTTTTTAATATGTTCCCGCCCCCTCGCAGAGTCGTCACGCCCCCAAGGGGGCGTGGCCCACAGTTTGAGAAACGCTGATTTAATTGCCTGAAGAGAGAAAACTATATGTACTCTGCTTTCCGCTTTTAGTTCTAATTATCTAAGTAAAAAAATCTTTCCTCATATGAAAAATATTTCGAGAAAAGAAATTGTTTAATATTTGAATACTCAGAATTGTGTCAAATTGAAGTCACACATTATATCCCTGATTAGGTGATACGAAAATATAGTAGTGCAAGCGTTAGGTTCACATTAAAATTTTTATTTATCGTTTTATTTAACTATAATGAAGAGAAATACGCTTATATTTTATATTGTCTAATTCTTATTTTAATAAATATGTTGAAAAATACATAATATGAGTACAACATGAATTTTTGTACGGAAGAAAGTTATATTTTATGATACTTATTTTAATGTTAGGAAATATTTTAAATGAGATGCGAAATTAATATACAATAAAACCGTAAACCTATACTATTGACATATATTCTCTAACTCTGCATGCATTATCGCGGGAATCGAAATGTTTCTAAGATACTCTACTGTGTGGCAAGTTGAATCATACAGGCAAAGAGGTTGGTTAACTCTGGTGTAACACATGTTGTCATTAACGTTAATGGTACCATATTGAGTAGTGCGGCATGTACTGTGGACTGTCGCATTGGTGTCGTGTAACCAAGGTTTCCCACATAGAACACTTGCTAAGTGTTTAAATAAATCTTGAATTATTTCTGTATTTTTTCAAATATTCTTTTTTACCGTATTTGGCTTTTGATTTTTACTATAGAGCTTCGAAACCCCGGAGGTAATTATGCATATATTTATAACCTGTATTATCTGTTTTCCAACATATCCATGCCTTCGCAGTTTAAAAAATGTATTTTATTGCAAGTAATTGCATAAAAATATATTACCCTGTTAAAATGGGTCTTTCGTGAAAAATCAAACAAAAGGCACGACCATTACTGTAAAAAGGAACCATTTATTTAAATGGCGCTCTTATATAACATTTTATTAGATAAAATGTATTTTCTCCACAAGACACTACGTATGAGTTAACATCAAAAGTCGACAAATATTCGGTTGAAATAAAACATCCGAGGAAGAATATATTGCTACAAGTTCTATTTTACGATTCCCCTGAAAGGATATATAGATAGTATGGTCGCTTTCAATTTTTCTTGGACAGTGCCTAAATGTAAAAGCTTGCCCATCTTTTGTAGCATTTCGGTTTCCATGGATACGGCAGATGGAAAATCCACGACGTCAAGAATTGTTTTTAACCTTCGAGGTAAAAAACTAACCTAAAAAGCAGGAGATACTTACGAAAGGCAACAATTGGATGGAATTCTTTTTTTGTGTGAATTACTAAGAAAAGGAATTAGTAACTTCGGCTCTGAAGCAATTAGGGCTTAAAAAGAGTAAATATGTTCTTCAGGTTGAAAGAATTCCCCGGAAAATACTTGGTGATTAATTGAAAGTCTTTTAGGGTGGAACTGGAAAGTTTATTGCCTTATCAATTTGTAACAGCAATTTGATGGAAAAAGTCCTACCGAGATTGAAAGATTGCAATCTGTTTACTTCGTTTAGATGGTAATGTGATAAAATTTGGTACAGAGGTGTTGATTCCTTGCTGAAATCACTTTAGTAGCTTGAATTTAGATGAAATATTTTTGTAAAGAAATTCGAGATTGATGAAATACCACCCACGAATGTGTAGAATTGTCGTCTGATTGAGGTTAGTAATTAGAAGACACTCCATGTCAATATCGAATTCCACATTGTTTTAATATGATGTTATACAGACGGACCTATATTAAACAAAGTCGCTAAATCCTGAAAAAAAGTTCGTTACACCGAAAATTCATTAAATAAAGATTTATCTTTTAATGTACTTTAAAACCACACAAAATCTTTTAAATTTCATAAACACTATAGATTAATTAAGGGGACACAGTACGATTCAATCCAGCAAAAGTGGTCAAAAAATCAAATTTAATTTTTTAGCCTAAATTATTCTTTATATACATTTCTAAACATCACAAAATTTGAAAGCTCTAAACGTAAAAAATTCAGAGTTATGATAGCTCTTACGTTCGTTTTTATTCACATCTCTATGGCAAATCAAAACTTTAAACTGACTTATCTCAGAAAGATAAAATAACTAGTTAGTCTTCATTTAAAATGCTAAGGCTTTTTTCTATTGCACCTAATGCTTTGAAAATTTTTTTTTACTTATTGCTAATGGTACATGTAACAAAAGTTGGTATGCATTTTTGAGTCAATATTTATTTTTAAAAAAAGTAATTTAACTCATAATTTATACATTTTTCAAGAAATTTTCTATAGACATTCATAAAAACAAGTATTGTATGAATACTAATCACGTTAACGCAGAACCCATACTAACTTTTATTATATATTAGTTTTTTATTATATATTTATACTTAGTTTGACGTACTTGTAAATCAAATTTCATGCATGTACGTAAATGTTTGTAGGGGAGGAGTAGAATTTTAAAATCACTTCACAAATTTTAAGTTTTTTCCTTAAAAAATTACATGGCTAGGCTTTTTTATGAAATTTTGAGCACAGAATCTGTTTAACATTGAAAACATACATAGGAGACAACCAGAAAAAATTTAAAAATCCTTAAATTAAAATTTTTTGCGTAAATTGTACCATGTCCCCTTAAAAAAGTAATCATTGACACTTTTTTTGAAAATTAATATTTATTCATTTTATATATCTTACCCATCAAAAGAAATCTGAAAGAAAAACAAGGGGGAAAAGGAAATTTTCCAGGAATACACAGTATTTTTAACTTTAAAATATAATTTTATATAAAAGCTAATGCATTTAATATCATTTTATAATTTTAAGCCTATGAGTTAATTTTAAACGTGCATTATTTTATAACCAGTAATTTTAAGCATACGCTATCACATGCGTCCTTAAGTTTAATAACTGATAAAATCTGTTAGTTTTATTCGAGTTTTTTGTTTGAAAAATTATGACTATATTTCGTTGTTCTAGAAGAGTTGGACACTTGGTAATACCAGTTCAAGCTCATGGATCACCATAAGACGCTTAAAAAAAGAGAATAGTTTCAAAAATGTATTGAAATATTTAAAAAAAGGGTAAAAAAACCGAAATGCAAGAGAAAAATTAATTATACAGAAAATACATTTCATATTTGGAGATTATTTTACAAAGAAAATAATAAAATGTTCTTGGTTCTAGGAAAAAGTTCACAAAAGTGAGAAATTTGTAAAATAGAGGTTCATAATACATATGGATGTTCGACTGTAATTTAGAAGTTCTAGTAATATTTCATCATTTGAAGAAATATCTCAATCAAAATATTAAAGTTACAGTACTTCAGCATTTCAACATTGTGAATAACACATCATTTGTGGTACTTTCTTCTTTATTCGTGGTTATCAGAGTTTATCCCTTACAAGACCATAAAGTTGCTAAGATTAAATATTAGTATGTACTGTTTATTTTAGCTTGTTTGGACATGTATTAAATAAAAAACGTAAGAAAAAATACATAAACATGCGTAATTTCTTGGATTAATGTGTTGTTTCATCAGGGATTTGTTTTCATTTGTTCTAATATATTATTCATTATTGCACAAAAGTATACTTACATAATAACATAAAAACCTGTGAGAAAACATAGGAACATATTATTACTCGGCACAACAAACTGAAATAAAAGAATACAGCCCATAAATATTTTAGTATTTCCGAGCAATTTATTCGACATTTCTTTTATTTAAGCCTTCCCGTTTACGTAATTACGTTTGGAATACATTATATTTTGACACTCTCTGTATAAACATGCAGATAATTTTTTAATTAAATTCGACAATCACCGAATTTGAAATGGAGAAAAATGTGTCCTTTCATCGTGAAAAGGTTAATGATGTAATATTTATAACTATTCGAAACTATATACATCGTAATACAGCTCTAATAATGAATGCAAAACCAATTACAGTAAATATACTCTTCATCAATGAGATGGATTTTACTTTTAAAACACCAAAAAGAAACAGGAAAAGTTATCCATTAGTATGAAAATAATCCATTTATTTCAAATGGTATTTCAACATCCCATTATATATATATAAAAAGTTTTCCCACAAAACACACTGTTTATGACTTGAGTACTAGAGTAAACAATTTTCGATCGAAATAAAAATACTTCGAAAAAAATTATTACATGAAGTCCTTTTTTTGTCATTGCATTAAAAAGACAACCATGGATATTTTCTCTTAGGCAGTTATTAAAAGAAAAACTACCATCTTATGTGGTGGTCTGGTTTCCATGGCTACTACCTTTTTAAAATCGTTGACGTCAGATCTTGGAGTAAAGAAAAAAAAATCAGATCATGAGAAGTTGTTATGATAAACAAGAAGAAAATAACAGTTCCGAACTCTTTTGTCTGAATTTTATCAGTAGATTATAAAAGATACAGAGACAAGATATTTCAATCTGAATCGAGAGGATTTATTGAAGAAATATCCCGAAACTGTGCAGTTTGAAGTATCATTATATAAGATCATGTAAATATTGCTAGGATTTCTCAGAAGGTTGCACTACATATATAGCAAAACCTAAGTTTCAGAAAAAGTAAGATTTATAGAGGAAGCACTGAAAGCCAACATATATAAAAATGCCAGCATTTTCAAGCGAAAGCTTGAACAGCTTGTAACAATGGACTATCCGCGAAGTATATCCTCTGAAACTCGGATTTTTTCCCATTCAGCCAAATTGGCATGTTGGGCTAGAACAACAACGCCACTATTAAATAGCATATTGTCAGTGATATAAAGAATAGTTGCTATGTGGACAATATTGCCACGTTAGTATTGCCTGAACTACCATCGTATGTTTCTGATTTAAAACCTATATTAAAAGATTTCTCATTAGCTAGTTTGAGAGTACATCTCATCAAAGATAAGTGCCACTTATTTCTTTCTAGCTAATTTTCTCGTCAACGCATATCATAATCATTTCTAACGTTAAATTAATAATTTTAAAAAATTACCGTCTATTCCCACTTAAGTCAAAAAAGAAAAAAATTATTTTAGTTACTATTTTTAAATAGTTACAGTTAATATAAATACGTATGTGATACGTATGCATACACAATATTAAGTGTCAAAACACCTTTTAAATTAACATTAAAAACTGTACAGGAAATCCGTTTGACGCGAAAACGCTTAAGACGAAATAATATACAGCGGTCCCAATAAACTTATACATTTTCATGCATTTTTAAGTCTTAAGGTATCCGACTATACGCTCGGAACCGTGACTTTAAAAAAGCTCATAAATGGATTATTTTCATGATATATAGTGTCACTTAGAATAGAATACATGTATAAAATTGTTTTAAGGACATTATAACAAAAACAACTATTTAAATACAATATTTTGGCAAAAAATTAAAATTAGAATTCCCTTTTTTCAAAACGTTCTCCTTTTATAAAAAATGCTTCTATAACAATAATATTTTGCTTATATAAAGTAAAGACTTCTCCAGAAAGTTTGAAAAATTCACATTATTTTCAGAGTTACCACCAATTGAAATATTTATCAGCGTTTTTCTTAAAATTTCTCTCCTCTGTTATAGTAAAATATGGATAAATCAACTTTTAGGTTATATATTTCAAAAATTGTTGTTCAGCCTCTGTACAGAGGTCCAAGTTATACACAGGCACAAAGTATTACTACAATAGAAGCCTTTTTCATAAAAGGAGAATGTATTGAAATCTGGTCATTCTATGTTAATTTTTTGTCAAAATATTGTACTTAAATAGTTTTTATTGTAATAATATTCTTAAAACAATTTTATATAAGTTTTCTAAACTAAGTAACACAAAATATCATGACAATTATCCATTTATACGCTTTTGCAAAATCACGGTTCCGAACGTAGTCGGATATCTTAACGCAAAACGAATATTGCTTACCATTAAATCGTTCTCTTCTAGGAATGAACAAAATACCGAAAACACCGGCCGGATTCGTTTGTCCTATTGTATAATCGGAAAAATTCATCGCAGTAAATGATGATAATGTATGTACAGTCCCAAATATGCCAGACAAAAACATTTTGGAATTGGTTCAAAGCTTAAAAAATATTCTGACAATGAAAATGTAATGAATAACGCAGCTCCCGTTCCAACATCATACAAAATGAAGAACAGCATGAAAAGTATGAGCACAATCCAATGAGGGAAAATGAGGAAATGAATAACAAAATAGACGATATCGAACACACAATTTGTAAACAAATTGATTCTAAAAGAACAAGGCAAAGAAAAATATCAGATTATCAAGTTTTGTTTTTTAAAAGAACTTGAAAATTTTGTATTAAATTTCTTTATATTTTTGTTAACGCTTTTGTTTTATTGATATTTGAATAAATATATTCATATATACATATATGTATAAATAAAATGTACTCTAATAAGCTTAGATTTGTAGGACATATGTTTTTTTTGCAATATCTTTTAACACGAAATTCTTTTAACACAAAAAAATACTTTAGTCCCTTCAGTTTCGTGTTAAGCAATTTTCCTGTACATAAGAAACCTAAACCTATGTACATATTTCTGTATCACAGATACACAAATAGTATCAGTATACTTATATACCCCAAGTTTTCTCTCGCTTATTTAATTTTTGTTGATCTCTCGATTTTTCTTTTGAAAACTGAAACACAGAATGTTCAGTCAATGACTTCATCTCCAGCTGAATAACCAAGCACCCATTCCTGTCACTTTCAGGAGATAAATTATCTTTTCGAGAATATTTCGCGAGAAGGGGTTTAATGTAAGTCAAGGTTTGTTAAGAAAAAGCTTAACGCCAACGATTGAATAAAAATCCAGAAAAGCCTCTGGCAGCATTTTAGATATCTCTCCGAGAATATGATTTTAGGCAGAAGAGTATCCGAAGAAGAGTAACATTTTCTTATTTTTCAATCCCTACTATTAAATGACTCTCCCTATATATATATATATATATATATATATATATCATGTTTCAAATTTTCAATCATCATGTTCAAATTAAATCATCAATTAAATACTTTCTATTCATCCATTCAAGTTCAAATACATTTATTAAATTTATAGTGGATGACACTTAATGTTAATACAGTTCTTTCGAATATTAAGTATTAGTTAAATTACAAAAATAATAATTAGTACCAACAAAAATATTAGTTCAACAGCATATATAGAAAGGAAAGTCGTTTGTTGTGTCCCTGTAGCGCAATGGTTCTTAATAGAAAGTGATAATAGAAAAAAACGTACAAGTGAAATAATTGTTACAACAAACAGAAACAAAAAATTCCACGAGATAGAACTTTCCTGTTTCCTTTCCTTAGAAGTTCCTGGGCTGAGTTTATAACTTTAAAAAATATTACCAATTGAAATGCTGAAGCGCATTCTCCTTCGATTGATTGAATATTAACGTCGCACTGTTCAGCTACGCGAGGGCTTTTGGCGATGGACCACGTAATTTTGAACCATGATCAAGTGACGTGGACGACACCTGAGGTGACACCCCTCTCCTACCTACCACACCACACCAACGGAGGGCGTTTTATCTCTCGACAGATTTAACATGCATCGCTACCCTACGCGGCGGGTATTTAGTGGTATTGGGCTCGAACTCGTGAAAAGGCAAGCTACGATCCGATACCTATACCACTCGGTTACCGCGGCCACCACATTCTCCTTCGAAACAAGACCACTAAACAACAACGCACTTCTACCATCGCTTTTGAATACTTCTGGAATCCATTTCAATGCATCCTGCCACGCATTTTCAACCAGTATTCAACCAAAACGATGTACTGTAAATTATTTGACAGTTCAGGAAATAATCTGACGTTGCGGGGGTGAGTTAAGGGGAGCAAAGAGAATGTGGTGCAACAGTTGTTTTGCTTTCGCAAGAAAGTTCGTTTCGGTGAGGGATTATATCCGTTGATGTGTGGCTTCGTATACCCCAACTGATTCTGTTATTTCCGCTCTTTGATTTCTGGCCCTGCGTAAGATCATAGAAACCTTTTCGGTGTTTTCAGGGGTGTGTTAAGTCCCCACACGTCGACGCATTAATCGTCCTCTGCGACATTTCGCTACCCGGGGTTGCAGGTATAGTTTGGGACTCCGAAAAAAATTCATTTTCATAAAAATAATTACTTTTTATTTTAGACTGGTCAATTAATTATTAATTAAAGTTTATAAATTATGGGAGCAATCCTAGTTAGTTAACTACCTTAAGCTTATAAGATAATCAATTAAACTAGCGTTTCTCAAACTGTGGGACGTGCCCTCTTTGAGGGCCGAGATAACCCTAAGTGGGGTAGAGGCGAGCATATCGAAAAGTCAAAAATAAAACATTTAAAACCATTATTAATTTACTGAAAGGAAAGAAAAAATACATTCTTTCATAATGAAAAATAAAGTGCATATTTACGCTGATATAAATACACTTATAAATATATCAGTCTGCACAATGTCTTTGATAATTAATTTAACAAAACTAAATTAAGAAGAAGTTTAATATCAGTGACTCCACGTGCTTGTCATACATAAAATTATATACAAAATTTAATATATATCGCTTATCTTGATAATTTGTGTGGTTTATAATTAAAATTGATTGTGGCTTTATCGTCAAAGTGCATTATTATTGAATTGAATTCATTGTTATGATTTGGAGGGGGACGCTATAAAAATTATGATTGAAAATTTAGTCGCAAATGTTGAAAGTTTGAGAAGCATTAACATAAGAACTTAATTGTTTCATTTAAAGTCAAAATTGCGCGGATAAAACCAGGTTTAGTATATCATCATTATTCCAAACTAAATCTTGACTTTGGGACATGATTAAATTTAAGGTATCCGACTAAGTTCGGAACTGTAATTTTACAAAAGCGTATAAATGGATAATATTTATGATATCTAGTGTCACTTAGATTAGAAAACGTATATAAAATTGTTTTAAGAATATTATTACAATAAAAAATTATTTAAGTACGATATTTTGACAAAAATGAACATAGAATTATCAATTTTCGAAGCATTCTTCTTTTATGAAAATTGCTTCTATTATAATAATATTTTTCCTGTATATAGCTTGGACCTCTGCGCAGAGGCTGAATTATAATTTTTGAAATATATATATATATATATATCTTAGAAGTGGGTTTATCCATGTTTTACTACAACAAGGAAGAGAAATTTTAAGAAAAAACGCCGATAAATATTTCAATGGGTGGTAACTCTGAAAATAATGTGAATGTATCAAAAATCCTACTCTCTGGAGAAATTTTTGCTTTATATAAGCAAGATATTATTATTATACAAGCCTTTTTTATAAAAGGAGAACGTTTCGTAAAAAGGTTAATTCTAAGTTAATTTTTTGACAAAATATTATATTTAAATAATTGTTTTTGTCATAATGTCCTTAAAACAATTTTATACATGTATTTCATTCTATGTGACACTAAATATAATGAAAACTATCCATTTATGCTCTTCTTTTAAAATCACGGTTCCGAACGTCGTCGGATACCTTAATGCAAATATCCTCATTACATCACTTGATGAAATTAAACTTAAAATTATAACTCTTCAAGCACTATTATGCGGAATAAGAATAAAAAAAATAACTATGATGGAATATTCTGATCGAATGCTTTCCTCAATTTAATTTCAATCAAACCAATCCCTCACAGACCAAATACACACTTCATGTTTTCTTTTAAATAGGTCACATTAATGGAATTGACATTTTTGCAAATTGGTTTCCTAAAATTATGTCATCTAAATTCAAGCAGCTAAATCAGTCTAAGCAATGCATCAGCATCAAACACCATCAGGAATCATCGCATTACCATTTAAACGATGTAAACTTTCCGATTAAAATCTTCCCCAATCTCTGCGGAACTTTTCGAACACAAATTACTTGGACAAATTTATCTTTCCAGGCATTTCCCAATTCCGTCTCCGAAGATTTCCCGTTAATCAAGTAGCATTTTTCGCCTGGCCTTTTAGTTTCCAAGACCTTATTTTCTCTTTAAAGCCTTCTGCTTCAGAACAGAAAAGTTAATTCCTGATACACTCTCGCAGAAGAGTTCTTCTGAAGTTGTCGCTTTTCTTTTTCACTGAAAATCCTTTTTACTTTTTCTCATTTGTTAGTTTTTGCCTCGCGGCGTCGACCATTCGTGACGTCATGGATATGTCCATGGAAACCGACTTGCCACTCGTTTGTCTTTTTTCGTTTAGCACTGTCCAAGAGAAGCAAAAAGCAGCAGTAACTCTAAGTAGAATCGTAAATGAAAACTCGATGCTATATACTACTGTTGAGTTATTTGATTTCGAAAATAGATTCGTCGAGATTCGTGCTCAATTTATATATAGTGGACTTTGCCTGAAGTCGTTTATATTTCATGAAATGTTGAAACTGAAATGGTTATGTCGAACACTCCGTTTTTTTTCAGTAAATAATACATATCCCTTTCGTCAATTTTTTTTCTTGTGCGTTTGTTTTTTAATTTGCAATAAATAAAACAAACAAAATGATTTTTATACTATTACTGATAAGAAAATGTGTAAAAATAGTAAACACATAATATACAAATATTAACTTTAATGAAAAGTAAAACTATATATGTCATATTTCCGTGTATACCTCGAAATCTTTTTAAACTGAAAGTACGGAAATAAAACGTAAAAAACAAAACCGTAATAAAAAAAAAAACCGTTTTTTTAATGTATATTTTTTGTTAGCCTTGCGCAAGCTACTATATTAATATTTAAGTTTTGGGGTGTTTTAGAGGGTGTTTGAGGGTTTAGAGGGGCTTAGAGTTTTATTTTGAACGAAGAAAAAAAAAAAAAAGGTCACATAAACCCTTCGAGGTCAGGGTCTGAGTCAGAAATTCCGTATCGTTATTGGAATGTCTGAATACATAAGATCATAATGTAGCGCGTTTTTTTCTCCAGGGCTTGAAATATTGGTCGACAATCATATGCCATGTACACGAATTTCTGGGTCCGCCCAATAGTGTAAGATAACGTTTCTCAAAGTGTGGGGTGCGCCCCCTAGGGGGAGTTATAACTCTACCAGGGGGGAGGGCGAGAATATTAAAAATTCGAAAAAAAAGGTTGTTTTAAAAAGAGAGAGAAAGAGAGTTATTAATTTATTGAAAGTAAACAAACAAAAAATACACATTCGGACATAATAAAAAATAAAAACACATACACTTATAAGTGTATCTGTACTGCACAATGTATTTTACAATTAATTTAGCAGTAGAAGTTAAGAACATGAGCTTATCATATATAAATTTATATTCAAAAATTAACATTTATCTTGGTAATTTGCAAGGTTTATAATTAATTCCTTAGTTGCCAATTTAAAGTTACACGATTCACTCCTCAATGTTATTCGACGTAGTCACGCGTATGTGATGTAGGGGTGGTGGGTGGTAGAAAAAAAGGCGTAAAAAGGCAAATCCTCTGATATAAGTCAATCCTTCGCAAATACTGTCAAAGTCCTTTTATTACATTCCAAAGCCTTCGGAATAATTTTATGGATAGCAGTGCACAGGAAAGATCGTACTTCGGAAAGACGTATATATACGTCTGGGGCAATTAACACTTTGACTGAGCGAGACGTTCATATACGCCGGCAACACTTAAATGGTTAAAGTTGTATTGTAGCTTTAGCGTCAAAGTATAGTATTATTGATTTCAATACACTGTTATTGTATGGAGGAAGGGGGACGCGATGAAAACTTTGGTTGAATATTGCATAGCTAATATTGAAAGTTTGAAAAGCACTGGTGTAAGTAAAAATAATGTAAACAATGCACAATTTGATACTCCTTAACCCGAGAGAAGGCACTTGCGGATAAACTTTATCATTACGTACTTTTATTTTCAGACATTAACAGCTGTGTTGCAGTGCTGTAGAAGGTGTGAGAACTTTCTGGATCTGGACCTGTTGTATCCTGTATTTTAAAGATTTTTTCATCAATAAATTTCATCGCACTTAAAGATTTTTTTTTTTTTGCGACAGCATAAAATCCACGAATCGCGATCTATACGCTACAATATTTTTAATATTTCGCTTAAATTGTTTTTCTTACCAAATAGAAATTAAAACAAATCGACTTGGAATTATTTCTTAAATTATGTTGTAGCGTCTGAGACTACTGCTGGCGAAAGTTTATGGAATGTTGGAGTGAATCAGCGCAGCTTCAGAGGGGTTGCTGTGTTTTGGAGGAGAGGGTTTTTGACCCCGGAGACTATGGTCGAGAAAAGGAAAAGTCCCTTGCGTTTTGAAAGCGGGAATAGATAAATTGTTTTGGGCCGAAGGAAATGGAATTCCTTCGGTGAGAGACTGACGCATAGGCGTAGTCTGGTGTAAGAAAGAAGAGATTGTCTGTTGAGACTGTTTTAGCACGACGGACATTGTAGTTTGATTGTTGTTTGATTGTAGTATTTAATCAAGATAATTATATTAATCATGATAAGTATTTGAGTTGATTTAGTTATGTTTGTATTGATTGATTTGAGAATTAATTAAGAAAGTAATAAAGACTTTACATATGTGGTCTTTGTTATCGTTATTGTATTTTTTTTTCTGATTACCCCGGGAAAATGTAAGTAATAAAATACAGTCATCTTATATTATTATTATTAGAATTTAACATGCGCTACTTATAATAGTTTTGTTTTTCCATGTCAAAACTCCTCGGTCTGTATTAGGCAAAATGTGTCTGTTCAATTGTGATTCGAATCCTGATGCCATTTGAGACCCACTATCACGTAGAGGGTACGTGTTAAATCTTTCGGGGTTCAACGTCCTATCTTTGGCTTTGCGCTGAAGATTCGAAAGATTTAAGCGTATTGCTTCAGCTGTTGGTTTTTGGAAGTGTAAACAGCGCTACTGATGCAAAAAAAAATATAGTTAGCTAATTTTAACTTACCTCTTTGTTTTATTCCATTAAGACAACAAGTATATTGCTTCCGTCATGCGTTAAAAAATAATACTGCTTCCGTTTAAAAATTATCGTTGTGTCCGTGATAAAAATTATCGGGTCGCAAATAATGAAAGTTTGAGATGCACTGAGTTATACGAAACTGAATTACTACATTAAGTTAATATTTCATTTTACAGCTATTTTGGGTATATTAAAGCTGAAAAAGCTATTTTTAAAAGCTAAAGATGGAGCTTCTTAAGGTTGTTGATCAGAAAACGAAAACGAAAATGTGTAAACATGTTCGTATTGCAAAATTTTACATTAAATTTTGATCTATTAAATTAAGCTATTCTTACATTAACATTATCAATCAAAATTTTACGGATTTACTTTTTATTGTTATTCAAGAAGTAGAACTTCGGCATTTATTTCCAATATGGACTCCAAATTTAGTTAAATGCTGCATATCAGGTAAAGTAGTTAGTGACGCTGACAATCTGCCGTAGGATCTGGATGAGTGAGTGACTTTTGGGGTTAATGGCACAAGAGCTAAGTTTGACCAAACTGCGCCAAACATTCGTTTAAAAGCATTAAAAGTTTAATGGAATTTTAGTTGAAAAAGGTAAAATTGAAACTGAAAAATACATAAAAAAGTCAAACTGAACATAAAAAAGTCAATCCGAACAAATTAAAAACGAAGACTGGTGGAGGAATCCCTCCACCAAGTTCGTATGTATTTAAAAAAATCATTTTTTTATTCGAGACTGTCTGTTACGGGTTGGAGTCAACGTGCGAGAATATTCTTCACGTTTCCAAGCTTCAGTCTGCCACCATTCTTCCGAATTTTTTTTTTATTTCCCCAACAAAATTTTGTTTTTTTGGTGATTCCACCTCTTCTTCAACATCGTATATAATCATGTACTCGGCCAATGTATCCTGTAAAGGTGGGCTTTTTTTTAGGTTTGTGAGGCGTCAATTGTATGTCTATTTTGGAGGTAATACTTCTTTTTAGGACGTCTTTTTTGCGACTTTTTGAAGTTTGTTTTGCATTCTGGGATGTAGAGTAGAAGGTATGGTATTGGTTATAGAGGCTTCAGTTTCAACAGCAGGACATGTTTCAGCTGGCAAGGGTGTAAACATTGATTCATCGGATGAAGACAGTGCTTTATTAGATGAAGAAAATGCAGCAGAAGTAGAAAATTTATTGTAGATGTGATGGGAGCAGTATCTATTACAGGAATAGACAGTTGAGATTTTGATGGCGATGTAACTGTAACAGATGATGTAAATGGCAAGAGTTGTGTCTGAGTTGATGTAGAAGGTTTAGTAACTGCAGGGACGGAGGAAGATGTAGTTGGTTTCGGAACAGATCTTAATGCCGTAGGGACTGGGATCGAGTATGTTTGTATTGTAATCCTTCATGACTTTAATTTTTTTTCTTTGTAATGTGTGCTTCATGCTTACTTCTGTAAACCCCCATGTGATATTTTGGGACGCACGGGGATTTATAAATGTTCTCAATAAAAAAAGCAGTCCAATATGAAGAACATATGACTTCTTTGAAAAAGCATTTAAATACAATTAATACATAACAGATATTTAACTTGTTTGGTTCCAAAATATGCATAAAATGTTATCGAAATGGAACTTTTAGTTATGTATAAGTATTTTTTTTCCAACTTTTATTTCGTTAAAGAAAGCACTACTTTCGAAATACATTTTCAATCTTCTTAAATTCAAGCACCAAACATATGTTTAACACTGAATAGTAAAAAAAAAAACACTCCCAGAATAAAAGAAATAAAACCTTTTTTTTTTACTGTTATTCTAAAGCGTTACTGTCCAAAAATATTTTCCACTGGAGAACATCTAAAATGCAGAGCTCCCGGGGCTGCATTCCTCTACCCTTTGTGCAGAGCTTTTCCTTATAAATACCGACTTCCATTAAACCTCTTCCGGCGAAATGTTCCCGAAAAGAGGATAAATTTTCCTCCGAAAGTGACTCTGGGTGGAAGTTCCCGGATGGTGAGGTGAGACACTAGTCATTGGATGAGTTTTATGTAGCCGGCTCCTTAAAGGACAGGAATTGTTGTTGTTTTCGAAATCAGCAAACACTCGAACAGTTTGCCTTGGAATAGATCTTTAAGCAGATGCCTTTTGTGAGACTTTTCTGGAGAAAGAGGGGTACAAGATTGGGGAGCTCTTTTTTTTTTTTGTTTCGTTCTTTCTAGAGTGGTATTTTCTAAGCTCGTTTTTTATTTGGAAAGGGTTCCTTAGTAAAAAAAGTATTTCTTTCTCTGTTCTAATATATGAAATATTTATTATGAGTGCTAAGATAGAATATTTTATTGCCAGGGAGTCTCAGGGGTGTTAAATTTGTCTCGAGGGGTCAAAATATAAACAATTTTCAAACAGTTATAATTTTTTTAAATTTAATAAGGAATTGGAATCTTTTACGCATTATTTACAAAAGATTTTGGTTTCAAAGAAGTACAAAATATTTGAATACAATCATAATTTTAAAAATTATAAGCATATGAAAATTAGAAATAATTTTGTAATAAATATTAAGTAATTTTTTGCGTTGAGCACGCTAAATAGTAGTCTCTTTGATGTATAAAACTTTATAGAATTATAAAATGCACCATACCCTTTAAGCCCTACTTAATTTAAGAATAATATATCTTCTGTATTTCAAAATATTTGAACAATATTGAAATTTTAAAAAAAATAAAAATATATTTTTTAAAAAATATAAAAAAATTACTTATTCTATTTATATAAAAATACTACAGTGTAGTAAGGATATACATTTAGCTTTCCAAATAAACTTATTACTAGTAATTAAAGCTGGCTATTTTATAAAATAGCATGCGCAACGTAAAACTTAATTAATATTTCTTATATAAATATTTTACACTTTTCTGAAGCCCTATTTCTTTAGAAATAATGTGTAAAAGATTCGAATTATTTAACTTTAATTTCATAGAGTTATATATATATATATATATATATATATATATATATATATATATATATATATATATATATATATATATATATATATATATATGAATATTATTTATATTTGTGCAGCCTTATATAGAAAGTTAACACCCATTTAGGATTTGTGTGAATTGGTTTCAAATTTTTACTACTATTTCACACTGACCCTATATATATTTATGTATATATCTTGTTCAAATTTTCAATCGTTAATAAAATACTTTTTTTCACCCCTTCAGGTTCAAATATATTTCTTAAACTTGTAGTGGAAGGCACTTGATGTTAACACTTTTTTTTCAAATATTAATTCATTCATTAAATTTAATTTATTAATTATAGTTTAAAAGAGATATATTTCTCTCTCTCTCTCAGTCAATATTATTCCTCTAGATGACAACACCATAAGATAAAACAGATTTTGTTAAATTTGTGATGAAGGTTTAACTTAACCTAAATAATCATATGCTAGGTATACATCAACATTCCTTTTACACTGATTTTAAGATAAATTTTTACCTATTATATTCAACTTTTATCAAAAAATGCAATTCCAAATTTAGTGTGGTTAAAATTTTTTAACGTAAATTTAAAAGATAGTTTGCCATTTAATATTGTGATTCTGTCCTATGTATACACATCTTTGTATTAATTGTAATTATTTAATAAAAAGTAACTAAAAAATTTCTTTGTTTACCCAAGAAGGTAATGACTTTAAACAAAATCTTTTTTACATTACTTATTGACATTTAAGTTTGTAATGGGTTCTAATGGGGTCTTATACTAACCCTTTTGGGGAAAATATTCTTTAACTGGGATTTTAGTATAAAAACCGCTTTCTTTAGAGATGACTTGATTTTATGCTAATACAACTTTTTAGCAAATAGCGCATTAAATCCTACTCCCTATCTTTATGATAAATTAACCACCGAATCTATATCTATAGCCAATTCCTTAACTAACTAGAGTCCGCTGTATCATTAAAGTTTAATAATATATAGCTTACCGATCTTCCACGGCGAGCAGCTACCAATCTTTATATCATCTATATAATACTGAAATCCAACTTGATCCGGCAACCAGGCAGCCTTCTGGCTTCGAACCCACTTCTATATGCCTCTTATAACACTTTCTAAGACTTCTAAGACTCCCCTTTGCCACTTTCGCGAATTCTAAAGCTCCAATATATATAATCATTCCTAATCTGCATATCACGTTTTCTTCTTGAGTTGGTTGGAATGAAATGCCATTCTGGCCCCAAAGATTCCCTAAGAGGATTTTAGTGAAAGGCGCAATAAAGCTCCGTCACACAGTGTACCTCCAATTAGAATATACCAGGTGTCCAAAAAGTATTTTAGTTAAAAATAAACAAAGAAAGATACTCACTTACGGTTTTTTTACATTCCATAAAGAAATTACCTAAGTTTTCAGCACGATTGTTTTTCTCCATCAACAGCATACAACATATCGGGTCTGTACGAGTAACATTATCTCAGCTTCTGTTTCGGTTGTCAGATTTTGTTTTTGATAACAAGCTACTCACCGTCTACAATCATTCACGCCACTTATAAGTTGTGAATCTTAAAGGTGTACTCCGTTTATAAGTAGTACGCTGCGCATATTTAACAGATTTAAACTCTATTAACCATGCTACAACTTGCACTTGTACTTTCAGAGAAGCCATTTTTAAACCGGAAGTGACTGAGTCACCCCAGGCTCTCAAAATCATTAATTCTGTGAAAACTGTTTATTTGATATCAATGACCATTTCAGCATCTTTCCTATAAAAAGTTTTCATGGGGGTTAAAATGCATTTATCTCATGCCTCCTCTTTTTGGGAGTGGCAAACGTTTTTTTTTACAATCTTAAGGTACTTGGAAGAAAGTGGCCACGTTGTCACGTTTAAACGGATTTGTGTATCCACCTAAGCAACACGGGTTGCCCGAATTAGATCCGATTGGAGCTCGTCCAGTATCACAGCGACTGTCATTAATGCAGATACGTCGGTTGCGATGAATTAATGCCCCCGTGGATATGAACACAATGGTGCAGCAGCTACCGCGTCATTTCGACGATAATCAGGTGTTCAATGTTAACGTAAAGAACATGATACATAAATCTACGTATCTGAGCGGCGTGGTCAAAAAGTCAGTAGTAAAAGCTTGGCTACTATTCTTAATTGGTCAACTATTGTATAAGCATTACAAGATTACAGTACACTTGGATTCCTTTCATGCTAACGGGGTAACTAATTGGTGTGGCAGCTAACGCCATTGGTGATGATCCGATAGAGCATATACAACTGGAGTGCCAAACTCAAATGTTAATTTCGGCCAAAAAGAAAGGTTTAACTTTAGGCGAGTTGCAAAAAACTCAATATTTATGGAAACGTAGGTTTATTACGTAAATCACATTATAACAAGCATGTATGAAAAAAAAAACAAGAAAAATGTAATGTTTACGTCCCGACAAATTGACATCATTTTTCTGCTAGTATCTTTCCTATTTCGGGAGAAATTTTCTCATTGTATTATATATCATTGTGTGCATATACATTATAGTTTCGATCCTAAAAAAACCCGTAGAAACTCGGAGGACTTCTTAGTGTTCAAATATGATTATGACATACATAAATAATAATTTTTCTTATAAAAAATATTTCACGTTACGCGAATTATTCACGTACAACACTCGGCCGTATTCATGATTCAGCCACACCCTCTTTTTTTTACAATCTTAAGGTACTTTGGGTGACTGAGTTTCCCACGTGACCACTTTTGTTCCAAAATATTCAAAATATTTTCTATGAACAACAGGCTACATTTTTATGCTGTGAATTGCTGAGTGGTTTTGATTGCTGTGTTGTACGACTCATTATGAAGTTGTCTCTAATGCCACCTGTTGGACGTATTTAAAACGATGCCCAAGAAATTCATCGTGGCAAGGGGCTAGAAGTACGCCTGTCGTTGGCCTTGAGCACCATACAGTTGATGGCACGAATTAGCTCGGCAAAATTCCCCGAAGGGACGGTAGATGGCGACACCACCTATCTCCACCTCCACAATTTAGGCATGGAACTGAAGGGGAGGGAAATATTCTCTAGTCTACTGCACTCGTGATTTAGCCCACAACACTTTCGGACCCCCTAATTTAACAAGCACGTACTCCGTGTGTACTCAGAGGGTATTTGGTGGCACGGGCATCGAACCCAGGCTTTCCGATCTAGAGTACGATGCTCTAACCACTAGGCTACCCACGACTCATTATGGTTTATAAATGTAAATGAACGGAATATTAAAAAAAGGAAACGAGCAACCAAGGTCTTGCAGGCTGAAGTTGAAACTGATCAAGCAAGGGAAGAACCTGATGAAATAATGGATATTGATCATGATAGCGAAAGTAAATTTGAAAAAAGGGATGAACATGAAGCGTTTCAGTTGAAGGGGAAATTTTCAAATTTAACCTAAAAACGCCATCAAGAAAGACAGAAAGCCACAATTGTACCACAAGACATGCTGCACCATGTCAAAAATACACAAGCAAAGAAAAGTTCAACGCGCTGTATGTCAATCGTCAAAGGGCAATAAAACTACAATAATTTGAACAAACGATGAAAGTTTTGCCGGTAAATATCATTCCTGTATTGTTAGCGAAAAGTGTCTGTGATTTGTGCCCTTTAATTTGAATCATTTTAGTTCATTTTGATTTGATTTTTTTCCCTCCAATTCTTAAAGAAAAATTGAAAAGTCCTTAAAAGTAGGGGAATTACTGAATTACTATTTTTTCGTGTGTAATAAATATAATTGCAATAAAAGGGACTGGGGTGACCGCGTCATCTCACGCGACCACTGAACGTTAGTGCCGAGAGCATGCCTTCTCTCGGGTTAAGGAGTTTCAAATTGTGCATTCTTTATATTATATTTCCTTACACCAGTGCTTCTCAAAACTTCAATATTTGCTATCCAATATTCAACCAAAGTTTTCATCGCGCCCCCTTTCCTCCGTATAATAACAGTGTATTAAAATCAATAATACTATACTTTGACGCTAAAGCTACAATACGACTTTAACCACTTAAGTGTTGCCGGCGTATATGAACGTCTCGCTCAGTTAAAGTGTTAATTGCCCCAGACGTATATATACGTCTTTCTGAAGTACGATCTTTTCTGTGCACTGCCATCCATAAAATAATTCGGAAGGCTTTGGAATGCAATAAAAGGACTTTGACAGTATTTGCAAAGGATTGACTTATATCAGAGGATTTGCCTTTTTACGCCTTTTTTTCTACCACCCACCACCCCTACATCACATACGCGTGACTACGTCGAATAACATTGGGGAGTGAATCGTGTAACTTTAAATTGGCAACTAAGGAATTAATTATAAACCTTGCAAATTACCAAGATAAATGTTAATTTTTGAATATAAATTAATATATGATAAGCTCATGTTCTTAACTTATACTGCTAAATTAATTGTAAAATACATTGCGCAGTATTGATACACTTATAAGTTCATTATGTCAGTGTATATGTGTTTTTCATTTTTTTATTATGTCAGAATGTATTTTGTTTGTTTACTTTCAATAAATTATTTTAATAACTTTTTAAAACAACCTTTTTTTTCGAAAAAAAGGGTATTTGGTGGTCTCAAATTTCTCAAAGTGTGGCGCACACCACACTTTGAGAAACGCTTTCTTACCCTATGTAAAAAAAATGTCCAATTCTTTATTTGATACAAATTCAGGAATAATTAACAATATTTAAGAAAATTACTTATCATTTGACATTGCATTCTCAAATACGAGCATATCCCACACAATGTTGTTAGAAAAGTTATTTTTATCTGCTCTAAGTAATTAATCTAGATTAACATGCCTCACCACGAGGAAAGGTAAATCTCTTGATTAATTGAAAATCGATTCATGAATTATTCTTTTGTCATAAATCAAATTAATTTTTCGTGGAAAACTCTATTTTAAACTTCTCTTATTGAGACAATTAGGCCTTCATTTAAATAACGACATTTTACTTTGCAGAAGGATTATTTTGACTAAAATATTTTCAGTTAAATACATTTTTCAAAATAATGGGGTGTCCGGGCTTAAAGTATCCAAAAAGCTATGGCTTGCTATTACGGAAATACCCATCAGAATGTAATAAAATGTTCATTCATGGATCGGAAAACTCACCAAGATTATTTGGGTTTAGTCCAATCGTCCGCACGTGCACGCATTATTCAGCAATTGCAGCCGATAAACTTCTTACACTGACTTCATTAGGAAGGATGTGGATGCCACAGTAAAAGGTGCAGTGCGTACTTTGATCAACGGAATTGAAGTCAGTCACGCGTGTACAGCGACGTGTTCGAACAGAATGGCGTCGTTAGGGATGGCATAGAAGGATACCGCATAGTAGTAATATTCCAGGCAGATTTGCAACTCGAAATATGTTTTACGACAAAGAAGCGGTCCAACAAACTACGCAAAACATAATGCCAAAGTCAGTTTTTAATTATATAAATAGAGATTATATAAAATAATTACATGAAATAATATAAAAAAGTCTTAAAACAAAACTCTACCGAACAGTAGTCCTGCAATTATATAGTTATAAAACAATTATTTTATATATTTTATATCGCAGCGTCGAAACGACACCGGTAGACGTTGAAGGGTAATCGAAATCCCGGACGTTCTAGTGTTAATGTGGCTTTAAGTTACGCGCTCGTAAATCCTCTACAGAATTATAGAGGAATGTACTGTAACAATACAACTCCTAAAACAATTATTTGGTAATGAATTATCTAGATGATTGAATAAGCTATGCTATTATTATTTCGGAGTTCTTTTAGAAGAAGTTATTACTCACAAGTGTGATAATAGCCCTAACAAGGTTCTTTTATCAGTAGCGTGGAAGAATAACTAACGCTTAAAGTAATATAATAAGACTTCTTAAGAATGTTCCATAATTTCATTAGATAAATCATATATTTCGAAATAAAGAGGTAATTGAGTAATATTAGCATAAGAGAAATATCCAACTATATTAGCTTAATTATTACCTGGTACTCAAAAAGAATTGTAATAAGCAAGTTATATTGGTATTAAATAACATTTATGTTCTCAATTACAATGAGTAGTCAGCATTAATATACCCAAAATAGCTGTAAAATGAAATATTAACTTAATGTAGTAATTCAGTTTCGTATAACTCAGTGCATCTCAAACTTTCAATATTTGCGACCCAATATTCAACGATAATTTTTATCACGGACACAACGATAATTTTTAAACGGAAGCAGTATTATTTTTTAACGCATAACGGAAGCAATATACTTGTTGTCTTAATGGAATAAAACAAAGAAGTAAGTTAAAATTAGCTAACTATAATTTCTTTTTGCATCAGTAGCGCTGTTTACACTTGCAAAAACCAACAGCTGAAGCAATACGCTTAAATCTTTCGAATCTTCAGCGCAAAGCCAACGATAGGACGTTGAACCTCGAAAGATTTAACACGTACCCTCTACGTGATGGTGAGGTTTCAAATGGCATCCGGATTCGAATCACAATTGAAAAGACACATTTTGCCTAATACAGACCGAGGAGTTTTGACATGGAAAAACAAAACTATTATAAGCAGTGCATGTTAAATTCTAATAATAATAATATAAGATGACTGTATTTTATTACTTACATTTTCCCGGGGTAATCAGAAAAAAAAATACAATAACGATAACAAAGACCACATATGTAAAGTCTTTATTACTTTCTTAATTAATTCTCAAATCAATCAATACAAACATAACTAAATCAACTCAAATACTTATCATAATTAATATAATTATCTTGATTAAATACTACAATCAAACAACAATCAAACTACAATGTCCGTCGTGCTAAAACAGTCTCAACAGACAATCTCTTCTTTCTTACACCAGACTACGCCTATGCGTCAGTCTCTCACCGAAGGAATTCCATTTCCTTCGGCCCAAAACAATTTATCTCTTCCCGCTTTCAAAACGCAAGGGACTTTTCCTTCCCTCGACCATAGTCTCCGGGGTCAAAAACCCTCTCCTCCAAAGCACAGCAACCCCTCTGAAGCTGCGCTGATTCACGCCAGCATTCCATACTCTTTCGCCAGCAGTAGTCTCAGACACTACAACATAATTTAAGAAATAGTTCCAAGTCGATTTGTTTTAATTTCTATTTGGTAAGAAAAACAATTTAAGCGAAATATTAAAAATATTGTTGCGTAGATCGTGATTCGTGGATTTTATGCTGTCGCAAAAAAAAATCTTTATGTGCGATGAAATTTATTGATGAAAAAATCCTTTAAAATACAGGATACAACAGGTCCAGATCCAGAAAGTTCTCACACCTTCTACAGCACTGCAACACAGCTATTAATGTCTAAAAATAAAATAACGCAATTAAAAAGGTTTTCCACAAGCAGCTACTCGATCATGATCAAACACATTGAAGTGAACACTTTAACATCTAAAGTATACTGCTGGACAATTGCTAAGGACGGATAACACTATCATCCATAGCAACCACAAAATGAAAGGAAGCAAAATGTGGAAAATTAGAATAAGTGCGGGGTATTAGTAAGAAAAAGTATGAGTATGCAAATTTTTTTCCACGTCTGTTCATCACGTGATAGCGTTCATAAGAGCTTTAAAGGTTTTGACGCGTGTGGACAATTGTTGTTTCAAGTCAATGTTTTACAGGAAAGATTTAATAGACGAACTTAAAATTTTTGGCATGTCTTCCCGACATCGCATAGAGGATTTTATGCGAGGCCGAATTATTGGAAATATCGATGAAGGGCGAAAAATAACAGATGTTGCCAGGGAGTTCGACATCGCTCACAGTGTTGTTTCACGGCTGTGGAAGTCATTTAAATCTACTGGAATGTGTAGTAGACGGCACGGGGGAGGTCGTGTTAGAAGTACGACGCCTGCAGAAGACAGATATATCGTCTTATCAGCAAAAAGGAACAGGCGCACCACAGCTCAGCAGGTGGCAAATTAGTTTCTTGCTGCCACAGGAAAGCAGATCTCCCGAAAAACTGTTGCCAGACGTTTGAGGGGAGGAGGACTATACGCACGCAGACCTGTTGTGTGTGTATCAGCACCGTACTGCCCGTTTGAAATGGTGTCGTGAGCATCACAATTGGACTGAACAGGACTGGGCATGCGTACTATTTTCAGATGAGAGTAGGTTCAGTCTGTCATCGGATTGTAGACGCCAACTGATCTGGCGCAAGAGTGGTACTGCTTATCGTCCAGAAAATATCCAGGAAAAGGACCGATATCCGACATGCAGTATCATGGTGTGGGCCGGCATCATGATCAATGGCCGCACGTGCCTACATGTGGTTGCGAATGGGACTATGACGGGCCAACGATACATTGATGAAGTTCTACTTCCTCATGTTCGTCTTTTCCGTGGTGCTGTCGGTGATAAATTTGTTTTTATGGAAGACAACGCAACATGTCATCGAACACTCGCTGTTCAGGATTTTCTAGACAGCGAGGGTATTCTACGTCTCGTATGGCCAGCGCGTTCTCCAGATCTAAACCCCATTGAAAATGTGTGGGATGCTTTAGGGAGGCAAGTTGCTGGTCGAAACTATCCTCCGACAAACAAGAACACCCTCATCCGTGCACTCACAGAGGAAAGGGATAAATTGCCTCAACAGCTGCTGGATAATGTTGGGCAAAGTATGGTACGACGTGTGGAATGTTGCATCACACTCCACGGTGGACATATCCCGTACTGATACCTTTCTTTAAGGTGCCTGCTGACTTTTAGATGCATTGTTCCATTTCTCCGTACGCAGATCAAATGAACATTTTTTTTCTTTCAGTTGTTTCACAGCTTTTGTACTTACCAGAACAATAAATATTCTTTATTCTAATGTCTGAACAGTGTGGCAACTATATTTTATCCTACTAGGCCTCATGTTTCGCTTATTGTTATGCTACATAGCAATTTGTGATCCGTCCTTAGCAATTGTCCAGCAGTGTATAACTAACTTAGTTTCAGAAAGCGACCGATATTTAAAGTCTGTGCGGTTATCTTTCCCCGCTTTCTCGAAAAGTGTGCCTACGTCATAGGTCATGGCATTATAAACTTCAGTGATTTCGAGCAGCATCCATATGATCACCAAAAGGATGCATACTGGGCTTTACCTGAAGTATTTCGTCATGCTCTCATTGAAACACCATTATAATGTTAGGGACGACGTTGCTTGGGAATATCTCAGTTTTATCATAAAATAAATGCAACCGAAAAAAATATTAGCTTATCAATCATGCAAGTTTAAATTATTTGCATTTTTAATCTACCTACTGGGTGGCGTAGTTGATTTGTCGCTGACCTTCTGCATCCAAGGTTCCGGGTTCGACCCCGGCCCATGCTGGGTGATTTTCATGTTGCAGAAAATCGAACACGACCAAGTCGTATGATTATGCGGCATGCAAAAAATACCTTGGAGTGCCCGTTTGGCAAGGGTGCTCTCGGCAAAATTAAATTCCTAAGTGCAATTTCGCATCGTCAGAGCTCAGGTGCCTGCCTCCCTCTGGTGAGGAAATTGGGCATCAAAATTACTTGCGGCAATTGGTATCGCCTATATGGTGCCGAAATAAGAAGTGATACCAGCTCCTTGGAGAATGAACTAGGTCTTTAAAGGTAAAAAATACCAATAGGCAGCCCCATTAGAGGGAAAAAACTATTTTAAAATAAAATTAAACATTCACATTTAAAATTTACCAAAAATTCGTTACACAATTAATTTCAACAGCCGTTTCAGGCAGTTTGACTATAAAGAAGAGAAGGTAAAATATTTTATGCATTAACAAAGAATCGTGTTTATTAGTTATCTAAGCAAACACTATTTTTTTGCGTTTTATTGCTGCAAAAATAAATGTATTCATTCTTAATCCATATCCAAAAAAATTATCCTTACTTTATAGATATACATATATTTCAAAATTCTTGATTACCTAACTTTTAATCCAGCTTATTCTATTATAGAACTTCAGATAAAAAAAATTATCCGAAGCCTTCATTCCCTCTTAATAAACAAGACACTAAGCGGATTTAGATCTCAAAGAACCAAACTCTTTTGACATATTCTTCCAAAAAGAATATGTAGTCAAAAGATTTTCTTGAAAAAGCTTATTCAAAACTTTGAACTTCAGCGTGAAGGCAAATTTGGGTTTAATAAATTATGCGTGACTCGCGAGCTTCTCTAGAGATTTTAATAAATAAATATAAAATCAGCACAGATCTTCACATGTTGACGGAAATTTTCCCTGAAAACGATCTTTAAAGTAAATTTAAAGTTTTCTTTTTAAATTTATGTTAAAGATAAATAAGATGTGCGACTGCATTTCATATCAGCTACTTGAATGAGAAAGTGAACAGCATAGTAAAATGCCCTCACGGTATAGTTAAGTCAGCCTTTCTCAAACTGTGGAGTGCTCCCCCCTCGGGAGGGCATGATAACTCTTCAAGGGGGCGCAACCATATTGAAAAGTCGAAACAAAGGATTATTATTATAAAATTATTAATTTATTTAAAGTAAACAAAATACATTCTGTGTAACGTCACTTCTCGAAAACATCAACATCTAGTCGGCTTTCTTTGTGGACCCGACACCCACACGTGCATCTGCAGGTGCAGCGCAACCCCTGTTTGACCCCCCCCCCCGAGGAATCTAGCTCGTCGACCGGAAGATGAGGGGAGAGATGCTTTGAACTTGCACGAGAGCGGTGACCAATCGATCCTCCTCTCACAAAATAGTGGACTCTAACAATCTATAATTAAATTTAATAACTTTAATGTATCATTTAGTAAATAATTTTCAATACTTGTGACGTAAATAAATTCCATATTTTAATTTAACAAGAATACGCTACCGTTATTCTTTCAAACGTTACATTCTGACAGAATGAAAAATAAAATGCACATTTTTACACTGATGTAATACGCTTATAAATGTATCAGTACTGCAAATAATATATATTTTATAGTTAATTTAACAATACTAAGTTAAGAACTATTTTAATAATTACCAGTAACCCTTCTCCTCCACCTCTCATGGGTTTGTCAGACATAATTCATATATATTCAAAAATAAACACTTATCTTGATAATTTGTACGGTTTATAATTAATGTTTAACTGCCGATTAAAAGTTAAGTAAATTCTCGAATGCCACCATTTTCCACGTAGGAGTGTCTATGTGATGTACCAGAGAAGGGTGGTGGTGGTGGAAGCAAAGGAATAAATAAGCAAATCTTCTGAAATAAGTAAATCCTTCGAAAACACTCTCTGTCAAGGTCCTTTTATTACATTCCAAAACCTTCGAAATAATTTTATGGATAGGAAAGTACGCACTTCGGAAAGACGTACATATACGTCCGAGGCAAGTAATACTTTGGCTGAGCTTTAACTTCAAAGTATAGTAATAGCTTTAACTTCAAAGTATAGTAATTAAAAATTGAATACATTGTTATTGTGTGGATGGGGGGTCATGAAAATTATGATTGAATATTTGATCGCAAATATCGAAAGTTTGATGAGCACTCAGTTAAGATTACGCCCGACCTAATGCAAACGACGCCAGGGCCCACAGTGGTGAAATTAGGAATATAGGCATTGTGTGATGACCCCCCCCTGGGTCACACCTTGAACACCAAGATTAATTTGAGGCAAAGAACCACCAAAAGCCATTTTGAATAATATTATTATTTATTTTTGTTATAATTTTCCTCAAAAATCTCTGATAACAAATAATACAATAATGTTACGTCTTCTAAAGGGATTTGCCTTTATATTAAATTAAATTACTAAGAATACGATTGATTACTAATCTAGCTCAACTCAAGTAAGGTTTACTGAAATAGGAGATCCGAGAAACACACGTATTCGAATTCCTAATTGTCATTAACTTTAACTAAGTATCTCAACCTGACGCTTACTTTAAGCGTACGTGAATTATATTTACCGCTGGCTTATATCAGCTTTCTGGTACGTCTAGCAGCACGACGTCTTCACGAATCTAATCTCTTTGAATCTTCTAGTTTTGCTTTTAAAGTTGTTGGCTCAATAGCCTATCAACATCTCTCTTGCTATCTCGCAACCTTCGACTTAAATAACCTAATCTAATTTAAATATCCCAAACTTCTTTTTGGAGTTGATTGGAAATAAACCCGAATTTATATTCCCCAGAAAGACGCCTAAGAAGATTAGTGGAAAGGTTCTGTACAGATTCGTCACAATTGAAAGTCAAAAACAAAAAGAGATAGTGCAAAATTTTGAATTAGAAAGTTTCAAAGAATGAATATTGAAAACAACTGAGCTTGAAACTTGGCATGTTTCTTTTGTTGATTAGGTATTCGCTGAGTGAGTGAGTGAATATTAACGTCGCACTGTTCAGTAACACGAGGGCTTTTGGCGACGGACCACGTAATTTTGAACTATGGTCAAGTGACTTGGACGACACCTGAGCTGGCACCCCCTCTCCTAACTACCACACCACACCAACGGAAGGACGTTTGAACTCTCAACATATTTAAGACTATTTTCCCCAGATGCATAAGAGCATGAACGAAACGTGCAGCATATTTTCGAATAGAAAAAATGCCTCAATTTTTTAAAAAAAAATTTGTGACACTGTAACTCATGCATTTGTTTATAATATGGTGTTTTTAAAATTTCAAAATATTTCATAAATAATTACTTTTTTTCCTTTTAACATGTAAAAGCATAGCTCACTTATCATTACGGTATAGGAGAAAAATTCGAAACACATTTTATAAAGGAAAAAATGTGTCAACTCGGATAAAAATGAGTAGTGTGATAAAATACGTGATTTTCTACAGGATTGTGAAGTTAAATATGATATTAATGTTTGAGTACTTTTATATCCGAAAAAGTATTCGGAATTCGGGTCCTATTCTTTAACATTATCCGAAAGTAGCTTTAACGTGCATCGCTCCCCTACACGGCGCGTCTAGTGGTACTGGTCGAAATCATGACATACCTGCCATGATCCGATACCTTGAACACTGGCTACCGTAGCCCTGTAGATATTCGCTGAGAAAAGGTTTAGTGGAAATAAACTCCTAAAGGGCGGGTTCTTGAAAGTGCAAGAGATTGATTGATTGATTGATTGATTGAATATTAACGTCGCACTGTTCAGCTACACGAGGGCTTTTGGCGACGGACCACGTAATTTTGAACCATGGTCAAGTGACGTGGACGACACCTGAGCTGGCACCCCCTCTCCTAACTACCACACCACACCAACGGGAGGACGTTTCAGCTCTCGACAGATTTAACGTGCATCGCTGCCCTACACGGCGGGTCTTTAGTGGTACTGGGCTCGAACTCGTGACAAGGCAAGCCACGATCCGATACCTATACCACTCGGCTACCGCGGCCAAAAGTGCAAGAGAGAAAATGTTTGTTTTTTAAAGTATCTGACTAGCCTAAAATCATGATTTTTTAAAAAAAATTGAGAAATTTGTTTTGTGATTTTATTGTATAGGCCATCTTATTAGCTTTTTAAAAAATACGAAGTGTTTTATTTTCCATGCACCAGAAAAAAATCTACAAGTGTTTTAGTAAAAAAGCAGATGCCATAACTTTACATAAGATGTCAAACTTTAAAATGCGTTTTACTCGAAATTTTTTTTCTCTCGAAAAACTCAAACGGGGACAACGATTACTCCAAAAGTTTTTAAAATAACATGCTGAAATTTTTTGTGTATGTTATGTATAACCGTAGATGTGTTTTAACCTTCAGATTTATGAATCACTGTTGTATTTCAAAATTTACAGTTCTTTATGTGAATATGGTCACTGTTATTTTAAACAATTTCATATAATAACTAAGATAAAGTGCTCTAGTTTTTTTAAAAATTAAAATATCTCTTATCCTGAAGTTCATTTCAAAAAAGAGAAGCAAATTGATAAACCAACTTTGAAAAAGTGTGAATATGTTAATTTATTATTTATACAGAGCGGGACCCATTGATGTCATTTTTTGTCAATACTTGCCCATTTTTTCCCATTTTAGTAGTAATAATTTATTTCTATATTCTTAATTTTAGCCTTTTTTTTCTTAAAATGTACTAAATAAATCTAAAAACCACAAAAAAATCTTCATTTATTCAAAAAAAAAAAAAAAAAAAATTGTCGCTGGTGGTCGGATACCTTAAATCAAGAGGAGACGGCCACATAAGAATGATTTTTCCATAAAATCGAAAGCTTAATTGCAAAAGTCAGATATGAATCGTTGTAACACGTTTAACGCTAAAACGCTTAAGACGAAATATCGGTTAACATGGAATAATATAACGATCCCTACAGACTACTATGTGTATTCTCATGCATTTTTTCTCTTAAGACAAATCGAAAATATGCTTAACACGAAAAAATTTCCCTTCGGGTAATGAACAAAATATGAAAAACATTCAGCCACACAAATTCATCATTAGAAGAATTCGTTGCAGTAGATGATAATGATAATGTGTGTACAGCTCCAATTATAGGATAAAGACATTTTGAAGTTTGTTCAAAGTTAAAAAAATATCGTCGCAACATATTCCGACAGCAAAAATGAGATGAATGAAGTTGCTCCTGTCATGCGAAGTGCGGAACGCTATTAGATTTATGCGCAGTTATTTAGATGCACATTCCAAAGTTGAGATGAATAACAAAATGGACGACATCGAATTATTTAAGGACAATTTGATGCTAAAAAGGCAATGCAAAGAAAAATCAGATTATTTTTCAACACCTTGAAACTTTTGTAATAAATTTCATTGGGAATGCTTTTGTTTCTCATTGGTTTTTATCAAATGCATACAATATCTATGCAAATAAAATGTACTCTAATAAACTTAATTTTGTTGAATATATGATTTCTTTTTTTGTAATATCCTTTAACACGAAAACATATTTCAATTCCCTCAGCTTCGTCTTAAGCGTTTTTCTCTGTATGTCATACAATATAGCATGGCACTTAGTGAAGCTAACAGGTAGTGGTTAGTTCCTACAATATAAATGCGCAAATTCAAGTAACTCATCGAGAGAAGACAAATTGAGTTATTATGATGAACAAATTCTGGGGTAAATATTGATTAGAGTTGAAGGATATTTAAATTTTTTTAAAATTAAAAATAATAATCGCGTTTTAAAAAATTTTCATCGCTTAGAATATTTACTTGAAGTGGAAATAATTACGGAACATCTGGATTTGAAATGCATGATAAATTCTGTTTGCAATTTATATTTGATTAAATTGTCCTAATGATCATAATTGTGAAGAAGTTTATTCCCTACTTAAATAGCAATGTAAAATAATCGAAGATCATAAATGCCAACAAACTAATGAAATGCACACACACATCATAATTTTTCAATTATAGAAATACTATTAATGGCGATAATCTGGCAAAACTAAAAACTTTAAACATGCAGTTTTTGTTATACAATTAAAAATGTGTTACCAATGTATGATATATCACCATATTTTGCAAAATTTGAAAAGAACTACAAAAATAACTGTACCGCAATACAGCATTGTATGAACAACAATTCTTTTAGAAAAGGATAACATTGTAAATGGTCAATACCTACAATGGATATAAGCAACTGAGATTTTTCGAAATAAATGTTTACTTATTCAGAGGTTACCCCAAGCTTGAGATTTATTTACTTTAAATCTAAAAAGTAATATAAAATATTTTTTTTCTTTATGTCAATTCCTATTTAGGTCAACAAAGAAAAATTTATTTTGTTTATTTTTATTAATTAGTAACAATTAGTGTAAATATGCATATGTATATGACAGAATCACAATATTAAGTGACAAAATAGAAATGGATTTTCCTCTCAATTTTCCATTTTCCATTCTATATAGGGTGTTGGACTTCTTTTTTGATTACTACTGTTTATTCATTGATTGAATTTAATTCTAACGAAGTAGCATAGTAAAAAAGAAATCACATTCTCATAAGTTAGGCTATCCTAGGTGGGATTCAAACCGACGACCTTTGGATTAAAAGTCCAACGCGCTGTCCATTGCGCTACAGGAAAACAACGGATGATTTTTCTTTCTATACATGCTGTTGGACTATTATTTTTGTTTGTTACTATCAATTCATTTTTTTAATTTAACGAATGACACAGCAAGTTTGAAAAATGTATTTGAACTTGAATGGATGAATAGTAAGCATTTTATTATCGATTGAAAATTTGAATATATATATATATATATATATATATATATATATATATATATACAGAGAGAGAGAGAGAGAGAGAGAGAGAACTTATAGTAGGAAATGAAAAATATACCCAAAAATTCATCTGAAATATATAATTGATAAAAATAAATATATAAATAAAAAAAATAAAGCAATGTCCACGAAAGAAAACCGAGCACGCACACATTAATGTGACGAAATGACTCGAAGATACTTCACTCAATCATCTGTGACGAACATTCTACCAATCAAATAAAAGAAATAACCAAAAAAAGTTCTAAATTCACGAAATCTCGCAAGAGTTTCATTTAGCGAACGATGCAAAAACTACGACACACAGCAATACAAAAAGAATCTTAGTAGATGAAATACATCAAAAATAATGATGTTTCCGACATCAATCAAATATCATGCCTGAGAAGAAAAGAATAACCAAATAAAAAAAGTAACACTCTAGTCTTCGTTACACTGCACACATACACAAAAAAAATTACGTCCTTAGGGCTGGAGGTAGACGTTGTTGAAGAAACCCTAATGATGACGCATTTATGATTGATACCACGAAGAATATAACGATAAAGGTAGAAAAAACGTTTCTCTCTCTCCCTCCCTCTGAAGGTTTTGTTTGTGGTACAGTACCAGTGTGAGGATACTTTCATTCGAAGCTTGTGTATCTGAGGGAAATAATTTCCTGGGTACCGTGTTTCTGAAAGTGGAAATATTGTAGAAGTGCTATACCCGCCCTCTGTGCAAACATTTCTATTTGTTGTTGAGGAACGGAGGTATAGGTAAAGACATTATTGTGCCTTCTTTTGATACGGGCTGGGAAGTATAACGTGACTTTCGGTACGAAAACGAATGAAAGTTTAGATATTTATTGGTATTTCGAGATATTTTCAAATATTTGTTTCAATACACAAGTTTCTTGGAACAAAGTTTTTGGTTTGTTTTTTTACAATAATGCTTTGGTATAGCAACTAGATTTACTTATCAGTATTCATTCACACTACTACATATTTTTCCCACCCATTTTTAAAATGGCGAAAATATAAATTTTTTTGTGTAAAATTATAACGTATAACACGATTAATTTAAGCTATATATACAATTATAAATTACATAGTACATAATATTCTATTTATTTGCTTTACACAGAATTATAAAATATATTGCATGCAGTAAGATCAGATGAGTATATATAGTCGTAGGCAGTAGCGCTCACAAATTTTTCAAGGGGGGAGGGGGTCCGGGGTCGAAAGTTCACCAGTCGCATCATTCTCCTTTTGATTTTGTCGATTTTCGGGAACAAAACACAGTAAAAAACTAATTATTGAATAAATAATTATCATTGATTAATAAAATTAATCATTAATAACAAATACTTCATTAAATTTTTTGCACTATATACTTACAATTATAATCGATCGGGAAAAAAATCAAGGGCTTTGAGGGAGGGGTCCGGACCCCCAGGATACCCCTCCTTGTGTGTGCCACTGGTTGTAGGGCAAAGTGCACCAGATAACGATCCTCCACATTTTGTAGAAAGAAATTATTTGTTAAAAGAATTTTTTTTTATTATTTTCAGTTCTGATTTAGTTTTATTGTAGTAATATGTAGATTATGTTTTTCTTAGCTCGTTAGGAGCATACGTTAGAAATTTAGAATTAACTACTGGACCCGACAGACGTTGTCCTGTACACACATCTTAAATTCAAAAATGCCAAATTTTTTTATGAATAAGCTTTAACAATCTGAACCGTTTTGATGAAAATTTGTATTAAAAATTATTACAATATCTAACGTCATTACATAAACGGTTATCACAATTGGATCAATCGATAATAGCCAGAAATAGTTTGAAATAATAAAATAAAATATAAGCAACGCTAAACCAAATTACATGGATTTTATTTAAACTGAAAAGGAACGACACAATCAAATCAATATCCAGAAATGGTTTGAAATAATCAAATAAAATATAAGCTAAACAAAAATGACTGTTGCCAAATTAACAAATTAAAATCCATTTGTTGAAAAAAAATGGGGGAAAATCACTTACAAATTTAATCTTCAAAAAAAAAATCTAAAGCGAATATCGAAAAAAAATCTTCGTAGTGCACATCATTAGGAAATATAGTAATTATGTGCCAAGTTTTATACTTCTGAGTTGCTTAGAAGTGAAACACACACAAAAACTGTTTCTCTTATTAGTATAGAGATTTCCGATAAGAAATAATTTTAAACAAAAAAAGTTTAATAATGTGTGTAATCAATTAGCAACACAAATAGATTTGTAGGTTAGGATAATTGTTGATCAACGCACGTGTAATGAATATATTTTTACCTAATTGTGATTAAGGACCGAATTGTGAATCTAAACCACTCTCGAATCTACTGGAACAGACACAAAAAATTTATCAAAATCGGTCCACCCGTTTAGAAGGAGTTTAGACACATACACACGCACACAGAAGATTTTTATATAAAAAGATATACCGAGTCGTGGCTTTTCTTGGCGCGCATTAGCAGAATAAATAGCACACGGGGTAGGACAATTATGAGTTTTAAGGTTTATTATTAATATATGTTTAGCTAATTGTGATATCGGACCGAATTGTGAATCTAAACCAATCTCGAATCCACTGGAACAAACTCGAAAAATTTCATCAAAATCAATCCACCCGTTTAGAAAGAATTTAAACACAAACACTCTCGCACAGAAGATTTTTATTTCTTAAGATGGGCAGGACTAAGAATATGTTAATATGTACATAGGACCTTATTAAAAGCATAAAAGGGCAATATTGGTTGGTTGAATTATTTGAGTAGGACATATTCCTTCATAATTAGTTATTATAGTTATATAACCAATGAACCATGCCTAGTAATGGAAGATGCGCAACAATAGTACACACACATATATCATAGCTAAACGGATCCGAGATGGCCAAATAAAACCATTCTGAAAACTTTTGGGAATCAAAGAATTTATGAAATGGCAATATATAGTATTTGATTTGTATTAATAAAAAGTGTAGCACTTAGGTACGGGCAGGGAGTGTTTATATTAGTGTCGTACTGTAAAGTAATAGAAGGGCTATTGGTGATGGGCCTCGTAGCTTAGTACTTTCACTTGACGAGGTTGACACCTGAACTGGAACAAACAATAATAAACAACACAACAAACTACGGGCAACAAACTACATCATACCAATGAGAGGACATGGAGCCTCGGCAGATTTAACGTGCATCAGCTCCTCTACACGGTGGGTCTTCACAAGCATTAAGGGGCCGTGGTTGGCTAGTGGTCAAGGCATCGGGTCGTGGCTGGCGTGTCATGAATTTGAGTCCACTACACTAAAGACTCGCCGTATAAGGGAGCGATGCACAATAAATCTGTCGAGAGATCAAACGTCCTCCCGTTGGTGTGGTAGTAAGGAGAGGAGGGTGCCTGCTCAGGTGTCGTCCTCATCCCTTGACCATGGTTCAATATTGCGAAGTCCATCTTCAAAAGCCCTCGTGTAGCTTAACAGTGCGACGTTAATATTCACTCACTAACTCACTCAGAGGCATTAAAGCTCTAACTCATGTGAACGAGCGGTCACGAGCTCGTATCCATAACCCATAGGCTACCATTTAATTTTACGAGGGAGTAGTTTAATTGGCTGGTTTCAATATTCAACTGTTTCACGCTATAAACAATTAGAATTATGGATAAAATTTAATTCTTTAAAATGTAATTAGTTTTAATCTATTAATTTCTACTAATTATATTTAAATTATCGTATTGTCATCCACACCAATCGTGTGTTGAAAATTTCAACTCAATTAAGCGCTTTTAAAAGCGAGAAAAAAGCATTTACCTTTTTGACCCAAGTCGCCAACAAGGTCGCCATGTCGTCAAATTTGGTAGCCAAAAGAGATGAGAGCGTGCCATACTTGTAATTGTTCAAATACTCAAACTCAGTGGAGCAACAGCCCATAAAAGTCAGGGCTGACTGTGCCCATCCCAGTATTCCTTAACTATTGGACGCTGAGGTGCATGAGCAGATGTCCCGATCAGGTGGTCAGTCTGAAGCGAGATCCCCCGAGTTGAAGTCCCCAGACAAGCTTGGTATTCATTTATCGACCCACTGCAGTAGGAATTCTTCACACAAATAATTAGTTTTAACAATTAATTTTTGTTAATTATAACTAAATTATTGTATTGTCTTCCAAAACAATCGTTTGTAGTAAATTTCTGCTTGGATAAGATGTTACTCTTAGTTAAGATGTAACTTTAAGATGTGAGAAAAAACTTTTAATCTTTGACCCAAACATAGTTATAATGTGAGTAAAACAAAACTCACATTAATAAAAATAAAAATAAAAAAATAGAACATTAACGGACGAACTCCACAATAAAATATACCAATATTGTGACACACAAAATTAAAATATAATCCATTTAATAAGAGAAAAAATTACAAGTGTGTTTTAACCTTTTCTCCCAAAAAATTACATGTAATAAGAACTGAAAAAATAGAGTTTGACGCATTCAGATTAGTTCAGCTCATGTAATTAAATCTGTTTATTAATTTCTATTCTCATTTTCAAAACTTAACAAAATAATTGCCTATGTTTCCGTGTATCAATTAAGGCACAAGGCAAAGTGATCCCCTAAACGAAAACCTTTAATGAATTCATTCTCTCATTTTGCACATGGGGCAACAATCTTACCACGAAACTGATTATGCAGCAAGAGAAAAATAAATTTAATTTTATCTCGTAGTTAATAGCGGGCCATCCGATAACCTCTTCGTTAAGAGATGTTTAATAGTTAATCATATTATGATCGAACATGCTGCATGTATGTTAAAAGACACGAGATTTTCCCTTATGATATAGAATAAATTAAGGATGTTATTTAAGACGAGAGGGAATAATCCTCCCAACAGGTGTTATAATTTAATATCCCTTTTAATAACTAGAAGATTAGGGATTTCGGGGGGGTTGACATGTTCTCTCTGGATGTTAAGCCTAATTTATGAGTTTATTTGAATGTGGAATGAGCCTGCTGGTTATGCAAAAGTTATGTGCATTCGAGAGTACGACACAATGTTTGAAGCCTAACATTTTCCAATAATTCATTGTTTTGCCGAAATATCAAGTTATGCATGCAGTTTATTGAAATTTAACGTTGGGATTATATTAAATACGATTTACATTGTGGTAAAATTGATTTAGGTATTTCGTCATGATTTGAAATACATCACGAATTAAATAAACACAGTCGGACACAATTAAATAAACACGGTCTTGTTATCATAAAGAATTATTATTGATACAAATTATTATTAATAAGAACTATTATTAATTTATTATTAAATTGGTTATTTATTATTAAATTGGTTATTTATTATTAAATTGATTATTTATTAAGGAAATTATTATTAATTTATTATTAAAATTTTTATGTAAAATATCATTTAATATGTATTATATATTTTATTATATAAATATTACTTATTAATATAAAAATATATTTATAAAATTTAATATAAATATTTATATATAATTACAGTATATTTTTTTAGTTTATAAAATACAAAATAATTACTTAAAATATCATTAATTATTTAATAAACCTTTCATAAATAAATTTATTTAATTTAAAAAAATAATTAAATGAATTGAAAAAAAAGAGTGGAGATCGATGAATCAAACCCTAACCTCACGCATAGTAAGCAGACGATTTACCAATCAGGCTACGGACTCGTTGGAGAAAATGGAAAATCAATTGTATAATCTCCGAGTTGATTGGCCATTCGGCGGAATTACATTGAGGGGTGAACACCTTAAAATAGTACTACTATTACACAAAGTCTTGACCCCAAATGAATTTCCTTAGTCACGCCCTTCCCTTTTTAGATAAAAAAATTGGCCCGTGTCACAGGTTATTTCGAGGGTATTTCAAAGTCAAATTAACCTCCTTTCTGCGAAACATGGGAAACCCCCCCTCTCTCTCTCTTCCATTTCAGAACTCTCTTAAATCACGTTTGCTTGGCTGGTGTTTTCCGTATTTTGTTCGTTCCTAGAAAAGAAATCTTTTCGTTTTAAGCGATTTTCGATTCGATTAAGAGAAAAAATACCTGAAATCACATTCATGATTTTCGGGACCATTGTGTTATTTCTTGTTAACCGATATTTCATCTTAAGTGTTTACGTGTTAAACTTATTTCATTGTATTTGATTGTTTTCATAAAGAGAGGTACTATAATACCTTGACTATACCACTATCCCGACTTACGCGAACCCGGAGTTACGTGATTTTCAAATCTCGTACATTCGTCATTTGTTAGGGAAAAAAAATTGATACAATTGGTGATGTGACTGAAGAAGCTGTCGATCTTGCCAGCTAAATAAATTTAAAAGTGGATAGTGATGACGTTCAAGAACTGTGGGATTTCTACAATCAGGAGTGGACAATTGATGAGCTCACAGAAAGGCAAGACTTTGAAGAAGTCCTTAAGCCCAGGTCTATCAGATTAACGAATGATGGTGCTGGGAATTTAACGGAAAGCCTCAGCTTAATTGAAAAGAGGCTACTACTTTTAGAAATAATAGATTGCAGTGATAAGTGTATTTTTTCAACAAAAGGAGGAATAAACAAATGACTAACACGCCGCAAGGAAATATTGCGGGAAAAAAAATCTTTGAGCTGCTAGAGAGACTAATTTGTTAGATTTTATGAAACTTTCTACATCAAAAACACTTCTATTTGAAGTTTTGTATTTGTGTTATCTAGCATTTTCTTTTTATTCTAAATTATTATTTTCCTTCGTCTCTAGCACAAAATAAAATAATTTACAGGTACAGTCGAATCTCTACATAACGAACCTCAATATTGCGAATTTTTCTCTATAACGAACTTTTTTCTGGAACCTTGAAAATTTTACGATTTTCTTCGTAAAATAACCTCTCTCTAGCGAAGTGCATTTTCTATATAACGAACTTTTCCTTTTGTGATTCAATTTCTGTTCTCCCTTTTTTTAAAGTATTTCTGAAAAAATTTCCAGTTTTTCACTCTATAACACATTTTATGGTGGTCATAAATCTCGAAATGGTTTTATTACATCCTAACTGCCCGAGAGGAAAAAGGTTCTGGACGTTTCATCCAAGAAGTGCAACCTTCAATCCCCATTGCCTAGTTCACTAGAAACATCTTCGATATCCTATTTCATCCTCAGTGGAGTTGTCCCGTGTCTCCGTGTTCTAATTAATTATAAAATAATGTAAGTTTAATATTACTTATATGCTTTAAATTATAAAATGTCCTTAAATTTCATTAATTTTAGTATAAAATTATTTTCTTAATATTGAAAATACAGTTGTGCGAAACCCCTGGGCCTTGGACACCACGATTAATTTGAGGCAAAGAATCACTAAGAGCCATTTTGTATAGTAATAACTTGTATTTATTATATCAATTCAAATATCAGAAACTCTAATAAGATATAATATTTCTATGTTATGTCAAACAAAAGGGATTTACCTTTAATATTAAATTAAATTACGAATTATGAAATTAATTAATAATTACGCGCAAGATCAAATAAGGTCTACCGAAGTAGGATGTCCGAGAAAAAAACGTAACTAGAAATCTTAGCTTTCATTAACTGTAACTAATTTTATTAAACTAACGCTTATTTTAGGCGTAAATAAATTATAGTTACCACCTGGTATATCAGCTTTCCAGATTCTTTCGTAGAATAACAGCAATAAGGCTTCACTAACGTAATCCAATGGAATCCTCTAAATTTGAGGCTACTGCTGATGGCTCAATAGCCTTCATACTTGCTAGCTTACAACGCTCTACTTAAATACCCTATCTACTTTGCGTATCCCGTTCACTTTTTGGAGTTGATTGGAAATATACGCGAATTTATAATCCCCAAAAAGACGCCTAAGAATATTAGTGGAAAGGTTCCGTACAGATTCGTCCCACAGTGAATTCATCGACATTCTTTTTTCTTGTTTTCCTTGCAGTTTTTCTTTCTTTCCTTCTATTTTAATGCGTAAGATATATAAGTAAACATATATTAATTTTTAAAAAAAAGGTGTGAATAACTAGTTTTTTCATATATAGTGTGTATGAACTTAAAATTTGTTTTAGGCGGTTTATAAAGTATATTGAGTTGTGAACCTCTATTTAACGAATTTTCCATATAACGAACTTTTTTTCGGGATTTAGTGACATCGTTATATAGAGGTCCAACTGTACTTTCATTGGAAGCGAACGATGACGCATCAAACATTCGTTGACATTGTAGGAAGAACACGTGATCATTACGATGCTAGCAGTATAAATGAATTTTCCCCCACATGCTATCTAAATAGGTGGATAAATGCTGATTATCTACTCTTCCAGCGATAGCACAAGATTGGCTATTAAGACTTTATCCCACATTCTGCTCTTCTGAAGAATTGGGTTCTCGTTTGATGTCATATCCCGTGATGGCGCAGGAATTGGCAGCGACCACATGTAAGTACATATGTTGGTTCCAGATTAATGGTTCACGTACGTTCTACGCTCGATGCATTTAATATGTCGAATGAAAAGCGCATGCCTCCTCTTTACGAGACAGCGGTGCATCGGAAACATCCCGCATGTCAACATTTTTTAACAGCCTTGGGTTACTGAATATAAGTACCTAGAGTTAATACTTGACACTAAATTAAACTTTGCTAAACACATCCGTTCCTCCCACCAAAAGGCGGCTGGAATGAGATGTACTCTACACTGGTGTGCAAAAATTAAGGACGAGACGGTTTTTTCAATATAACTTTGTACAAAAGCTTTCCAAATCAACACATTTAATACCGTAAGATCCCCAATACGTAAGGACATGTGTAATGTAAGCAACACTTACTAAAAGAGAAATCAGAGGGATAAAAAGAAGCTTGATTGAAAAAGTAGCATGGAGTGCAATGCGACTGAAGGCCGAAACATCCCTGTGATGGGAGTCCAGCAAGAAACATCCGGTCTTTAGTAGGGGATATGATCTCTCCTGACTGCTAGGCAGGTTTCACAGCATCTGCCCATGCTGAGAATGAGGGGTGTCAATGAGTTGTTGAGGCATTGCTGCCCATTCGTCTTGCAGCGCCAATCGAAGCTCCCGAATCGTTACTGGTGGTAAGGTACGAGTTGCCAAGCGTCTGCCTAGAAAATCCCATACATGCTCGATGGGATTGAGATCCGGAGATCGTGCCGGCCAATCCATACGTTCAATATCCTCACTCTCTAAGAGCTGTTCGGCAGCTACTGTGCGATGACATGGTGCATTGTCGTCCATGAAAAAGAACTGCAGACCCATAGCGCCTCTAAAAGACGCACATATGGAAGAAGAATCTCGTTACAATAACGGGTCCCGTTGACTGAACCTGCGTCGAAGATGTGAAGGTCTGTACGACTACCAAGCATGATGCCTCCCCAAACGAGAACACCGCGACCTCCATACCTGTCCCTTTCAATGATGTTCGAGGGATGATTGCGGCTTCCCCGATCTCTACAGATGAGTATGCGATGAGAATCGCTACTCAAACTGAATCTGCTCTCATCTGTAAAGAGTACTCGTCCCCATTCATTGTCTCTCCAATTCCGGTGTTCCCGGCACCACAGAGAACGCCTTCTCCGATGGGTAGGCGTTAAAGGTACACACCGTACAGGGCGTCGTGCAAACAGACCACCACCGTGCAGTCTTCTGGCCACGGTAAAACGCGATATCGGTCGTCCAGTCGCCTGTGTCGTGTGTCTAGCGATTTCTCCCGCTGTCTGCCGCCTGTTTCTTCTGGCCTGTAAGACAATGTACCAGTCATCTGCGGGTGTGGTTTCTCGTGGATGACCACTACTGAACCCCCGGATAGCTGTTCCTGTAGTTTGAAATTGTCTCCAAAGTCGTGAAACGATGCTGTGAGCAATTCCGAACTCTGCAGCCACACTTGTCACACTGCGGCCTTCCTCCAACTTCCCAATGATTGGACCTCGAGTAAAAGCATCCAGATGTCATCTAACAGATTGATTATTCGCCATTTCTTGCTGAGGCAGCCACTCGGTGTGATTTTAACTGCTATACGGCGTGCAATCTCTTTGCCAGAAATACTGATCTTACACCGACAACATGCTTTATACTAATCAGACACTCCCCCATTACGTCTACCTGCATATCTGCGCATGTGCTACCGTACATCACCTTACTTAATCTCCTGATGGGTCTTTCTGTCCACTCTACCTCTTCGTTCAGCTGATATGCTAATTTTTCGACTTCGTCCTTAATTTTTGCACACCAGTGTAAATCGCTTGATTTCTCCCAAGAGCAAGATCGTATTAAGGCACAAGGTTCTATTATAAAAAGCCTTTCTTCGCCCCATCATGGTGTACGCTTCTCCCATCTGGGCAGGGGCGGCAGTTACTCACCTGAAAAGATTGCACACTTTTTAAAACATTCAACTGCGTAGAGCAGCAAACACACCTTAGTTCGTCAGGAACGAAGTCTTGCATAAAGATCTTAATGTTCCGCCACTTCTTGATTTCGTCAAAAAACAATCAGAAAATTTCTTCAACCGGTTACCACAGATTTCAAATGAATCTATCCCGGAAATCCCGGCCTACGACAATTCCATTCCTAGCTCTTCTAAGAGACCTAGAGCAGTTTTTAAACACTCGTATCAACACTTCCCAGCCCTGAAAAGGACGAGAATGTCTTGATACGAATTAAAAAAATTATGAGCTTTATTGTTATACTAGTTTTCTTTTGCAAGACTTCACTTACTCTAATTATTCCCCTCCCCCTCGCGCCATGTACGTTTTTGATCGCGTTTAGTATGGCAACTTCACCACTCATGATCTTATTTTAAGCTCCTCTACCTGTTCTTACTTTCTTCCAAGTGATTATTTAAAACTTCCTTTCAATAACCGCACGCAGTTATCTTAGAGGTAACGTATAACGGACTTAAAAATATTATTCTCTTAATCATTGTTATTAAAGAAACCCTTTTCTCTCCTCGTTCCGTCGAGATGCGGCAGACGGTTGAAATACGGACTTTGCTGTCATGGAGATGTGACGTCATTTTCTCTTCGTTTTCCTATAAAGGTAAAACAGAAACTAAATCAACTGGGAGAGTGATTTCCCACTCACCCCTCCACTAGCGTTGTTGCGCTGCACTTAATGTAGACTGCTATCCATTTTTATGTAACTTCAATAAATTATTCTCTGTTCAACTTATTATGATGAATGGATAATAGAGCTTTCTCTAGGGTTCCACGTAAATGTTTATGCGTTACCGCTACCATATGTCCAAGGCAGTAGTGCACACAGGAATTTTCAAAGGGAGAGGGTGTCCAGGGTCGAATGTCCCCCATTCTTGTATCATGCTCCTTTTGATATTGTCGATTTTCGGGAACAAAACACAGTTAAAAATTAATTATTGAATAAATAATTAACAACAATTAATAAAATGAATCATTAATAACAAATATTTAATTAAATGTTACGTACTATATACTTAGAATTATAATCAATCGGAAAAAAATCAATGACTTTGGGGGGGCTGGACCCGTAGGACCCCCCCCTGTGTGTGCTACTGGTCCAAGGTCTAGCAGTCACCCATAGTTGTTCAAGCATTCAGCTTGACAATTTTGTTTTGTGATCTTGTTGTAATAAATAGTAATCTGTCAACTTTAAAAGAGGGGTACAATGTCGGAAACAAGTGTAAGGAAAAGAAAACAAATTTTAATACAGAATAGTCACACCTACGTCATTGGGGCACCGCAACAATTTAGTGAATGAGTGAATATTAACGTCACACTGTTCAGATATACGAGGGCTTTTGGTGACGGACCACGTAATTTTGAAACATGTTCAAGTGACGTGGACGACACCTGAGCTGCAACTCTCTCTCCTAACTACCACACCACACCAACGGGAGGTCGTTTCATCTCTCGACAGATTTAACGTGCATCGCTACCCTACACGGCGGGTCTTTAGTGGTACTGGGCTCGAACTCATGACATGCCTACCACGATCCTGTACCTTGACCTCTGGGCTACCGCAGCCCTCCCCAACAACCTAAAAACATTACAAGTAGCCTGTACCCTTGAAAAGTCTGCCCACCCCTGTATTAAATCAAGTTCATTTCATTTACCTGTGTGCGTTTTTAAGGTTAACAGGTACGTACTTTTTAAAAAAGAAAGATTCTGCAAACTCGAAGACTCTCTAACGATATAATTGACTGGCTAGAAACACGCGACTCTATTTATCATGCGACTGCGGCGTCACAGGAATTTAAGTCATTCAATTTTCTTTATTTATGTCTTTGCTTTTAGTGGCAACTTAAATAATTTCCACTTTTGACTTCATAAGCGGACTTATTTGAATCTTAATTGTACTGCTACTTATATCTGGGTTCGAGGATTTTATGCTATCTCTCTCAAAGAGCAAGATAGTTCTTCAGGAGCGATGGAAATTTATTGTCGAAAAACAATTCTAATACAAGTACGTTTAAAAATTAATTCGCAAAGCAGTCTCTCGTCTTATTCAACAGAAGAAATAATCTCTAATCGATAATCGATTCTTCACGGTTATATATCGATACGAATTAATTGCTAGTCAAAATAATACTAACTCAGTTTCGGCAAGCAACTCTTTATTCATAGGCCTCACGGATATTTCGAGAAAGCTCCGCTTACGTCATGGATCGTGATATTAGAAGATTTCTCCAGTAATCCCTTGAAGCATTCATAGGATCGCCAACATAGTCGCCAAAAATGATACCAGCTTTGGTCTATCGCCAACAATTCGCCAAGTTTCCATTGCATTGCCACTATAGCGTAATGAACGGCATTGCTTGCTAATATTACAATTTTACAACGAAATAAATACAACGGAAGTAATATTAACATATAAAACATCCAGATATAAATTATTTACACTGTCTCAGGTATCTATAACACAAAATCCATAGCAATATTATGATTACTTAGAGCTATTTATAATGATCTAGAATTCTCTCTGGAGAATGAAACAAACGGTAATTAATAGAGGTATATGTGCTTAAAGAATTTCTTAAAGATGCATGAGAGCAAAATTTTTATAAAACGAATAAAAGAAATTTAGATTACTCAAGCACATAAAACTCTAAATGATAAAATTCTGTAGTAGTTTTTTCCCCAAAACTTACGAATAAAAGTTTATACCAAACAATTAAAAGGAGTTTCAGCTAATAGTGTGCGTTTCCTGGTGCTAGCTGCTTGAAAGGCTCATTAACGACATATTTACGGTAATATTAATCAGAGAGTAAATTAAACCGTGTTGTGATTCTCACGAACCAGTATACCGATTCTATTTTTTCCGTTTATTAAAACACATCCGTATTATAATAACCAGTTCTTGAAATAGCACAAAATTTCACAGCTTTTTATTTTAGTTGCTGTAGATTTACATCAATTTGCCCCATCATTTTAGAACAATTTAAAAAGACAGAGGACAATTTCTAAGCTATTTTACATCAATTTCGTTTTATTGTTAGAAGACAAATATATAAGTGATAGTTTTATTTTTTTTCAATGATGCTAGTTGTCTATTTCTAACGCCCGAGGTGTGACACATGAAGACGAGACTGGTCCAATAAATCATTGTACTTACAGATTTAGTTTTCAGTGACAAGTAGTTCCCTTCAGCATTCCCACACTTCTGCATTCGGTGCTGCCATTGCTGGTAACAGTTCTGGAACGAGGTTTTTGGAAAGTTCATTCATGAGATTCTCCGTTTTTGCCTGAACCTCTTCAAATTGAGGGAAAATGGGTTCCCTTTAAGCAAGATTTAAATTTAAGAAATAAAAGAAACACATGGAACCAAATCTGGTGAATAAGGAGGATGCCCCATCACAGTAATATTTTTGATAGTCAGAAACAGCTTGACTGATAAGACCGTGTGAGCAGGATCATTGTTCTGGTGAAACAGCCATCCATTACTCCACAACTGTGGCCTTTTTTAAATTTTTTGCATGAAATCCTTTTAGTTCTTCAATGTAGTAGTATGGGGCCGTGGGAAGCCTAGTGGTTAGAGCATCGGACTCCAGACCGGAAAGCCTGGGTTCGATACCCGATGCCACCAAATACCCTCCGAGTACACACGGAGTACGTGCTCCTTAAATCAGTGGGTCCGTAGTATTGTGGGCCGAGTCACAAGCGCAGGCACTAGAGAATATTTCCCTCCCCTTCAGTTCCCATGCAGAAATTGTGGAGGTGGTGATAGGTGGTGTCGCCATCTATCGTCTCTTTGGGGAATTTCGCCGAGCTAAATCGTACTGTCAACTGTATGGTGCTCAAGGCCAACGACAAACGTACCTCTAGCCCCATGCCACGATGAGTTTCGTGGGCCTCGATCTGACTACGTCAGACAGGTGGCATTAGAAACCACAACAACAGCATGTAGTAGTATTGATTAATAGTCTAGCAACTGGTTACCCTCCGCTCAATCATTACAATTCCATTGATGCAGCGTTTCTCAAACTGTGGGGTGTGACCCTCTAGGAGGGCGTGATAACAATAAAGGAGGAGGCGGCGAGTGCATCGAAAGTCGAAAATAAAAGTTTATTTAAGAAAATATTAGTAATTTACTTAAAGAAAGCAAAACAAAACTCATTCAGACATAATAATAAAAAAAAGAAACCGGATAAGTAAAAGTATTAAAATTACTTTATACGAAATTTAATACTTATCTTGATATCTAATTTTTTCACGAAATCTCTTTTTAGTACTTCAGCGTAATAATGTTGATTAACAGTTTGACCACTGATGTGAGTGGGACCCCAGTCATATCACGAATTTTGGCAATGCTTTGGTCTTTTATCGCTGACCTCGGGCGCCCAGCACGTTCATCATCTTCCACACTGTCAATTCTACCTGAAAACCTCTTATGCCATTCAAACGCATCTGAACGAGACGAAATTTCATCTCCATAAGCCTAGGTTAATATTTTAAATGTTTTGTGGTTGATTTTTGAAGTTTTATAAACAACTTGATGTTGATTCCACATCTTTCCGGCAGAATGCAGTTGCACGTGTGACGCAATACTCCCAACTAGCGTGATTGATGAAGACGAGATTGTCAACATCTATAGAGGAGGTGCGTGGGAAGACGTCACCAAAAAAGTTGCTGGCAACTCCACTCTTTTACCAAGCTCCGCATTTAGTCTTGTTGTTCTTTTTGTGTCACGCCTTGTATAACGTCCTCAATTCATTTAAGAAACACAATACCTTTTATAATTTTGAATCACGACTGTGAGACAAGGTCGACTCATGAGCAGGAACCCGAGACTCTACAACCAATATTATGTAGCGGTGGTATCTATATAAGCCAGTAACAGCCTCCAGACTAAAGTGATCATTTTGTTCAAGGGTAGTGATACTCAACCTGATGCACACCAAGCCTTTTTAAGTGGCCTGGTCATGACCCATTGCTCTGAGAAGTTAACTTATTTAAGAACATTGTATCAAAAATTTGGTGGGGAATTCTTTGTCAAGAAATCAAATATATCAATTTTGCTTTTTGCTGTCGATGTCGTACGGTTACGAATTGGCATTATTTTTCTAATTGGAATGGTTATGATTAGTGATAACAGGCAACAGTGGAGTAGAGAGCACTTTAAGGGTGGAACTAATTTTTAACTATCTTTCATAACTTGCAATCAAAAAATATTCGAAGAAAATATATAATTTCAAGATGATTGGGAGGTTGTTTATTTTGTAGTGACAGACAAACATGAATCAGTAATTGTTCGATCTGTCACGAAAGTTCTGTATTTAAAAAATACCAATAAACAGGAATCGTTCAATGACACTTTTCCTCGAGTGAGTAAGTGAATCTTAACGTCGCACTGTTCAGATACACGCACTTTTCCTCGAAGATCTCTTTCAAGAGGTGAAAAATAGGCTTTCTTGAATAATATTTGCAACAGAAACAAAACGTTTTCTCAGTGGTAATATGACAGCGGTAACAAAGACATCCTATGAATTGTATTATAATATTGGTAATCATATGAAACCGTTTACGGATGCAGAAATTGCGAAGTAGTGTTTCTTAAATGCTTCTTATTTAGTATTAGTGACAAAATAAATAATAATAATAATAATAATAATAATTTTAAAAAATCAAAACGGGAGCTATATAATATTTTGATCAATTTTCCACATTTTAAAATTCCAATGTTATCTTGGTCTTGAAACATTTCTCACCACCCCTCCCCAATTTATCTTCATGTTACTTCCCGCGTCAAATAACTAACATATACATGCGGCCCAGCAGAAAAAAAGTTTGAGTACCCCTGGTCTAGCGGTATGTTATGTGCTTACGGATCGGAAGGTGCCGAGTACTATCCTCTTCAAGTAGTTGTATTTGCATAAATTAAGGCATCGCTAGGGAAAGCAGTTTTTAAATCAAAATCACAGGTAAAGAATATTTTCTCCAATAGGATTAGTAGAAGAACCGAATAGAACCTGTTACAGAAACACTCGTTCAAATTCAACTAGCAACATCCAATGGAGCACAAATAACTTATTTTGCAATCCATTTGGAGGCTGAAACAAATGTAAAATATTTGCACCAAGAATGTATACAGAAATCCTTAAGATATCCGTCTCTGAAAACACCGCGCTCAGAAAATTATTCTATCCAGACACAATCCTGAACGATAATACAGTCACAGAAATGAAGCACTGCAAATAGAAACTTCAATGGAAAATAAGAACAAAAAACGATTTTTTCCTTTTCTGGTATATTTTCGTGGTATCAATCATAAATGCGTCATCATTAGGGTTTCTTCAACAGCAGCTACACCCTGCGCTGGGGGACACACGATTTTTTTTTCGTGTGTGACATAACAAGGAATAGAATGTATTTTTTTGTTTTACCTTTTGTCTTGGTTCTTCTTTCTTCTGAAGCACAATATTTGATTGATGTCGAAAGTATCATTATTTTTTGATGCATTTCTTCCACTAAGATTCTTTTTCTTGTTCTGTAGCATAGCTTTTTTGTGTGTCGTCCGTTAAATGAAAACTTTACGAGATTCGACGGAGAAAAGCTTGAATTTAGATCCTTTCTTTTTGGTTATACTTTTATTTGATTGGTTGGACATTAGTCGCGGGTGAATGAACGGACTATTTTCGAGTCATTTACTCGCATTAGTGTGCGAGCTTAGTTTTATTTTGCACAGGTCGCGTCTATTTTTCATTTTTAAAGCAGTTGCATTTGAAACGAATTTTGAAAGCAAATATTAGAAAATAATGTTCCGCCGAGTTTTGGATTATTTTTTAAATTATTCACACTTTTTTGATTTTCGTCAGGTTTGATAAAGGTTGTTGCTGACAAAATTGAGAGATATTATTATGAATGCGAATAAGTGGATAACAGGACGATTCTAATTAAAGTTCCATTTTCCAAATGTTGTAAAAACGAACCACTGGTCAGATTGAATTTAAATTTATATTGAAAATACTTAAAGAAGGGGAAACGTATGTGATAAGAAACAAATTTATTTGGCGTTTTCATTGTTACTTGGAAGTCCTTTTTTCATTATGTACATGGAGCAGAACAATTGGTTTAATGTGCAACTCATGCCACTTATAGTTAAATCTAATTTCGTAAATAGCTTACGGCGTCATCTACTGATATATTTTGAAACCTTTTCTGATGCCATACCGTTTTCCCCCATTTATAAATACATTCAGTTCAAATTTGAAGTCATTTTGACCAGTGGTTCTTTTGTTTAATAGCGTTTTTAAAGTAGAACGTTTATTACACAATCACCTTACATATTTTAAAAATTATATGTAATTTGTCGATTTAGATGCTTCATCCAAAACAAGGGATGAGGGATGTTGTTTTCAAAGGTGTTTTAGATTGGTGGCAATGCATCAGCTTGGACACAGAAAGAACTTGAGCATAATAAGTGGGGAATTTTTAAATATCCTCCCTGCAGCCCTGATTTGGCACCCAGTTATTTTCATTAATTCTTGAAACTAAAGAATATTTTATAGGAAAACATTTTGCAAATGAAGAAAATTTGAAACAAGAAGTGATATCCTTGCTCACCGTTGATGAAAAGTATAACATCGGTATTGAAAAACTGGTTAAACGTTACAATAGATGCCTTGGCAAAAAATAGGTACCTACATTGAAAAACAGAGTAAGATTCTGTGATTTTGTAAGTAAAATTTTTGTATCGAAATGTTTTGGTTTTCTTTTCTAAAAACTCAAAACTAAACTTAGTGGCGCAACAGCCCATGAGGGCCAAAGCCTACTGTGCCTATCGCACTTTTCATAACCTTTGACAGTGAGGAGCATGACCAGATGATCCGGTCAGGCAGTCAATCTGACCCCAAGCTATGCCAAAACCTTCTTAATTGTCTAGCCGACATTTGTATGTTTTAGAAAATACAATTTATAAAGAAAATGTTAACTTCAACTGCATGATTCTATTTTCTTTAGATTTATTTACCAGAGTTAGTTTTCACTTTAAAATGAATTATGATACATATATATCAGCTTAAAAGAAAACATTCGCATTTTTTTAATAATTAAAAATATTTTTCAAAAAAAAGGTGATATTTTTTGTATGCTCATGTTTGGGGCTTTTTTGAAATAAAAAAAATGACGAAATAGGCAGCAAATAATTAATTTCCAGCGCATTCCCTGCTACTCAAAAGCAAAGTACTTAGAAACAGAGAAAGTTTTTTTTAAAAATAAATGCCTTACTTTTACGTATTTTATTTTATTTTTTGACATCGACATTCTTTTATCCTGTCACTGCGAAATAGTTGAAAACACCCAAGATAAGCCCAGGTAATAATTCAGAGAAAAAACTTATAACGACAAAAAAAATATAATTGTAAGAAAAATCTTGTTATCTGTGTGCTCGAGTAACGACCGTTATTTTGCTCTTTTTTTCTCAACCATTTCAACTTTTTTTTGTCCATTACTTCAATAATAAAACACGCTTTTTTAAAAAAAATCGAGAATTTTTTCCCTTTCATGTCAGCATTCCTAAAATGCCAATTCGATATTAACGCAAATTGAAGATAAACAAAAGAAACGTTCAATTTTTAGGAAGCAACAAAACAACGAAAAGATAAACAGTAGAAAAGAAAAACATACAAATTGAATTGTATTTCAGGGGATAAATGTTAAAATATATGATGAGCTAGTTTTATCCTCGATTTATTTTATGAAGCTACCAACACGTCAGCAAGTGATATTCGATTTAAAAATTATTCTTTTGAAATGTTAATGATAATTTTGTGTAATGTGGTAAATGTTAATTTTTTTCAAAAATTCGTAATTATAAAAAAAATACAGAATATATATGTATATAAAGTATGTAATTTGAGAAAAAATTACTTTTTCTCTTAGTTTTATTTTAACCTAGTAATTTTTTTAATATTTAAATACATGTATAATCCTGAAGGATTGGTAGTATTTATGCACACACTATTTAATTATTTTATTTCTATATTTTTATATACGTTTGCTAAGTGCTGCTATTGAGACAGTCACATGCTTTGAATTTGTATTTGGGTCCAGAATCTGGCAATAACTTGTTTATTGTACTCAGATTTAGCGAGGGCTATGCCTTTTTGAATGGAATTTTACCTTATTCTTGTAATGGATTTAGATATTCTATCCATTTTTTTCAAAAGGTTTTTGCTCAATATTATTAACAGAAAGGAGGAAAGTTATTTGGCGAAAAAACATGTCAACGTTACTTTTATATAAATTATTTTATATATAAAAGCTGTCCTAAGTCAGGAATGTTTATAATACTGTAGCATCCATATATATATATATATATATATATATATATATATATATATATATATTTAAATTCTATTATTTTTACAATTTCTAATACATCCTTTCTAAATTTATATGTCTGATTTTTCTTCAAATTTCATTTTTTTCAGTTTTGATGAATATAGATGATTTATCTCTCTATAGTAGAGAATATTACATATATAACTATTGCTACTTTGTTTTGCTTTCATTTACTTACTTAAAATATTATACATCCTTCATTAATCAGAAATAAAACACCGATATTATTACAGAATTTGATTATTAGATAAGCAATTATTATTATTGAACTAATAGAGGAGTATTTATTACCAGTAAAGTAATATAGAAGCAATTATTATGTATAAACTAAATATTTTTGTGTAAAATATATACAGTTTTTCAATGACTTGAAAATTAGTGAATTATTATACAAGGTGTCACAGGATCATTGGAACAAACTTAAAGGGGAGGTAGGTGACATCACAATTACTTAGATCTGCATGGTGAGAAACTTCTTCGTTCAGCGATATATGACGTTGTTCACAAGAGCATTTTAGGAAACAGACCTGCATTCCCTCAGTTATCGTTCGCAAAAGAGTATAGAGAGTTTTACAAACATCGAGCTGGCAGATATGCACCTGATTTATGGATTGGTAGAAGAAAATGAGCGAGCATCGGAAAGATTGTATCGCGCAAGGTACCCACAGACAGATATACTGGACTACCGAATGTTTCATAATTTGCTTCACAATTAGTCTGAATATGGATAATTACGATGTGAAAGACATAGTGAGGGTGAGCCACAAATGGCTCGAACTCCCAACATGGTACTCGGATTCCTTCGATCCGTATCCATCAGATTTTGTTCCATATATGTAACAAAATGTGTTGGATTCCGTCGCCAGTTGGAATGCGATGGAATAGTTGTTGTTGTTGTTGCTAATGCCACCTGTCTGACGTAGTCAGATCGAGGCTCACAAAATTCATTATGGCAAGGGGATAGACGTGCGCCTGTCGTTGGCCGTAGAGGCAATTCTTATAAAAAACTAGCAACAAGGCCCGGCGTTGCATGGTGTTTTAGAGTGTGTAACTTGTCTGTGGAAATTTCTCCTACCCCTCTTGGTGTCATCAGTATCATCAAAATTCTCTTTTTCAAAATTTCTTCCTCCTCTTTACCCCGTCGAACGTGTTTATTTCCCTCCACTTCGCCCGGCGTTGCACGGGCTTTTTCTAAGGAAAGAACTTTATCCCCATGGACATTTTTCCTTTCCCTCTCAAGGCCAGCACTACTGGATGCGCGAATGCATGATTTTAACAGAATATAATAAATTGTTTAAGAATCAATTTGCGTCATTTGCATTGACGTAGGAACGTTTTTAACTCTACAAACAGTTTAATTAAAACATTACTACAAAACTTACAAAATTTAAACTAAACAATTTTAGATAATGCATAACATTTTTTTCTAAGACAACATTTGTCTGGAGTAAGTTTAAGGGAACTGAATTTCTTTGAGTATTATGCAAAATTTTAAATGTATTTCCCCTACACCCAAGTTTCAGAATTTTTACGTTTTATTTTTCAGTTAAATTGTTTTAAAAAAAATTGTGAAGCTTTCTTTATTTTACTACTTGTTTTTTTTTTTTTAAATTTTCATATTTTAGAAAGAAAAATCTACATTTCTCTTTGGAGAATGGAAAAGAGGCTTACAGTTTCTCTAAAAATAATTCAAGATTAAAAAATTTCAAAGTATTTTTCAATTCCTACTATTATATAGTTCACTCTCTCCCTATATATATATATATATATATAATATATATATATATATAACATATATATACATACATACATACATATATATATAACATATATATATATATATATATATATATATATATACATACATATATATACATACATATATATATAACATATATATATATATATATATATATATATATATATATATATATATATATATATAGTCTAATTCTCCACAAGCGAGAGATGAACATCCATCAATCAAAAGAAAAACACTGAGACAGTAAGAAAACCACAGAATAAAGGACACATGAGCAATCGGAATTAAAATTTAAAAAGTGGATGCTGCAGTATTATTAACATTGCTGACTTAAAACAGCTTATGTTTAAAATAAATTATATAAAAGTCGGGTTGAACATGTTTTGAAATCAGCCAACCTTCCCCCTTTATGTTAATCGTACTAAGCAGAAACCTATTGAAAATAATGGATATTAATATCTAAATCCATTACAAAACAGAGATAACTTACCAAAAATTGCACATAAAAATACAGAGGACGTGCTAAATCTGAGTGCAATAAATAAGTCATTGCCAGATTCTGGACTTAAATGCAGAATCAAAGCAGCATGTGAATGGCTGAATTGTAGCACTTCACAAAAGTATTAAAATAATAAAAATAAAAAAACTAAAAAGAGAGTTTACAAACTACCATAATTTTAGTGACACTTGAGTTACATATTAATTAAATAATAGAAAGTAATTTTATCTAATATTAGAATATAGAGGTAAATATTACTAGGAAAAATTATAAATTTGTAGTAATAATAATAATAATAAAAATAATGTATATATATATATATATATATATGTGTACATATATATATGTATATATATATGTATATGTATATATATATATCTACATATATATGTACATATATATATATGTATATATATATATATATGTATATATATATATATATATATGTATATATATATGTATATATATATGTATATATATATGTATATATATATATGTATATATGTATATATATGTATATATATATGTATATATATATATATGTACATATATATATATATATGTATATATATGTATATATATATGTATATATATGTATATATATATGTATATATATGTATATATGTATATATATATGTACATATATATATGTACATATATATATGTATATATATATGTATATATGTGTATATATATGTGTATATATATATGTACATATATATGTATATATATGTATATGTGTATATATATATGTACATATATATATATATATATATATATATGTATATGTGTATATATATATACGTACATATATATATGTATATAAATATATATGTATATGTGTATATATATATATATTTGTGTATGTATATGTATATATATATATGTATATATATGTATATGTATATATATATGTATATATATACATATATATTTGTGTATGTATATGTATATATATATATATATATATATATATGTATATGTATATATATATATATATATATATATATATATATATGTATATATATACATATATATACATATATGTACATATATATATGTATATATATATATATATATATATATATGTACATATATATATATATACATATATATATGTATATATATATATATATATATATATGTACATATATATATATACTGGGTGGCAAAAAGTCCGTAAAAACTTTAAAAATTCATAAAATCCGGAGAAATGAACGAAAAAAAACTGTTTGCAGGATCAGCATTAGTATGTCACGGGATTTTTTTCTAAGCTAGAAAAAAATAATTTTAAAATCATCCGGTAGGTGGCGCTGTTACAAGCGTCTGTGGTGGAAATATGCAAATTAGATGGCTATAAAAACCTATGCTCTCAATGAATCCACATTCATTTCAACATTACAAACAGTGAATGTGTGAACAAGGATGCTCAGTACGCCGGATAAAACTTTGTTGGTGAAGTTATTTTACATGAACGAGGAATCAGCGACCATTGCCTTGCGTAAATTCCAAGTTCAGAAAAATGTGAAGTGTGGAAAAGGCCCTTTAAAACCTGCAGGTCTCTTAAAGCTTGTTCAACGTTTTGAGGAAGCTGGAAAGTTGGAAGATTGAGCACGAGCCGGACGACCATGCTTGAAAGAAAAACGTGCACCCTGCATTGCTCTCGAAATGGAAGCGATTGCGTCCGATATGATGATTTAATATTAACGTCGCAATGTTCAGCTACACGAGGGCTTTTGGCGACGGACCACGTAATTTTGAACCATGGTCAAGTGACGTGGACGACACCTGAGCTGGCACCCCCTCTTCTAACTACCACACCACACCAACGGGAGGACGTTTCAGCTCTCGACAGATTTAACGTGCATCGCTGCCCTACACGGCGGGTCTTTAGTGGTACTGGGCTCGAACTCGTGACAAAGCAAGCCACGGTCCGATACCTATACCACTCGGCTACCGCGGCCACGCGATTGCGTCCGAAGCAGCTTCAGGGACCAGCAGTGCTCGTGAAGATGCCAGACAATTGGGCTTACCACCATCATCTGTCCGCAATATTCTTCGTCGAATCCTCCAGCTGTACCCGTACAAATTGCAATCGTGCCATGAACTTTTGCCAGCAGATACCGCACAGAAGGAAGCATTTGTGAAGTGGGCCTTCTCTAAAATGGAACAGGATCCCACCTGGGTTTTTAACACCTTATGGACAGATGAAGCTCATTTCTCGCTTCATGGTAACGTTAACAATCATAACTGTCGCATTTGGGCGACCTCTAATCCAAGTGAGTACACACAGAAGCCATTGCATTCCCCAAAAGTGACAGCATGGTGTGGTTTCACGGGTTCATTTATCATAGGACCCTTCTTCTTTGAAACGCAGTGCCCAGTAAATGGATGGATAACGGAAACGGTAAATGCTCAGTGTTATCTAACGTTTCTGCGGGAGACTGTTGTGCCATGTTTAATTCAACGAGGTCAGATTTCGAATGTCACGTTCATGCAGGATGGAGTAACCAGTCACACTGCTAACCCGGTTAAGGCATTCCTGATACAGACGTTCGGGGAAGACAGAATCGTTAGCAGGTGCTGCAGATTCCCATGGCTCCTCGGTCTCCAGATTTAACACCGGCAGACTTCTGGTTGTGGGGATATTTGAAATATCACGTGTATCTATCCGGTCCATCAAGTCTGTCGGAACTGAAAGATGCGAACTGCAGAGAAGTATCCTCCGTACATCCGGACATGTTGCACTCTGCCGTTGCGGGATTTGTCACTCGTCTGAAATGTCTTCCCCCTGTGGTGGTGGTCATGTGGAACATATTCTGGTGTAATAAAGTTGTGAAAGTTTTCTTTTCAATTTTTATGCATTGTTTCTTTGATTGGCGTACATCAGCGCCACCTAAGTGATGATTTTCGAATTATTTTTTTCTAGCTTAAAAAAAATCCCGTGACATACTAATGCTGATCCTGCAAACAGTTTTTTTTTCGTTCATTTCTCCGGATTTTATGAATTTTTAAAGTTTTTACGGTTTTTTTGCCCACCCTGTATATATATGTATATATATATATATGTACATAAATATATATGTACATATATATATATATATGTACATAAATATATATGTACATATATATATATATATGTACATATATATATGTACATATACATATATATATATATATATATATGTACATATATATATATGTACATATATATATATATATATATATATTATATATATATATATATATATATATATATATATATATATATATTATAATTTCAGGCATTAATTTAGGCGTTATATGTTGGTGTGTTATTTTCTGGCAAAATGCTTATAATTATTGTTGTAATCATTAAAGTTACAACAAATGGTTATTTTTTCTATACTTTCTCTACATTGTGTTAAGCTTTATTTTTCTTATTTTTTTATGTGTTTTGCAGCATACTTTTCTTTTAAGTGTGTTTAGTGTGTGTAACCCTAATTCAGCGACAGCTTTAGAAATCATAATAAGTCTCCACTTTAGTCCTATGACTTTTTGTATCTACTTTTGTTGAGTTTGCTGAATTCCAATTTTTTACTTCTTCAGTACTGTGGGTTCTAGGTATTCTTCACTTTTATTTTATCATCTCTCTCTCTCTCTCTCTCTACATATATATATATATATATATATATATATATATATATATATATATATATATATATATATATATATATATATATATATATGTAGGCTGTTCAATAAGTTATAGGACTAATTTTTTACCGCCACAAAACCACTCATCGGAATGTTTATTTCTGTGGCATGAGATATTTTGTTGTCTCTATTAACAAAAGTTACCGATAGATGGCATGTAAAGACTTGTATCCTTGAGTATCACGTGATCAAACTGAAGCGTGTTTGTGGGCGCCTACGAGACGCACGCAGTCTTCAAAATGGAAGCAGAAATCTGCAAAAATTAGCATCGGAGACCTTTCATATGATACGATATGATTAAAGACTGGAACAAAAAGGCAACAATATCCTAAAACGCTTTATCACAATAGACGAAGCTTGGTTGTATTACTATGATCCATCTATAAAACAACAAAGCAGTGAATGAAAACATCCATCTTCACCTACTATCAAGAAAGCAAAAACTGTGAAATTGGCTAGTAAAGTTATAACCATCATTTTTTTTAATTATGAAGTGATTGTGTATCAATACGCTGTAGAAACCGGTACTACTGTAAACGCCTCGTACTACACGAATGTTCTGCGAACAATGGTACAGCACGTTAAAAGGAAACGTCTATTGCTTCGAAATGGCTTCCTATTGCACCATGACAATGCCCGACCACAACTTGCTTGCTGCGTACTGTATATTTCGCAGCAGAACAACGTAGAGATTTTACCACACCCTCAAAACAGTCCTGATCGTACTCCATACGATTTCTGGTTGTTTCCTGAACTTAAGAAACCATTACGAGGCAAACGTTTTGCAAGCAACAAATCATTTGTAAAGGCTGTGTAGGTGATTTTGAAACAGCTCTCACAAAACGCGCTTTTACATGCTTTTAAGAAGTGGACAGAACTTTGGGAAAAATTTTGGAATTTATCGGAATTTATTTTGAAAAAACCATGTAAAAATGATGGCGATTAAAGATATTCTGTTTTTCTTATAATTTTAGTCTTATTACATATTGAACAGACCTCGTATATATATATATATATATATATATATATATATATATATATATATATATATATATATATATATATATATATTCAAATTTTCAATCGTTAATAAAATTCATTCATCCATTCAAGTGCACACACACACACAAATGCATTTTTTATAACTTGTAGTGGATGAATGATATTTGACGTTAATACAGTTTTTTCAAATGTTAATTCCTTAATGTAGTTTAAAAATGAATAAGTTGTAACAAAAATAATAGTCCAACATTATATATAGAAAGGAAAATTGTTCATTGTTTCCCTGTAGTGCAATGGATAGAGCGTGGGTTAGAATCCCATCTGGAATGGCCTAATACCCTAGAAGGGGATTTCTTTTTTTTTGCTATACTATTTTATTAGAATAATTAAATTTAATGAATGAATAAATAGTAACAAAAACAAAAAATAGTCCAACGCCCTAAACAGAAAGGAAAATGGAAAATTGCAAATAAAATCGCGTTCTATTTTGTCACTTAATAGGGTGATTCCGTCCTATGTGTATACATATTTATATTATATATAATTGTCACTATTTAATAATAATTTTGTTTATTTGCAAGTAGAAATTGACTTAAATTTCTTTATATTACTTTTTTACCTATTTTATAAAGAAAAATCTTCCTTTCTCTTTGAAATATGGAAAAAAGCCTATAGTTTATTAAGTTATGTAGTGTAGTATTATAGTTCAAGAAATATTATAAAATTCAAAGTATTTTTTTTATCCATCTCATGGTTAAAAAGAGGCTTTTATACTAGAAACAAAATACACCTTCGCTCCACTACCATTCCGAATAAAATACTTCTGGTGAACCACTAGATTCGAAATACTGTAAATCTACCTCTCAATAGTTGCAGGAGATTTCGGCTCGTTGCCAAATCTCTGCTCAACGGCTGTAAAATGCTCGAATAAGTTTAATATAGAGCCCTCACAAAATTTCTTTAATGGAAACATCAAAGATTCCCGGATTGATTATTTTTTACGTATGACAGGCATTATCCAGTAAGTTTACAATGCAATTTAGAATAGACTCTTCAACTGCGAAGAGAAAAAGTGGTCCAATTTATTAAAAGGAAACTCATTTTATATTTAATAAAATTGCTGATTGTGTATTTTTTTATCAATGAAAGATAGGCTAATATCTTTCAATATTTCTACGATAGAAATAAAACGTTGACTATCAAATTTATTACCAATATCCCACTACGAGGACTATCCAGAAAATAAAAGCTGAAAAAAAATTAATAACAATGTTAATGTGAATCAAGGGCTTGCACCGCTCTACTTTCACATCGCAAAAACAGAGGAATAATTTGTGACTTTGAATTTGAGACGATTCTGAGTATTCAGTTGTTAAACAATTTGGTTGTCAATTCGAAATACAGTCGGACCTCTATATAACGAAACTGCTCAATCCCGGAAGAAAGTTCATTACATGGAAAATTCGTTACAGAGAGGTTCATCTTTTAATATACTTTATAAACCGCATAAAACAAATTTTAAATTCATAAACACTATATATTAAATAAGTAACTATTCACACCTTTTTAAAATTAATATATATGTTTATTTTATATATCTTACCCATCAAAAAAGAAAGAAAAAATAGAAAAACTGCAAGAGTAACAAGAAAAAAGAATGTCGGAGAATTCACTGTATTTTCAATATTAAGAAAATAATTTTATAATAAAAATAATTAATTTTATGGACACACATTTTATACTTTAAAGCATACAAGTAATATTAAACATACATTATTTTATAATTAGAACACGGGGACAAGGGACAACTCCACTGAGGGTGAAAGAGGATATCGAAGATGTTTCTAATAAACTGGGCAATGGGGGTTACAGGTTGTAGTTCTTGGATGAAACGTCCAGAACTCTTTTGCTCTCGGGCATTTAGAATCTAATAAAACCATTTTGAGATTTATGACCACCATAAAATGTGTTAAAGAGAGAATAACTGGAAATTTTTTCAGAAATACTTTAAAAAAAGGGAGAAAAAAATTGAATCACAAAAGAAAATTGCATTATATAGAAAATGCACTTCGCTATAGAGAGGTTATTTTATGAAGAAAATCGTGAAATGTTCAAGGTTCCAGGAAGAAATTCGCTATATAGAAAAATTCACAATATAGAGGTTCGTTATATAGATGTTCGACTGTATTTTTCATACGAGGAAAGATTTCTTAATTAAATATGTAGAACTAACAGCGGAAAGCAGAGAACATACATTTTTCTCTCTTCAAACAATTACATGTCTCTAACAATAACAGTCGATAATTAACAAAACCGCTGTAAATTTATATTTAGAGTTATCTTTCAGGTTTTTTCGTATTCCATAAATGTCCATCATTCTAAGGATGTTTGTCAAACATGGTCCATTACAAATTTAGCTACTTCCTTCCACTGAAAAAATGAAAAATTTGTAGAGTAGTGTAGAGTGCCATTGAGAATAGTACCGTGTGTTATATGTGGCACACGTGCCATTAAGTTGCCGACTCCTGTTCTACACCATAGTAGTTTGTTACTTCTACTTTGCAGGTGATTGTATTACCACAAATCCACCATTTCCAATTTCAAGCAAAATTTCTTGATTTGCATGCCCAAATGCACGCATGCAAATTCTATTTTTTTATGTATAAATAAAGTCCTTTAAATTAAGTAGAACCTATTTATATTTTTAGTTTGACATTTTGTTCTTCGAAGTAGTTATAGTAATTTCAAAGTTAAGAAAATATGACTCTAAATTCTTTTGGGGACTAGCGTATTATCGCAACCGTTTTGAAAACATTATATAAAACGAAGTACATGATTGATAATTCAGTGGTGCGAGATGTGCGAAATAGGGCTGCCAACTGGGCGAGTTATCTTGAAAGTCAAAATTGTTGCGATTGTGCATAAGTACCTTCTTTTTTAAGCTTGAAATAAATCAATCATTATAAAATAAAATAGATATAAATACATTTCAAAATCAGAGCAAGGAGTAACTGTCTCAACGATTTAGCTGCAGAAATTTATAAAAAAATTAGAGAACATTTGATTAAAGGTTTTCATGGAATTAATTGAAAATTCATGCTAGAAATTAGCCATTATTTTTTTTAAAAAATTAATGTTTTTTTTAAAATATTTCTTTATAATGTAAGTACCTTTTCAATGTACTGGTTAAATTCCGTATGCTTCTAAAAATATTCATATGATTCGATGTTTTTATTATTTTTTTATTTTCGAGCATTTTTTTTAATAAAAAATTTACCTGATAGCTGTTTTCACCGCAGGTAAAAAACGAAAACACTTTCTAAAGTTGAAAACGAATTTATAGCATATTCAGTGAGAACCAAGATTGAAAATTTTGGAATGCTGCCATGTCGCATTCGATATTTTCTTTCCGTTTTTGCATAAATTTCCCAAGCGTCAATATATTTTCCGTAAGTATTTTTTGGCAATTTATTTTTGCTATATCAGACTTTTTACAATAGATTCAAAAACAATAGATTTTTTTAACAACAATAGATAATTTTACAATAGATTCAAATAGATTACAAATTTCTTTTAACATTTCAGTACTAAGCAAAAATATATCTAACCAAAGGAGGGGTACAATTAATAAAATTCATTTGGGGACTATGTGTAATAGGAGTACTGCCTTAGAGTATTCAATCCTCCATGTAATAGCGCCGAGTGGCCAACTAATTCGGTGAAAATGGCCTCCGAAATTCAAACTTAGCTTTTACACAATTAAATTTCAATGAGCTCCAGTGATGCAGTAACATAGGTGGTAATGAACCTGCGCACCATGCGCTCGAATAGGGCTCGAGTCACGTGATTTTAGTTCTTTTCTTCAATTCATTTAATTATTTTTACAATTTAATAAACTTATTTTAAAAAAGCTCGGTAAATATCAAATGATATTTTATATAATTATTTTGTATTTTAGACATTAAAATAATTACTATAATTATATAAATATTTATATATCGTATTAAATATGGCGACTTTAATTTTTTTCAATTCATTTAATTATTTAAAAAAAAGTAAATCAATTTTAAAAAAAGACTTATTAAACATTTTATAAAAAATTAAATTAATAATGTATACTATAAGATTTTATATATATATATATATATATATCCAACATAAAAATTTTTTTAATATATAATCATATACATATACATACACATATATATATAAATTTATACATATATATATATACATATATTAATTATAAAATTAAATATAAGATATGAATTATTTTATAATTAAATTATAAAATAATTGATGTAATATAATATTATAATAAATATATTTTATATATTACATATATAACTATTTGTAAAACTATTTTGGAAAATACAAAATAATTATATAAATATAATTTAGTATAATATAAGTTATTAATAGTATATAAAATACATTTTAAGATCAGTGGCAGCGTATTGCGCTTGCACACCACAGGTAAAGGGCTCAAATCCCGGGCTTGGCAAAGGTCAACTCAGTTTATCCTCTTAGGAGGTCGATAAATGAGTAACAAATTTGTGCTTGGGAACTAAACACTGAGAGTTTCGTGTCAGCTTGACCACCTGACCGGAACATCTGCTAATGCTCATCAGCGCTCAATGTCACGTAAACTTAGATAGGCTTAGTAGGTTTTAGCCCTCATGGGCTTTTGCGCCAATGAGTTTAGTTTCTGTATAATAATACAGTTATAAAATGTAATATAAATATTTATATAATTATATTAGTTATTTTACTTTGCAAAAAATGGCTAAATAAAATATTTTTTAAATTGTAAAAATAATTAAATGACTTTGAAAAAAAAATATGATCGCATGACTCAAACCTCATCTAACTGCATAATACGCAGGTACGGTACACCTGTGCTACTAGATAGTTGAAACTTAATTGTACAATAGCTAAGCATGGATTTCCAAACCCATTTTTCCGCATTGACCGCCCATTCGGCGCTATTACAGAGAGGGTTTAAACACCCTACATTCATACAAAGTTCCACCTTCAAATGAGTGTTCTTATTCGTTTTCTCTCCTCGTAAGTACAGCAGATGCTAACTTCTTTTCATAATGAAATAAATTTAGATTTTTTTCTTAGCTCGCTTTTACAATAACTTTTCTTCTTAAATAAAGTAAACAATATATTTTTGGATTAAATGTGTTGTAAAAATATATGTACTTAAGGTTTTTCATTACTTAAACTCCTAAGGAAATAGATCTTTAAAAATAGAACAGCACTAATCTACTCACAAACTTTTTTACAATATTTAATTTTAAGTTAAAGAAAAGCAATATAAAAAGATTTCTTTTAAGGGAAGTCCTACTTAGGTCAACAAAGAAAATTTTTAATTTAGTTACTTTTTATTAGATAGTTACAATTAATATAAACATGTATATACATATGATAGAATCATACTATTATGCGACTTAAAAAAATTATTTTTCTTGCAATTTTCCATTTCCTTTCCTATATAGTGTTGAACTATTTTTGTTTGTTTCTTACTATTCATTAAATAATTAAATTGAATTATCCGAATAAAATAGAAAAGAAAAGTAACAGTCTGTGAATTAAGCAATCCCAGGTGGGATTCGATCCCACAACCTTTGGATTAGAGGTCCAAGCGCTATTCATTGCGCTACAGGGACACAACGAACCATTTTTCTTTCTAAGTATGCGACTGGACAATTATTTTTGATTTTTACTCTTTATTCATTTTGTAATTCAATTAATGAATTAATATCTGAAAATACTGTATTAACATCAAGTGTCATGCACTACAAATTTAAAAAAATGTATTTGAACTTGAACGGATTAATAGAAAACGACTAAAAATTTGAACATGATAATATATATATATATATATATATATATATATATATATATATATATATATAGATAGTGAACTAATAGTAGGAATGGAAAAAAAATACAACATGCAGATATTCTTATAGAGAAGATTCACTAGAGATATATTTAAAAGGCTGAATTTAAAACATAAAAAAAGATATTATTTATTCTCAGACGAGAAATTTATGTATTTTATACGCATGCATTATATCTGCAGAATGCTTTGAAATCTTCACAAAAAAGAGCAAATTTAATAGACAATCTGAACGAAACAAGAATTTCAGGAACATAGATACTAGTCTGGAAAAGATAAGCTCTTTGTGGAGATTTCATAAAATCAATGAAACACATTTAACGCAAAATGAATATATATATAATACAACGGTACCGACAAATTACTGTATATTTCCATGCATTTCTTTTTCTCTTAACATGAAACAAAAATCACTTAAAGTGAAAAGATTTCTTTCCAGAGAATGAACAAAATACGGAAAACACCAGCCGCACAGGCGAGATTTAAAAGGGAGTGTGAAATGAAATAGATTGTTTCACACTTTTCGTAGAATGGAGACTAACGGCTTTGAAATACCCTGGAAATAGCTTGTGAAACGAACCACAATTTTATTTTTATATAAGCTACTCTCCCCCTCCACACCTACTAACGACACTCAAAAACATCTCATCTCTCATCCGTTGACTTTGGAATTCGGTGGCAAGCACATCGCAGTGTGAGTAAAGATTAGTGATGTTAATTAAATCACCAAATGAGTGGGTTTAGTTCCTCCTTTTTCTTTTCTATTTTAGAAGAATTTGCTTACAAGTAAAATGGCAAAAAACTCAGTGGGAAAACAAATTGATATTCCACTTAAAAAATGAAGATAAACCTATATATATATATATATATATATGTGTATATACTCATTTAATTTATATTATATATATATACCGTAAAATCTGGCGTATAATGTGCACCTGTATTTTCAAGCAGCATTTTTGAACTTTTAGGCACATTCACCGTATAACGCACTCACCTTTTTTTACGAAGAAATCTGAAATGTAATTCTGCAATTAGATTATATTTTGAAGTAATTTATTCAAGGTATTATACCAGGACTTTCAAAAAGTAGCATATTTCTAAAGTTACAACTCCTTAAATTCATAAGGTACTCCTCTCTTTTAAAGTATCTGACTACGTTCGGAACCATGACTTAAAAAAAAGCGCATAAGTAGATAATTTTCATGATATTTAGTGTCACAGAGATTAGAATACATGTATAAAATTGTTTTAAGGACATTTCTACAAAAAAAATTATTTAAATACATTATTTCGGCAAAAAATTAACTTAGAATAACTTTTTCTGCAAAATGTTCTCCTTTTGTGAAAAATGGTTCTATTATAATATTTTGCTTGTATATATCTCAGTTCTCTGTACGGAGGCTCAATTATGATTTTTGAAAAAATCACATTATTTTCAGAGTTATAATCAATTGAAATAATTATCGGCGTTTTTTCCTTAAGATTTCTCCCCTCTGTTGTCGTAAAACATGGATAAGCCCCATTCTAAGTTATATATTTCAAAAATTCTAGTTGAGCCTCTGTACAGAGGCCTGAGCTATATACAGGCAAAATATTATAATAGAAGCATTTTTCATAAAAGGAGAATGTTGGAAAATTGGTCATTCTATGTTCATTTTTTTTGTCAAAATATTGCACTTAAATAATTTTTCATTGTAATAATATGTTTAAATTAATTTTGTATACGTTTTCTAATCTAAGTGAAAATAAATATCATAAATATTATCCATTTATATGCTTTTGCAAAATCACGGTCTCGAACGTAGTCGGATACCTTAAAATGAATTACTAGTCGTTAATTATAATAGAAGTATTTTTCACAAAAGGAGAATATTTTGAAAATTGATCATTCTATGTTCATTTTTTGTCAAAATATTGTAAGATATTTTTTTATTTTAATACTATTCTTAAAACAATTTTATGTTCATTTTCTATCCAAGTGACACTAAATATCATAAATATTATCCATTTATTCGCTTTTGCAAAATCACGGTTCCGAACGTAGTCGGATACCTTAAAGGAATAGTATTTCGATCTATATAGAAGTCTAATTATTTTTTTTATGCTCACCTCTTTTTTTATTTTTAAAGCTATCATTTTTATGCTCGTTGTATTTACGCGCTTCCGTAAATTTCGATCGTAGTTTTGCAGTTAAAAAAGTGCGCTTTTATACGCAGGATTTTACGGTAATTACATATTTTTTAATATAGATAAACAGTTAATAAAGAAGGCATTTTCTTTTATTATATCTGTGGTCTTATCATAATAAATATTTAAAACGGAATTCAGGAATATATGACCTTGATTCATCTCTTTAACATCAGGCATTTTTACAATTAATACTTTTACAGTGTAGTTGTTTTTTGTGGTTCCACGTGAAGTTTTAAACATCTTTTCAAAGGAGAAAATATATGAATGTATCTAAAATTTAAAAAAAATACTATATAAATCGTAAAATATTATAGTTTTAAAGCTTTTTCAGTAAAGTAGAACTTACAACAATTTATTCGCAAAAGAAACAAAATAAATATAACGCGTCTAAAATGCAGCTGTTTTGCGACTCCCAATAAATCTTAATTATCCCCAGAATCCAAACTAATTTGGATTTTTGACACCCTCTAAATTCAACAAACTTCCCTTCCCACTTGCTAAAGACAAATCAAAAAATAATGATTATATCCCATTATTTTTTTTATTTTTCAAGCCATCCACTTCCACTACTCATTCCTCTTTTCAAAGGATATAAAAGTTGAGAACTCAAGTTACATCGCTTGGCGTCTTTGATAAACACAGAGGAGGCTCTGCAGCTAGCATCATTCTAAATTGTTAAGCCTAATTAGCAAAATTTGTGTTCCATGGACAGGAAGTTTTGAACTTGATTTTGATTAATGACTTTTCTTTTACCTAACGAGTTTGCAATTTCATTGGAGTTCGAATAAGTTTTATTGTAATAGGGTTGCAAATCTTAATTTATTTTTTTAAATTTGACTTAGAATGCAGAAGAACCTGGAACACAAATTCTTCAGAATGTTCATTATTATTTTTCATTTCATTATTATTAGTTCACTCTCCCCTATATATATATATATATATATATATATATATATATATATATATATATATATATATATATATATATATATATATATATATATATATATATATATATATATCTTGTACAAATTTTCAATCGTTAAAAAAATTATTTTTATTCATTGACTCAAAAAAAAAAAAAAGTTCAAATACATTATTTCAAACTTGTAGTGGATGACACTTTGGTTTAATACAGTTTCTTTTAAATATTAATTTATTAATTAAAATTCATTTTTTAACTTAAAATTTTTTCTGCGTTATTTCTGACGAAGTTAAAACTAAAACCAACAAATGGAGCCAGAACTTTTTCTTGGATTCAAATATATCTTTTAAAACTTGTAATGGATGACACTAGATGTTGATACAAGCTTTTCAAAAATTAACTTATTAGCTAAATTTAATTAACTAAAATAAAATTTCTCTTGGCTAGCCAAAATAGAATTGACTTTCTACTTTCATTAACTTTCTTTTTTATATTACTTGTTTTAATGTCAATTCCTACTTAGGTCAACAAAAGAAATTTTTTATTTTAGTTACTTTTTAATAAATAGTTGTGACGTGTTACGCGTCTTTTCTTTAACAAGTCCTTTGGGTTCTTTGGGCCAGAATTAATGGCAACTCTTTTCCAACCAAATCCAAGAAACGAGATGTGAAGAAGAAATGCAAATAAACCGACTTTAAATATAGGATCTTAGAGTAAGCGGAATGGCAATGTAAAGGAATGTTAGACAATTGATGTGCGTTGTGGCAGTTGATGATTATTGCAGTTCGTGGTGTAAGATTGATTAAGTTCTACTTGTCGTGGATAAACATATTGGTGTTCGACTAAGAGTTCACCATCAAGTTGCATACCATTGCAGATAAAGACAAGTAGCATTACGGAATAATATAAGGTAGGATTGATTACACTTTTTTAGAATTGAGGATTAGGCGGTTCGAATATTGAGATTGGTCTGAGAATTAGAATTGATCATATTATAAATATAAATATATATATTGTGTGTTGCGTATTGCGTCATCGTAGATTCTCTCATATTAATTATTATAATTATATTTGTTAAAAGTTTAAGTTGAATATCTTAATAAAGTCATATTAAGATAATGTTTGATCCGAGTTCTTTCGCTAACCCTACACCTCTAGCTCACGCTGATACTTCGAGGGATGTACTTCCAAGGGGAGGTACATCACATAGTTACAATTAATATAAATATGGAAATACATATAAAAGAATCACCGACAAAATAGAAAGCGATGTTCCTTGCAATTTTTCATTTTCCTTTCTATATAGGGTGTTGGACTATTATTTTTTGTTTGTAACTATTTATTAATTACAATTAATAATTCCAATAAAATAGTATAGTAAAAAGAAAACACATTTTCAGAAATTAGGCCATCTCAGGTGGGATTATAACCCACGACCTTTGGATTAAAAATCCATTGCGCTACAGGGACATAACGATCTATTTTCGTTTTTATACATGATGTTGGACTATTATGTTTGTTTTTTTACTATTTATTCATTAATTAAATTAATTTAATGCATTAATATTTGAAAAAACTGTATTAACATCCAGTGTTATCCACTACAAGTCTAAAAAATTGTATTTGATTTTGAGAGGATGAATAAAATTTATATTTTATAAGCGATTGAAAATTTGAACACGATATACATATAAATATATATAGGGAGAATGTGAGCTAATAGTAGGCATTGAAAAAAGGCTTCTATATAATAATATTTTGCTTATATAGTTAGCTTAATCTTGAAATACGTAATTTAGAAGCGTGGATTTATTCATATTTTAATACATCAGAGTAGAGAAACTTTAACAAAAATAACCTTTTCTTTTATTAACTTTGAAAATAATGGGAATTTTTAAAAAATAGTATAGAGGTTAGTTATATAAAGGTAAAAGTAGCTTTTATTACATATATATATATAATATATAGAGAGTGAGTGAGTGAATATTAACGTCGCACAGTTCAGCTACACGAAGGCTTTTAGCGACGGACCACGTAATTTTGAACCATGGTCAAGGGAGGTGGACGACACCTGAGCTGGCACCCACCTCTCCTAACTACCACACCACACCCATAGTTATATAAAAAACTTAGTTATATATAGGCAAACTATTATTAGTATGCAAGCATTTTTATAAACGAAAAATGTCTTGAAAATACGTCATTATTTTTTCATTTTTTGCCCAAAATTGCATTTAAGTATTTTTTATTGCAATAATATTCTTAAAGACAATTGTATATATGCATATTCTATTTCAATTGACATGAAATATATAAAAAATATTCCTTTATATGATTTTTAATATTACCGTTTGGATACCTTAAGGTCAAAATTAAGATCAAGTTGAGAAGCTTTAACGGATCATTCGAGCCTTCAAAACAATTTCCGTTTATTAAAATTTGAAAATCATTGAAAGAAGAACATAATCACCGAGAACGCGCTAAACAATCTTCGTAATTAGTTCTGACCCTGAACTGTTATGTATTTGAACAGAGACCGCCATTAAATCTAGCAATTGGATTAAATTCCAAGATTTTTACTTTTATCTTTTGTTTGCAAAACTCTTTGAAACTGTATAGAAGAATTTAATTATCTCGAGAAAAGCAGCATGAGGATAGTGAAGTTAATTCTAATTTAGAGATGGTATAAGCCTTGAAAATGGAAACTAGATTGTCTCGGAGTTAACGAGCATTAAAAACTCAAACAATTGCTCAATCTATATAATTAGCGCTTTTCAAAACTAACATTAATTGCATCCTTTTTCTCCCAGGCTTGTATTCTTATTTGAGAATTCCGAAATAAATATCACATTTGTAGAAATATCAGCCATTTTAATCGAGTATGTAATGTAAATATTGAAATCCAATTTGGATGCTACGTTTGTTTTCACTTCAAAAGAATTCATAAACAATTAATCGAAGAGGATTAATTTCAAATTATGTTTCAGGTAAGAAGATATGTGTACGCAGATGTTAAGAAATTGGTGTCATAAACATAAATGTTATTCTAGAAGTATTTATTTTCAACGCTTGCCTATGTCTACTCATGTTATGGTTTACTCTTTGGAATACTAACCTTTTGTTTTGTCTAATTTATTTAACCGTTATATTCAAGTACTTAAGAGTATAAAAGGCTATCTCGTAGGTTTCCTTCTTAAACTAACTTGGGATTTTTCTTTAAGCTTATTAAACATTTCTTTATAACTATTACCTTCTTACAAAGAAAATGCGAAACGTAGAAATTCAGTATAATGTAAGGTTAATCTGAAGAGTGGAGCTAAAGAGATTGGTAGTTCTACTTCTGCTAAGTTTGATATCACGGGGCACGCACCAAGTTGTTTATGTTTGCCAAGATGGGGGATAACATTACACTCTAGGGTTACCTTGATATATCAGCAGTTTTTGGAATATTACAAGTTTTCAGTACTTTTCAATTGATATTCATTATTAATTTTAATACATAAAATGTAATTATTTTATTAATAATATAAAAATACAATTATTATATGTAATCATAATATTCGTTGTTTATAATTACTTTTTATTATGTTCATTTATAAATATTACATGTTATTAATTTATAATTATTATTATGTTCTTTATTTAAAATTATTATTTTGTTATATTCATTTAAAATTATTACGTTATATGAGCATTCTTATGTATAATTTGAATAATATTACATTACGATGATTATTCTTTTTTATAATTACTATTAAGTTATATTATATATGATTATTATTATATATAATTATTAAATTATACTATATGAATATTATAAATAATTACTATTAAATTATATTATAAGGTTATTAATATGCTGCATAATTTTATCAGTGCATGCTATTTTTTTATTATATTATATTGTTATTCATTATTTATTGATTGATCTTGTTATTCTTAATCTCTTCCTATGTTCTTCTTTTGAAATATATTTTAATGCATTTCAAAATAATTCTTTAAAATTATCTTCCTGACGATTTGATACCGCTTGGTCGCCTTCTTGGATTCCAATCCAGCAACAACAAGCACTGCTTGGCGTGATTCCTTTTTGGTGCCTTGCCCCGTGATATCAAACTAGTTCCGTTTTACTATTGAATAGTGCTGAGTAGTTACAATAGTTATATAGACCAAATGTGTATAGTTATTGTCAAGAAATATTAAGTATTTCAGTGAAATTGCAAGATTTATCTGTATTATTTTGAATTGGCATTTTGAAAATTTACCTATGGACAAGGTTGGAACAGGTAGCTAAAGTTGAGTTTCATAAATTAAAAACGTAAAGAAAAAACGAACAATTGCGATATATTGAAAAATAGGGCAATGCGTTTTCAAATTCTTATTCAAATTCTTACTTATTCATTTCTCTTTATCATGATTTTTTTTATTCCAACAGCAAAAAAAAAAAAAAAAAACACGTCCGTTAACAATTCTACTACACTTTCCAATTGAAAGATTTTTTTCTTATCTTTCAATTAAAATCAAAACGCCAGTAATTTTAAAAACCTCAAGGTAAAAAAAAAATTCTTGATAGATCTAACATATAAAGCTTTTAAATTATTAAGACAATTTTTAGCTTTTCATTCCTTCACAAAAAACAAAAGTGTTGTATGACAAATTGCCTTTCTGATGAATTGTTTCGCTTAAAGATTTATTATAAAGGGGGAAAAGTTAATAAAGCACCAATGACAAAACTTTAAGAGACATTTCAATTGTACTTGAGTGTTCTATGATTTTAACGTCTCATATGTCTTCTTAATTTATCGTATTTTTTCCAGGATATAAATAAAAAGTATTCTTTTATGAAGCATCTAAAAAACAGAAAAACGTATAAATCTGTGTGAGGTATAAAGAATATTTTTTTACACATTTTTTTCTCCAACCTGATAAGGAAAAAGGTTTTATTTTCCTCGTATTATAATGGAAATTTTTAAAAGGAAATACATCATTTTCTTAATTAAATTTCATCGCATTTGTGAAATAGTTTAATATGGAAACAGTTTAAGTTTTTGAATAATTGCTGTTTATGAAATATATGTAAGCTACATTTTTTATCATAAGAAATCAGAAAAAGAAGAAAATGTAAGATATACTCTTTAAGAAATACCGGAAGTATTTTACTTTTTGTTCGTGAACGCATGGTATCTTAACAAAACTATACATAAATTATACAAATAAAAAAAAATATTTGTGCTTGTAGAAAATTGAATCCTACTTTTACCTTTGATGCAATGAGGTTATGAATTGTTTCTTGAGCAACGGGCCAATTCATGACGGTCACGTGGTAAATACAGTCACGTGTTCTCCACTGAATTTAAAATTGTCATTCGGCTTGTACTTATTGTCCTGCTAATAAAATTTAAACGCGATTTCAAATTTGATAAAGATGTTCAAGCATTAAAAAATTCTAAGAAAAAGATTTTCAGAATAAAATTAAATCAATTACACTTTGTTTACTTATGAGCGTTATTATTATTGGCAAATATGTAGTTCTTAAAAACACAGTTTCTGTAAAAAGCAAAAATTGGCAACAGTGAAACGGATAAAATGATTGCCTAAGAACAAATAATTGTTTTTAACCTGTGGCCATGACGACACATGATTATACGAACTAATTGGTTAAAAACGTAATTGCAGTTGTCGTTTGACTATGACATTCTGGAGGATAGAACCTGCGACCTATGGATCCGATGCCGAGTACTATGTCCACTGGAAAAAAGTGATCACTCCTGTCCAGAGACTATTACTGGCTTATTTAGATACCGCTCCATTCTACATAACACTTAGCATAACTTGAAATGAAAAGAAAGTACTATTAAGAGAAATATAAACACGAGTTATATAATCTGTTTTTACAAAAATGCCTTTATTTTATTCCATCTTCTGTTTGCAAATAAAATATTATTTTATCTGCAAGAAAAAATTTAGATTTCAAAAGTTCATCACTATTTTCATAAAAATATCTTTGTTGTTCTTGGTTCACTCCTAGGAGAGCCCACACCCTTGGCGCGAATTACTTTGGTTGGCGATAATTGCGCCATCTTGGTAACCCTACTTTTAACTACTACATATGGCAACCTAACTATTTCTAGCATTTTCAGATTTTGAGGGCGCGCATTTCGAATTTCATTTTGTTGTTGGACTCCGGGCTGGCTGCGTGTGTGCGGGAATATACTTTAGAATTTTTTACTTTGTTGAATGCGAAAGGTAAGAAAAAATTGATTGAATGGTGTATGAAGGAAGGATTGATTGCTTCGAGTTATGAATGTCCTAAATGTAATGATCGGCATGATGTAACATGGTCGGCAATAAAACGCTTTCTTCGAAATCGTACCAGCTACACCGAATGTATGTTCAAACATTACCTCGCAGAATAAATACGGCGGTGCTCACTTGATCATTCGCTTAGCGATGAGACCATTAAGGTTTTTTAAAATCTGTTGTTACGTTGTACTCTCCACTTGGAAAAGATCAGCAGTAAGAAAGTGCTGTTTTTATATTTTTTATCTTAAATGTTTAATTTCTGTATTGTTTACATACATTTTCATTATGCATCCACCTTATTCCGCTATATTCCCTTGCCGCCATTGTTGGGTTTGCTTGGCGTCATCTTGTTCTGGCTTGGCGCTTTTTTCGGTTGGTCGCCAAGGACCAAAGGTCCTAGGATTTTACCTTGTTCTTTATTACGTTCTAATACAGAGCATGTGCTTCCAAAATATTCAGAATTTCAAATGTTTTGAAATAATTTTAATTATATTACTGTTTAAAAAAATGATCCTCTTGCCACTTCTTTAATTCAAAATTAAATTTATATAAGCAAGTGATTTATAACCGCAAATTTAATTTCAATGTTTATTTAACAAAAAAATAGTTATTTTCCAATACATGGAATAAATTAATATTCAATGAAATCGAATTCCTAATGCAAGAATTATTCTTTGGAATAGAACCGTCGTTAAAAGTGCAATTTTTTTATTATAATGTATTTCCTCTTTGCCCCAATGTTTCATTTATTATTCACTTTTAAACGTATTGGAACTTTCATTTACCTTCAATAACCTAAAAAAAGACACATTTCCACCTGAGAATTAAAAAAAATTATTAACAAAACACAAACTAAATCAAAAAGATTTCGAATAGTGAAAAATGGAAACGGAAAATTTTAACGTCATTTACGAATATCAAAGGAACGGTTAAATGTTTTTCTCTACGTGAAACCTCGCAAATGGAAACAACTTGATGATTCTTTTCTCTCTTTTTTCGAATAAAGTTTCCCAGCATAGACATCATTAGCCCGGAAATCCAGAACATAGAATGGTTAATGGAAAAGAATGTGGAGAGTGTCCTTTTTCCAGGGAAAACCATTATCAGCAGTGAATTTTTCATTTCTTCTCGCCATAAACGGTGCCATTTGTGACATTGATGATGATTCATCAAAATTGTTCCCACTTTGGTATTGAAGACAAAGGGAAAATACAAGACTAGTGCTCATTCGAGCGACCATAGAAATTTTTCAAAACATATTTATTTTTAAATATTTCATATCTAAATTTTATATATTTCCGTTTATCTTACACTCGAGATTAAAATTATCTTGTATATATGCAGAGTGATTATAAATATAGTTCCACATTAAAATTGCTTTAAAGAAATAACCACTCATCAGAATGATTTCAGATATGTATTCAATATACTTAAAACAAGTAATATTGTTACGAATTTTATGTAAAATAGTGTAAATAATTTGCATTTGTGGATATGTAATACATTTATCTCACTCTAAATTATATTTAATTTACTTTAAAATTGTAATATTCATAAACAAGGCCGTCCCTTATGGTATAGTGGCGATTCAATGAGAACTTGGCGATAGAGCCAAGTTGGCATCATTTTTGGCGACAGAGTTGGCGACTTTGACGACCAATTTGGCTACATTGACGACCATGTTGGCGAGTTCGGGACCCTCGAAATTCTTCTAGAAACTTGTGGAGAAACCCACTAATTTCCCGCTCTATGTGAAACAAGCTGATTTTTTCGAAATTTCCACCGGGCCTACAAATAGTAATGCTGGACGAAACGAGAGTCAGTCTTGTTTCAACCAGCGATTAGTGAGTATTGTTTTGACCAGCGACTAGTAAACTTGTCTTGATCGTGATTACTGATTAGGTCGGCTGTGCTTGCGAATAATCTTTTACATACGTGTATTTTAAACAATGATAATTGTGTTTGAGTGCTGTTGAAGGTGCGAAAACCTTCCGAGATTCGTTCCTTGAATATTGCTGCTGAATCCTGTAATTCAAGGATTGGGTTTTCGTCAATAAATTCGCATCGCTCTTGAAGAAATAACTGTCTTGTATTTTGTAACTGATTTGCATAAAATCATCGAACTCCGATCCAAACGTAACAATATGATAATTTATAGTTTTTAAAAAAACTAAAAAACACGCTTTTATAGTGAATCGAACTAAAAAGTAAAATAATAATTCTTAATATAAGAATAAAATGATTAACGAGAAAGTAAATGTGATTGGGATAAAAGCGTGGGGTGCTCTATATTGATTGTTATCATTTCTTACTAATTCTATTCCGAAATGCTGAGTTAGTGTAAAAATGCAATATAAAACACCCCACGCTTTTATCACACTGACATTAATTTTCTCGTTAATCATTTTATTCTTATATTAAGAATAATTTTTTCACTTTTTGGTTCGATTCACTATAAAAGCGTGTTTTTTAGTTTTTTTTATTACTATAATTTATTTTTCATTTTTTAGTTTGATCTACAATAAAGGCCTGTTTTGTTAGTTTTTAAAATTATAGTATATTCTTTGTTGAATTTATTTTTGAGTTTGGTATTTGGACCCAGAATTTTTCAGCTGCTGGAATTACTCTCCGCTTACGGGGCCTGGGATGTGTCCCATATCGTTATATTCCAAAGATTCCTGCTTTATAGATACATACATATCTAAATACTAAAAGTGTGTTAAGAAGAAATATTAAATGTCACTCGTATTATCATCTTTAAAACGTATTGCTATAATGTTAATTCGTATCATCATTTCTAAACGTATTGCTTTATGAAAATAAAATATATTTAGATGTTAGAACATAAATTATTTTTATTTACATACAAGAGTCTTTTTTTCCCTTTCGCACATAAAAAACACCTTTTTTGTTTGTTTTATTTGTACAAGCGTTTTCATTTTTAGGGTTACACCTTTTTAAGGGTAGGGTCTTTAAGTCACCATATCTCGAATTAGTCGCAAAATTTGGAAATGATATATGCAATTAGTTGCCAAATCTGGAAACGATATAATGAATTAGTCGCCAAATCCCCGAAATCCTTAAAATCGATATTTTTTGACGATCTTGATCAGAACAATGGAACAAAATTTTAAAATTATTGTATTGTCATCGGTCCTTGACAAGTGTACAAAATATCGAATTAATCCGACCTTTTAAAGTGGGTAAAAATGAAAACCAAAGATTCCATTACATACAAGTGAAACTTACAAAAGAGTGATTGAAAAAAATTAAGTCAAATCCTACTTAGGTCAACAAAGAAAATTTTTATTTTAGTTACTTTTTATCAAACAATTACAATTAATATAAAAATGTATATACATATGACATAATCAAAATATTCAGTGAAAATTAGTTTTTACTAATTATCATTAAAGTATAGTATTGTCACCCAAAACAATGGCACATATAAAACTGAATTCCTCAAAACGTAAAGAAAATAAAAAATCTTTTAAAGTTTTAACCCAAGTAACTAAAACGGAAGCCAACGTGACTGTATCCGTAATCCTTTAAATAATTAGTTTCAGGCAATTAATTTTAATTAATTTTAGTTAAATTATATCGTGTAGTCACCCAAAACAATCGTGTATAGAAAATTTCAGATGAAATGAGTGCTTTGAAATGAGAGAAAAGAATCTTTTAAAGTTTTGACACAAGTCGCCAAAAATGATGCCAACGTGGATGTTTCTGTAATTCTCTAAAAATTAGTATTAATTAATTTTGATTAATTATAATTAAATTACTGTATTGTCATCCAAAATAACCATGTATTTAAAATTTCAGCTCAATTGAGCGCTTTAAAATGTATTTTATTAATGATTGAAAATTTGATATATATATATATATAGAGAGAGAGAGAGAGAGAGAGAGAGATTCTGTGTGAACTAATAGTAGGAATTGAAAGAGAAGGAACGATGTAGCATAGTATAAAGTGTCCAGTTACTCGATTGCAAATTTTAGCTAACTTGGAGGCCTGGACTCACCTCATAAAGCAAACTATTTAGTGGCTTCAAGATATTTTAAGATAACTTTGCCTAAAAATATTATCCAATACTAGTAATAAGGAATACGGCATAAAATACGACTGAAATTAATTAACTATTAATAGTTTTTTTGCGTCTTATACAGTCTGTTTTTATCAACTATTAATTGTTTTTTGTGTCTTATACTGTTTATTTTTTAATAAAATAAATTTTTTAATAAGTTTCTTTATTAGGACCCAAAGTTTACTTTAGTTGTGTTTACCGCTCGAATATAGTTGAAGTCACAGTTCATAATCATAAGGTGACCAGGCGTCCTTCTTTAGGGACGACAGTCCTTCTTTTACAGGTTCTGTCCTTTCTCGAAAAGTATAGAGGGGTATCTGTGTGTATAGAGACGGAATCTGTGAAATATAACGATACGGGACTTAACCCGAGGCCCCGTAAACGCTGATAATAAATACACTTCAGAACCATTAAATAATACTCATTGAAGAGCAAGACTAACTCTAGCAGCTACGTATATCCGGCTCCAAATATCAAACTCAAGTATAAATTCAACAATGATTTTAAAAGTTTATGAGTATAAGTTTAAAAAAATAAAAAACACTCTTTTATTTTAGATTGAACTAAAAAATGAAAAATAAATTTTATATATATATATATATATATATATATATATATATATATATATATAAAATATACACTTTTATACTGAATCAAATTAAAAAGTAAAAAAAAAATTCTTAATATAGAATAAAATGATTAACGAGAAAATATTAATGTCATTGGGATAAAAGCGTGGGGTGTTTTGTATTACATTTTTACACTATCTCTGCATTTCGGAATAGAACTAATAAGAAATTCTAACAATTGATATAGAGTGTCCCATGCTTTTACCCCAATGACATTATAATTTCGTCGTTAACCATTTTATTCTTATATTAAGAATTATTTTTACTTTTAGTTTGATTCACACACACACACTATAAAAGCGGGTTTTTTTTTAGCTTTTTTAAACTATAATTTTTATAAGTTTCGATCTACGTCAAATTCTGACTATTTTTTCTATGCTCATTTTTTAAATTTTTCAAAGCTCTCATTTTTATACCCATCGTATAACGCTCACCCGTAAATTTCGATCTTGCAACCCCCTCCCCGTTGCTTAGACTCCACACATATTAGTAGTACAAGAACTGTCGCGCTCTCTAGCGGGTATAACAATATTTGTAATAACCAAGCTTCGGAACTGTAAGGACGTACGAGCATGCGCGCTCCTTTTTCTTTTAATTCTAATCTAAATGTTAGTTATCTTGTAATGTATGTAAATGTTTGTTTTGTCTAATAAACGTATTTTTACTAACTAGGGAACTTAGTTAAGAAACCCTTCTCCGCGTGTCTCTTTATTATATAGGGTCACATCCCCTTAGAATGTTATTTTTTTTGAGTTAAAATTGCGTGTGATACGCCGGATTTTCCCGTAGTTTCTAAGGTTTTGGTGAACATAATAGTGCATAAAGTAGTCCTCTGGTGTTTTATATTTCTTTGTGACAAATGAATCGTTTTACTTATTATTTAAAAGGGTAGAGCTATGGACTTATTGAATGCATTTAAATTTATATTACTCTGTATAACCTCACGCATTTCAATTACTAATGCAAATGGTTGCCCGTTTCAATTGGCGCCAAGTCCGTATTTGCCCATTCTACGCCCAAACACTTGTTAATTTACGTAAATAACGTGTATCTGCGATGGAGATAAATCTATATGAATGTGAGAAAAGAAGAAAATGGTTAGGGGAGATGAAATGCCTAGGATATGTGTTATTTGCAGAGAAAGATCAATAGGGCCTCCAGGGATGAATTGCCTGATTAATGATTGACTGCAAATCGTATAAAAGGAAAAATCCCTTAGATACTGTATTATCGTAAAAATACTCTATAAAAAAGATCAGTTCCAAAAGTTCTATAAATACTGAATTTTCTATTAACAATATATAATTTTTATTGAAGTCAATTCTTACTTAGGTCAAGAAAGAAACATTTTATTTTAAATACTTTTTATTAAATAATTGCAATTAATATAAATTTGCATATACATATAACATAATCACATTATTAAGTGACCAAATAGAAAATGATTTTTCTTGCAATTTTCCATTTTCCTTTCGATATAGGGTGTTGGACTAGTATTTTTGTTTGTTACTATTTATTTATTCATAAATCCCATTCTAAAAAATTAGACCATCCCAGATAGGATTCGAATCCTTCGACCTTTGGATTAGATGTGTAACACGCTGTCCATTGCGCTACAGGGACTCAACGAGCGATTTTACTTTCTATATATGGTGTTGGACTATTATTTTTGTTTGTTACTATTTATTCATTAATTTAATTTAATGAATGAATTTATGTTTGAAACATTGTTTTAACACCAAGTGTTATCCACTGCAAGTATTAAAAAATGTATTTGAATATAAAGCATGAATAGAATGGATGAGAATAGAAAGTAATTTATAAGCGATTGAAAATTTGAAGTTTATATATATATATATATATATATATATATATATATATATATATATATATTTTGAGGGTTCACTTATATTATGTACTAAATTGTGTTTAAATTTTAATATTGCAATATCTTTCGGAATGTGATGGCGAATAGTTTTATTTTTCAAGTATAATGATTTAATTTTAACTTTTTAATTTAAAGTATAATGGTTTAATTTTAACTTTTTAATTTTTAATTTTTTTAAAATTTTTTTTTTCTGAAATTTGAAAAAAAAAATCCAATTAAATTACCAAGTTGCAATAGGGGGAAGGTTGGCGCCATCAAACTAGTTTAACCCCACTTATCGGTCCTAAGTCCGAGATTGCACTTGGATATTTTATAAATTTTTATTTTATTTTATAATTTTTTAATTTTGTTTGAAAATGATGGAACATTATCTTTTATATTCGCCATTGATATTCTGAAGTGTTTTGGTATTTTGGGATTCATATATTTCAATTTTTAAATTGATAATTGTGATTGTTTTTATATATTTAAATATATATATATATATATATATATATATATATATATATATATATAGGGTGATTGCGAACTATTAGTAAGAATTGAAACACATATTACAAGTTTGTTCCTAATTTTTAACATTAAATGAAATGAGTTCAGAAGAAATAACGCAGAGAATACTTTGTGTAGAAAAAAATATAACAATAATTCACTCTTTTTCTTCTATGCCGTGTATTTCTTTGCTCCTAGAATAAACCAAAAAAATATTTCAAAGCCAAAATATATAAAAAAAAAACTGACATCTGGACAACAACTGACCATCTCAACACCGTTTAAAAAATCTCGCCCGTAAACCAACTTTAAAAGAACTTTCTCTGACATCGCAGATTCTGAAACAGACGACCCCTATCCCCACGGAGGACCCTAACTCCGGCGGTGATGGAAGAAAAACCTCAAACTCAGCAAAAACGGCTTTTGGCCGGAAGACTATTCTTTTTCAAAACCTCAGCCCTTAACACCTTTCGTGACATCTTCGGGGCGACATCGTGTCAAATAACATTAGCCTCGCCATCTATCATGCCTTCAAGAATGCAAGTCCGAAATGGTTTTATACTTTTCCCTTCAACGGTAAGGGGGGATCCAAAAGCCCTAGGGGGCGATGGAATGAGAAAAAAGAAGACAAAAGAGGGCCCGAAATAGTTTCAATGGAAGAGTTCGCTGAGGCTATATTCATTTGTTTGACGTCATTTCCGGTTGTCGGGTCTTAGTACTTCGTCATCTTTCTGTTCGATTAATCTTTGGCATATGTGGAGCGAAAGTTGATATAAGATGTTGGTCTTGACAATGTTGGGGAGGGACATTTAGGTTGGATTCAGAGCCCATACTAGAAAAAGAGTTATCACGAGCATAGAGAAAGATCATATCCGATGAACGGAATTATTATATATATCTAACAGGAGAAAAATCATTGGAGTGTATTGCACTCTTTTTCACAATACCTACTATTAATTCACACTCTCTCCCTCTCTGTCTGTATATATATATATATATATATATATATATAAAAGGAGATCATAAGATATTTGAACTAGATTATATATATACAAGTAAAATCAAATAAGAAACCAAGTGATAAAGTTAGGGATTTCAGCATAAGATGTTTGCTTCTAACTTATTTACGGTTTTATTTTTGCATGTAAGTTTTTACCCTAATATTTCTATAGAATGTTTTCTTAATGTTCCTCTCTATGTACCCCATCCCCCCATTATTGTTCTCTCTTCATAACTTCATTTTACTCTATTGTCCGGTTTATCATCCACTTGTGTTAGATATAGGCTTCAACATGGCTCTGTTTTTTCTTTATGTCGAAAATTTCTGCTGTACGGGGAAGGTGAATCCATTAAGCATTGCTTAACCTAAATCACTGGCCTAATTCAGTGACAGCTCTAGCAATCATAAAAGGTTTCCATTTTAGTCCATTGACTCTTTTTGTATGTACCTTAGTTATGTCTCTTGAACTCCAATTTCTTATATATATATATATATATATATATATATATATATATATATATATATATATATATATATATATATATTATATATATATATATATATATATATATGTATATATATATATATTATATATATATATATGCATCTTGTTCAAATTTTCAATCGCTAATAAAATACTTTTTATACATCCACTCAAATTCAAATATATTTTTTTGAAGTTGTAGTGCATGACATTTGATGCTAATACATTTTTTCAAATACTAATTCATTCATTAAATTTAACTATTTAATTTTAGTTTTATATTGGAGAAAAAATAAATTTGCTCCGAATGAAGGCAATAAATAATGACAGTATGCATTGATTATTGCAAAGAAATTTGCTTAATCATTGGAAGGGAAATTAGCTTTCTATTTTGCCACTTAATAGTGTGATTCTGTCCTATTTATATACATATTTATATTAATTGTAACTATTTAATAAAAAGTAACTAAAATTAAGTTTTTCTTTGTTGACTCAAGTAGAAACTGACTGTAATTTGTTTATATATATATTACTTGTTTCTTATAATATATAGAATTTATTTGAAACTAAGAACCTATTGCTAAAGGATAGGGCAAATAAATCAATAAAGAAATTACACGCAATTAAAAAATTTGTATAGTAACAGTGAAAATTTTTGAACTGATAACTTCTTTAGGCACGTTTTGTCGAAAGAGTGAAAATAAGTTAAGCGTCAGGTTCGGATACGATACGCTCGTCTGATTTATTCGGCTCCAGTTTGCAATAGTGCTTGGGTAAGCGATGCGTTTTCAATTGAAAACTTTTTAGAAGCGTTTTTTTCTTTAGTAAAAATTTCATATACATTTTTTCCTCGTGTAGTTTTATTTTCTTCATTTAACCGCTTCCCTTACACATGTTTTTGAAAAAAACTGCAAAAAATCATCACATTTCTTAATTTTATTATTAAATACAAGGAAACGAAACAAAATAAAATATTTAGGTTTTAAGTTGAATTTTTAATTTTTTACAGGTGTAAAAGCATTCTGTTTTAATATCAGTTTACTATCCCGAGTTATCTCGGGCAAATAGAAGAAAGATAAATATTAATATTTGCATGATAGTTTTTGAAACAAAGAACAACACAACGTGATACTTGACATTCTGTACACTGGTATCTGGTCTTTTTTTATACTGGCTTACCTTTGGAATTTATTTCACGTGAGGACAGTTACACTGTCCCGTTGGATTTTTTTTTTTCAGTAGCAGGAATAACATCCGGAAAATGCCCTGATATTAACCCGAGTGGTGATGGAATAATACTGGGTCTTCCTGATGCGGCAGAAAACTAGTCACAATGATTTTCTGAACATATTTTTGAAGTTAACTTCTTATGTCACGATAGGGAAAAATTTCTGTTGCGAGTTACCAGTTACGGTTAGCGATAAACGTAAGGTAGAAATGAATGAAGTTCCGAATTCCCCCCTCCGTTTTAAAAAACGCCATCTAATTTATACTATCTATCTCAGACAAAAATAATTACAGAATCGGAAAGATCATTTTTTTCGCCACGATATGGTATATTTTTTTTAAACAAAATAAAGATAGTTTCTATTTTTTACGATTTTTTTAAAAATGAGTCAAAATTGATACGCTTTTATAAAAATGGTTTCTAAATCATTCCCTTTAAGTTTCCTTTCGAGTTAATGAATTGATATTTTATTCTAAACAAGTTCATGCTTTTCTCTTTTAGAATCAGTCATAAAAAAAAAAAAAAAAAAAAAAAAAATACGGAACCTTTTTTTTTTTTTTTTGTGATTTTTCAAAAAATACTCAAAATTTTATTTAAATATTTAATAACTTCATTATTTATAAAAATAATGTAACAAAACTTTTTCTCCATATGTAGAATAGTATTATCCGTAATATGTTTAAAGATTGAAAACATAGATTAAAAATTACGGCTTTTAAGATTTCTTTTGGGTTTTTCGTCTATTAGCCCTAAGCTAGCACCCGCCCCCCTCCTCTCCTCATTCAACAGCAGCTTTAACAAACCTTTCCTCTTTTAGCTTTGCTATACATACTTTGTTTTGTTTTTACGTTACCTAGAAGTCAAATTATATTCAATTTTATGAATTAAAAAAAATCAGAATGGAGTCTTTAATCTACCCGAAGTAGGCATTTAAATGGTTCAAAATCTGTCAAAAATTAAATTAAGGAGAGTTTGTTGGATATACAGTTTTAAAATTCTTTTAAGGAATAATACAAACAAACTATTGTTTTAAAATTTAGTGACAACACAACATTTCTTCCAATTTTTTGGCAATAAAAGATTGTGTTTACTAAATTTTCAATCGCATGGAATTTGTAAATCCAGTTTAAGAATTGAGTTTTTAAATCTTATATGCTTATGAGTTGTATGCTTTGGTGTAAATAATTTGATTGCTGTGAAAGTTTTATATAGTGCTTGATTAATTTGTGTATTTTAAGACTACAGTGAGCAGTAAAAATTTTTACAAACATGTCCCAAATTTTTACTGGCTCTATGTAACTTAGAACTAAAATCATATAAAAAAATTGGTGAGAAAAAAATGAGTAGTTTTTGAAAATTTTAAAAATTTAAAAACTTTCCATGCGTTTTTATTTTTTTTAAATTTCTAATTTTCACCTGATTTAACTTCTTTAAGTAATTCTTTACAAATGTATGCATGCAATGTAATATTTTATATGATCATTTACAAAATATAGGTAAACGCAAATTTTTATACAAAAATTTCAAGAATTTTAATGATTTCCTATACATAAAAAAACTTTAATTTCTTCTTTCACCCTATCACTATTATTACAATGCATCCAAGAATTTATAACTATAGATTAGATAAATACTTCTGGAAAGTTTGTTTCGTTATAATTCGACAAAAATTGCAACGCATGGAACATTTTGCATTTTTGTTTCGAGGCAAATTTTTGATTTAGACTAATAATAATTATATTTTTCTCAAAATACATACGATAAAATTTTTTTAGTATTATGTATTGAAAATGAAAATTTTGTCTATACTTATACCTTTTCCATCCTAATTATTTTTTTTAAATACAGGTTGAAATAATAATGATAATAATAAATTTGTTAATAATATACAAGATTACTTCAAAATAAAACTATTATACAATTCAATACATGTAAGCCAAAGATGTTAGCTTCTGACGCGTGCTCACACTGATACATGCTTTTTGTTTCTATCAGTTCCATTCTAAATTATTTAAGTGATCGGTAACTTCCTGGTTTACAGTACAAAATGTAGGTTATATACAGAAGCATCACTCTTCCACTATTTTCAATGTCCACCTCTTCCTAATCATTATCTGAAAAATCTCTCTCTCATCGCTTTAGCTATCTTGCATCATTGCCATTATTTTATTTTTTTCACATAACGGAACTATCCTTCTCTATATATTACTAATCCACAAGCCGACGTGTACTATACAATAGGGAAAACACGTGACCTGTTCGGCCAAAAGATTCGCGAAACCAACTAAACTTTGCGAACTGTAAATCAAGACTGAATATTTCCTTTCCTTTCCTCTCCAGGCTGAGTAAAACCATGATAAAACCAATCGTACTGACCAATTCTCCTTCGCTCGAGATTCCTTGGGATAATAATTAACTGCAATTTATATGAACCCGAGATAACTCGGGATAATTAGGAAAGGGTTAAATATAACTGTTAAGCAGCCTACTTCCACTCCTCCAGCGAGTGAAGGAGATAAGAGCAAGCGAAAATAATTGAAAGAAAAGAAGATTATTCGTCATTATTAGTGGCGGGTCTTCTAATTTTGAGTCACGGCCAAGTGACCATCTGCGTTTGTGTACCCAAATGCAAATGTGAACCGATAGATTTAATGTGCTTCAGTCGCCATACGCAAAGAATCTTCAGTGACATTAGTTATCGTACACAGGATTCTTAAGAATCAACGACAGCCACGATTCTGCAACCACGTTCACTCAGTTCTTTTACCACAACTAACTGTGGAACAATTTGTTAGAATCAGAATAAGACCTCAAAAAAGTGAAGCTTGACATATTAAGAAGTCGAGAGACATCCAGGCATGAAAAGTTCATTAATCACATGAGCTTAAAACAAAGGATTTTTTTCTATGTTTAGAAAAGAAAAAAAAAATTAGACTTCTTCATTAGAGCCAAAAAATATTCTTTAATGGTATGTGTTTACTACTTATAAGAATTTACTTTGGCAAACTCAGAGTTTCTGTGTTAAGAAATGTTTTTAACATTGATCCATGCCATTTGAAAAAAAAACAATTAAAACAGTGAATTCGAGTTTAATGATGAATCGATATCGCTCCTGCAATTATTCGACAAATATTTATTCGAAGAATTGTTATTGCACATTTTTTTGATTTCATATCAAGGCCTGACACATTTTTAAAAAAAAAAATGTTTTAGTTTCAATAATATGTAGCTTAAGTAATGTAGGAGTATACATGATGCTTTTTTAAATAAACACAATTTCGTCATAAGAAAAATATATTTTTCACTATACACAAAACGTTTTTCGTGATGCTGCTATAAATTTACTTATATATAAGGTATAGTTATTAAAAATGGGTCATAAAAAGTTCAATTTAGTTTAACAGGAGTGCCAAGAACGATTTGCCTATAGAGGATTTTACACGTACCTTCCAGCGCTTTTACAAAAAAATCTCCTTACATCATAGATAGTGATGTTATAGATTTTCTCTAGTAATTTCCAAAAGTATCTATATGGTTGCCAAAAATGGTCGCCAAATAGGAGGCCAATTCGGCTGTATCACCAAGAATTCTGCTAAGTTTCCATTGAAACGCCATAAAAAATGCAAAGGACGGCGCTGCTTGCGAATAATACAATTTTTATCATAAAATAAATACAAGAGAAAGTAATATTAACGAATTAAACATTAACCATACAAATGTAACATGACACTACATTTGTGTGTTGTAATATAGCCAATTTTATGTACCTAATCACCTAATGTTTTACGTATGTAGTTCTACATATTTTGTGTAATTATTGCTTCATCTTAGAATAGTATAAATAATTTAAAAATATATAAAACATATAAATTACAGTTTTACAATTTGAGCAGTGAGTATGAACAGTTGTATAATTTGTACAGTGGTGACTGGTTCACCCATGTACAAATTATGTATAAATGTGCATATATTTCATTATGCATACATGTCCGCCCATGTATAAATTATGCTTTTGAAATGGGTCGAAAAGCCACAAATAAGAAAGATAAGTCATCACTTCAAGTCAGCACACTAGAATTTTTAACTGCTTTCATTACAAAAAGAAATAAAATACGTTGATAATAATATTAGTGGCTCTTAAACTTTCGAACTCCTCTCTTGTTTTTGTATCATCATGAGGTCACGGAACCCCAAGATTTTGAATACCCATCCCTGACTCCGAACATATAGCTGAGAGATTTAAACACAATCGTAATCGAATTGACACGCAATAAATTCAATTCTTAATCTTTGATATGTATATATGCTACATGTTTTTTTTCTCAAAATATTACGTGGTAGTAATTAATGTCTATGTACAGTAGAACTTCATTTATCTGAACGTTTACTCTCCGGAGTGTCAAATATCCGGACTAGTTTTTTTTTTGTCAACTACATGTACTGTGTATGAATCCGTTTTCAAATTCCTTTTTTTAATGACGTCCACAGGGAGGAGAGTACCGACTTTGACAAATCAATCCCAGAATTTCGAGAATGCGATGAAGAAGATGTAGAAACCTGGATGGCATGGATGCAGAAGACTGCGCATTTCAAATGCTAAATGATGATGAGATTGTGACTTCCGTGCAAGAAGAATCCGACCCTATCGATGATGAAACGGATGGAGACGAGGACGAACGAAAGTAGCAACGATCCATCAAATGCTAATGCGTTTTCCGCGTTAGAGACAGCTATGGAGTGGTACGAACAACAATCAGAGTGCTGTCCTACCCAACTACTGCTGCTCAAGAGAATCAGAGACCTTTCAGCAAGAAACCGAAGGTGCTTAATGGTACAGTGAAAAATAAGTGATTATTTTTCTCAATAAAGGTAAAATTGAGACATTCCGCACCTATTTTGCCTTTTCTTCAAGCCCGTTTCCCGCATGTGATGATTTTCAATATTCGTACAGTGTCCAGTTTCATATCCTGCACGGATCGCATTCGGTTTTCGGTTATCCGAAAAATCGCGTATCCGAACGGTCACTGATCCCAATTGATTCGGATAAAAAATGCTCTATTGTCGCTGCAAACAATAAAAAAAACTTAATGTTCTTGAACTAAATACATGTTCTAGCGTCTCTCATTGGAGACAATATAGTGATCTAGTCCAGAACAGCACATCTTTTCATTTTACCATAGGACCTTTCAGAGTCAGTGAAAGAGGGAAATTCAAACATTAAGTGAGAGGCATTCGCGGACCCCTAAAAAGTGCTGGAGTCTCCCGGGGGTGTGTGAACCTCAGTTTAAGAACCACTGAAATATATGAAATAAAATTAATTCAAGAGTTTTTAAGTTACACTAGTGGTTCATCCAATATAAATTATAAACGTTGCATCATCCCAAACATGTTAATTTTTTACAGTTTATACAGGGGGGGGAGGAGGGAATTACTAAATCAAATCATAAAACTTTCCTTAGCAGATGCAAGAAGAAATTAAATATATATTAAAATTTTTTAATCAAGTATGTGTGTGTATGAGTGCAAAACTAAATTTAGCTATTGATTCGGCAAATATTACACGTGAGTAATATCTATAAGCTTATATAAATAGCACTCTCATTAAAAATAAAATCAAAACTTAAGTAAAAAACATAAATTATCTTCTGTCGTCTTAGCTTTATTTATAATTCATCCATTAAAAATAGGTCAGTGAAAAGTTAATATAATCAGCATAAATATTTTGTAAAGTGGTTGATAAAACTTGAAGGCATTAGCATAAATATTTCTCTTTTTAAAAATTATTTTGCTTTTTGTTATTTTATTTATTTTTTCCCCTCTCACTTAAAAATTGTCATATAAACCCTCAAAAGGACGTTAAAAATTCTGTCAAATTCATAAACGGCACTTTACAAAAATCTTGGACTTTGTTAATTTATTCCTTAATGTCTATTTAAGAGAAATCTATTACGCCAAATAGGTTGACATATGTGACGGATCTGTACATCTTAGAGTAAGTGTGATGGCAATGTAATGTTAATGTAAAGGAATGTTAGACAATTAACGTAGCGTTCGATATGTTTAATATTTAATAAGTATCATATTTCGTGGTAAGGGTCAATCACATAGACGTAGACATCTTGAAAAATCTTTGTAAATATTTTGATAAATGTCATCTGAAATCGCTCTTTGCCTCAATCTGGATGATTATTGATTGATGTCGTCTGTTCGTCGTTTAAAGATTCAAGTTCTACGTGTTGTGGATAAACATATTGGTGATCGATTAGAAGTTAAACGTAAAGCTAAATACCATTGTAGATAAAGACAAGTTTATTACAGAATAATATAAGGTAGGATTGATTACTTATTATTATTATATTTGAAGATTAGGTGGTTCAATTATTGAGATAGGTCTGAATTATATTTTGTGTTGCGTATTGCGTCGTTTAAAGATTCAAGTTCTACGTGTTGTGGATAAACATATTGGTGATCGATTAGAAGTTAAACGTAAAGCTAAATACCATCATCGTAGATTATAAGGTAGGATTGATTACTCTCATTAATTTTAATTATTATATTTGTTCAAAAAGTTTAAGTTGAATATCTTAATAAAGTCTTATTAAAATAATGTTTGATTCTAGTTCTTACGATAACCCTACACCTCTAGCTCACGCTGATACTTCGAGGGATGTACTTCCAAGGGGAGGTACATCACAAATGTCAGTACTTTTGTTCTATGAATAATGGTTGTAAGAGGCTCGCGCCTCTCTCGCAGGCATCTAGATGGGGGAGGGGAGAGGGAAGAAACACTCGACATGATTCAACTAATCTATTCATTTTCACACTAAGAACACATACACAATTTCAACTAATAATATTAAAAGAATGTGTGGGAATCTTCTGGGTTCCACCCTGGTCATCAAGATTAATTTGAGGCAAAGAATCACTAAGAGCCATTTGTATAATAATAACTTGTATTTATTATCTTGATTCAAATATCAGAAACTCTAATAACATGTAATATTTCTATGTTACGTCAAACAAAAGGGATTTACCTTTAATATTAAATTAAATTACAAATTATGAAATTAATCAATAATTATGCGTAAGATCAAATAAGGTCTACCGAAATAGGAGGTCCGTGAAATACACGTCACTCGAATTATTAGCTTTCATCAACTTAAACTAATTTGATTAAACTAGCGATTGTTTTAAGCGATAATAAACTATATTATATCACCTGGCAATACTTTGGTATTTTCAAAAGATTTCTTTTTAGATTACTAACACTAACTCTTCAATATCGTAATCCAATTGAATCCTCCAAAGTTGAGGCTACTGCTGCTGGTTCAATAGCCTTCATCTTTGCTAGCTGACAAGGCTCTACTTAAATATCCTATCTACTTTGCATATCCCGTTTGCTTTTCGGAGTTGATTGGAAATATACGCGAATTTATAATCCCCAAAAAGACGCCTAAGAATATTAGTGGAAAGGTTCCGTACAGATTCGTCACAAATGTCTCAATGAATACCATGAAAGTGGAACAAGGACAGTAACACGTGAGCGATTAGGCAACTAACGAACTTGTTCCTTATCTTAATTAAGGTTATAGTCTATTATCCGATTTAATTTAACCTTAATTCAATCGTAATGAACAATTGTCATTTTAAGCTTTCCTTTTATTAAGAAACAAATCACTCTAATTCTAATATTATACCTTCAGAAGTAATCTCACTTGTCTCGAGTATATCTTCTCTCCTACTCTCCCTCAAGCTAGAAAACCTCGCCTATTTATAGTGAGTTAATTTACATATCACGATTCTCTTCTTCCAAAGGGTTGCTTGTGAATAACGGGAATTGATAGCCCAAAGATTTCCCAAGAAGATTAATTATAAAATCGCGTATAGATTCGTCGCATGGTTTAAAAATGAGATTCATTATTTATGTATATGAAGTGGTACAAGAAAATCAAAATTAGAGAGCTGTGTAATGGTTTAAAGTTCATTTTATCCCTATATATATACATATTTGGATACGAAACATTCAACTATAAAAAATGAGCCTAAAAATATATATAAATATATGTTTTCTAAGATGTCATGTAAGTATATCATCTAAGTGTAGCCTTCATAAAGGTTTTATGACATTAAGTTTAAATTCATTGTTATGATCATTAGGTATTATGACATCATTTCTCAGTTCATTAACATAACGAGTAAATATGAAGGAGATTTTTCTTTTAACTGTATTCTTTAATAATACAAAAATAAAAATCGAACTTTAAAATTCGTTGTCGGAATTTGGCATAAATAAGTTTATTAAAAGTTTTTGGACATCTAATGATTATTGTTAGAACTGTTTCCCAACGTTAAAAATATCTGAAAAATATTAATAAAGTTAAAGAATCAGAGATTGTGGGGATGAAATGACAACATTGCCGGTGGGAAATATTTAGATTGAATTTTTATATTTCCATTATTTGTAAAATTGTATATTTGGAATTATGTGAAATAAACACAGAATTTTTCAAAATAATTACATTTTTTTTCTCTAATACTTTAAAAGATATCAAATCGAACAAACCAGAGAAATCACTCCTTTTTTGTTTTAATTTATAAAAAGAGTAGCTTCCATGGTTCGTACCCTATGCAGTAATATAAATTACATTGTATCTTGTTATTTTTAAGTATAAATTTGTTATTGAACATTTTTAAAGAAGTAAGTTAGTGTGTATAAGCTATCAATGCAGATATACATGTTGTAATCATGTAATTTTGAGTGTTGCAGTCTTTTTTTCTTTCAAAATGTTTCCTGAGCTCCATTATCTTGCTCCGCGATATGATATAAAGTCAGTTTTAAAATGAAGTATTATTGAGAGAAAAGCTAAAGCTGGAAAGTAAAAAAAAAGAGAAATTTAAATTAAGAACCAGTAATACCACAACGAACAGGAACGTTCTTATACTACAAGCCCTTTCTAAGCAGAAAGAATTGACTTCGAGGTTTTGTTTCATCCTTTGTACTAAAGCAGACTTATTTTCTATAGGCTATCATTTCCCTTGATAGTTAGGAGAAACATTTTGTGAATAAATGTTTTATCAATGCGATATCTACGTAACTAACCCTTAAAACATTGTATTGACTCAATACTTAAAGTATGCTTTATAAATGGAATAAGATTGGGGGAAGTGTATCATAATGTACTTTTATTAAATAATTTTTTCAAATACTATGCCTTTGTTAAGATAACCATTCAACGAGACAATCAGTCATATGTGAGCTTGATATTTCCATCTGCTTCACTATATGCTAAAATTCCAAAATAATATTTTAAGCACTTGTACCAAAAATGCTAGCATTCGTTTGTCCTATCATTACTATTTAATCACAAACCATATTAATAATAACCATACAAAAAATGAAAGATAAAATCAGTCTTTAAATGTTTTGGAAAACAGAGATATTATTCTAGAAAGCACACCAACAGGCTTTTTAGTACGATAAAATTATTACCATCGCCATTTGTTTAAAGTGATACATTACTTCTCTTGCAAACCATTACTGCTTTGGGGTGATAAAACTCGTCCAAAACTTTTACAGATTATTCCTCTATTGTTGTCTCATTTCAATTATACTTATCATCTCGGCCACGTTGGCGTCCCACCAGACAATTTTTCTCGTTTCAAAAAAGAAGGGAATCCTTGAATGGTATTGCGTGCGAGGCATATTTTCCATCCTTTCCTAGAGCAATCTAAATAAATGCAACTATTTGAATGGGAAAAGACCCCATTTTTCAGTTTCTTTTAACCACTTATTTGCGTGCTCGGCTGCTATCGTCAGTTCTACGTGTGAGGACATGCAAATCATAGTCTTGAATCTGTCGGATGAAAGATGGTTCCAACCAAAAGGCTCAGGAAATTAATAAGTAGGTTTCTGTCTGAGAGAATCTCTTGGGGGAACTGGGATTTTCCAGATGATGGGGAAAAGATTCGTTTAATGCTGGAGTTGTTTCTTGGTTTTCTTGCAAGGAGGATATACGTTTAGAATTTATGGTCAATGTGTGGATGGAAATGTGAAAATGTTTTATCTTGTCGTATGATAGCTACTCTAGAAACGTGATTTGAATTGCTTGTACTTAAAGAGAAAATAATAAAATATTTCTCCATCTGAAGTGTGATTTAAATTTTCGTCTTTATAACTGTATAGAAAACATTTTGAGGTACATGAGTTTGTAAATATTTTTCTAATACAGTGGTTTTCCAACCTTTTTAACTCATGGAACCCCTAGAACTATTCAAGAACCCCTTAAGATGTTTTCGTAGAGCCTCTAAAACTAGAAAGTATTTTCATGGGACTCTATTCCATACACACACTTAGAAGATTATATGTTAAAATATTATTTAAAGTAGATTAACAGTAGATCACAATATAAATGCAATTAAAAAGTATTGCAATTATTATTAAAAACATTTAATCTGCTTTTAATACAATTTAATCATCAATAATATTAATCTGTGATCCAAGCGTCACTTACCAATGCATTATGCTTAGTAACCGAAATATATGCTTGTATTTTTTTCACACAAATTGTCGAAGTCTAGGTCTATTGAGAATTACTATATATTATAACAGTATTACATTATCTGAATTACATTTTGTTTTTGTAGCTACTCACGTTGAGAAATATTTTTCACTTATACACATTGTTATGAATGGCATTAAAATGTTTACAGCCGTGTGAGAAGTAATGTGTATTTTGCACGAATTTGTAACATAAAATTTAGGATAGGTTCTTGCTTAAATTTAGATTTTTAATATTGAAACTGTTGATATTATGTTGTTGGTATTTTTTCACAAACATAAAAAGGTGTATTTTTCATTAGAAAACTATTAAGTTTTGCAAGCCATTGTACAGAGTGTTTTTTTTTCAGGTATAGAAGTTTAAGTTGGCATTACTTTCCAAGATGGCGACCGATTTAACAGCTCTCAAGTGATTTACTCTCAGCTTAGTTTGACAATTCATCATGAAAAGACTCACGCCTGAACAACGCTTTCAAATTGTGCAATTTTATTTCGAAAATAATGGTCGATTTTCATAAGCGAATTTTGTTTAGCGATGAAGCGCATTTCTGGTGGAATGGCTACGTCAACAAACAAAACTGCCGCATTTGGAGTGAAGCTAATCCACAAGTGTATGTCGAAACACCGTTACATCCAAAAAACTGACTGTTTGGTGCGCTTTATGGGCTGGTGGAATGGTTACAGTCAATGGTGATCGGTATAGAGCCAAGATTACTAACTTTTTCATTCCTGAATGGAACAATCATGATGTCCATGAGCTGTGGTTCCAACAAGACGGCGCAACATGTCACACAGCTCGTGCCACAATCGAATTATTGAAAGACACGTTTGGTGACCGCCTAATTTCACGTTTTGGACCTGTGAATTGGCCTCCAAGATCTTGTGATTTAACACCGGTAGACTGTTTTTTGTGGGGCTATGTAAAGTCATTGATCTATGCGGATAAGCCACAAACGCTTGACCATTTGGAAGACAACATTAGCCGTGTTGTTGCCGATATACGGCCACAAATGTTGGAAAAAGTCATCGAAAATTGGACTACATCCGAGCCAGCCGTGGCAGTCCTATGCCATAAATCATTTTTAAAATGTAATGCCACAAGATTATGTTTCGAATAAAAAAAATGAAGTCAATCATAAAAACAATAAAACAACATCGTTGTTTTATTGCAATTTAAAATTCTATACCTCTCAAAAAGCACTCTTTACTAACGAGAATAAAATTATTTCGTGGAACTCAGGATAGTATACAATAAACTACTTACAATATCTTAAGTAATATTTATTTATAAAGTTGAAACACGTTTTAAAAAAATATTCTTTTCTTATATTATAACAAATGTTTAAAAATTCTTGCCAAACTTAGTTATCATATATGAATACAATTTTAAGTCTCTTAATGACAGGGATAAGCTTTAAATTCTTGTGGGTATACAAAGATTTTAGAGAACGTGAATCCATTTTGCCCGCAAATTTATAAGTTTTTTTTCGATTTTTTTATTATGATTCGTGGAACCTAGTTTGAAGACCAATGATTTAACAAATAGGAAGTAGGTTGCAGTGATAAATCGAAATGGGCACAAATAAAACTACCGTAAAGTCCGGCGTATAACGCGCACTCATACTTTGAAGCTGCTATTTTACATTTTGTCGTATATTCGCATTATAACGTGCCCCCCCTCTTTTTTTAAGAAGAAACTTGAAATAAATGTATACAATGTTGTTATGGTTTGAAGCAATTTATCCAAGGTATTTTCCTAAGCTTTTGCAAAAATAGTATACTTTTAGAACACAACAGCCTTTTAAGTTCATTAAAAATGTCATTTCTTTAAATAAGCAGCATTTTAAAATATGTAGAAGTCTAGTTTTTCTTATGCTTATTTCTTTTTATTTTCATTTTTTAAGATCTCGTTTTTATACCCGTAAATTTCGATCTTATTTTTGGCGTTAAAAGTGCGTGTTATACGCCGGATTTTACGGTAGTTTTGGATTTCCTCAAGCAATCTCCAAAAGACTATCTGTTGCAAAACCAATTTAAAACCAATTTTTGAAACCATATAATGGATTATCGTTCACTTTTAATTCATTATATTTCCTTAAATTTACTCAGGTTTCAAGCATTTAAAAAGAATAAAAAATACTCCTATTAAAGTAAAAAAAAATACTTTTTCCAATTAAATAATGCTAGAAGGTATTTTCTGGAAAGAGCGTGTTTGGAAAAAAAAGTATTTTAATAAAGCAACTTTATATAAAACGTCATAAGACATTTAAATTTAAAAATTACTTATCATTCTAATTTTTTCTCTTATTCTTTTCCATTTTTATTTTATTCATTCCAAATTGTATTAAAATTTTCTTTTTTGGGGAGGAGGGGATACACTATCAGTAAAAAAGGGAAACTATAGTCAAAACAACTCTTGATTTCCCATTAAAAAGTATCATTTACGTTTAATCATTTTTTTAAAATTTAAATTTATGCAGATATCACGCAAAAAGCTTAAGTAATCTTTGTAAAGCATAATAAAAAGAGTACTATTTCCTGTTAAACAATCCCAAGAATTATTTTCTAGAAAGAGTTTCTTTTTGAAAAATGTTATTTAATAAGGCAATTTTGAAATCCGTACTTAAATTACTCATCATTCTGATCAGTTTACTCCTCTTATTTTTCCCATTATTATTTTATTCATTGCAAATCACTTCCAAATTTCTATTTTTTTGGGGAGGGCAATGCATGTACTGTATTGAATAACTAACTGAGATAGCAGGCAGTCTATATATTACCAGGATAATTAATATACATTTTTTTATAAATTCTTTTTTTCTGCATATTATTTTATATTTTTTGCAGTAATGCAAAACGATTATATATATAATATACATACTCATATATATATATATATATATATATATATATATATATATACATGCTCATATATATATATATACATACTATATATATATACATACTCATATATATATATATATAATATACATACTCATATATATATAATATACATACTCATATATATATATAATATACATACTCATATATATATATATAATATACATACTCATATATATATATATATATATATATATATATATAATATACATACTCATATATATATATATGTATATAATATACATACTCATATATATATATATATATATATATATAATATACATACATACTCATATATATATATATATATATATATATATATATATGCAAATTAATTTAATATTTAATGCATTCAAAATGCTTTTTTTTAAACAACTCGCTGAACGAACATTTAAACTAAGGAATTAATCCAGTGCTTCTCAAAATTTCAATATTTGCGACCCAATATTCAATCATAATTTTCATCACGCCCCTCTCCCTATAATACCAATATATTGAATTCAATAACTTGGATGCTAAGGCTACAATAGAACTTTAACCTCTTAAGAGCCTCCGGCGTATATAAACGTCTTTCTCAGCCAAAGCGTTAATTGCTCCGGATGTATATATACGTCTATTCGAAGTACGATCTTTTCTGAGCACTGCTATCCATAAAATTATTCCGAACGCAATAAAATGACTTTGGAATGCAATAAAAAGAACATTGACAGTGTTTGCGAAGGGTTTACTTATTTATTCCTCCCCCTCCCCTTCTCAATACATCACATACGCACGCTTACGTGCAAAACGGTGACTGTGCAGTTAAATGATTAATTATAAAGGATACAGATTATGAAGATAAGTGTTAATTTTTTAATATAATTTTATATATAAGCCCATGGGATCACTGGTAATTATTAAACTTGATCTTAGATTAGTATTGTTAATTTGATTCTAAAATACATTGTGCAGTACTGTTACATTTAAAAGTGTATTACATCAGTATAAAGGTGTGTTTTATTTTTTTAGAATATCAGAATGTATTTTGTTTGTTTACTTTCAGTAAGTTAATCATTTTTAAAATAATATTTTTATTTCAAACTTTCAATATACTCCCCGCCCTCCTTGTAGTTATCACGACCCTCTAAGGTGCGCTGCCCTCAGTTTGAGAAACGCTGAATTAATCCAAAATGTTTAAAAGACTGCAAGAATGAATTTCATAGATCATAGTTTCACCATGTTAAAAAAAATGAGTGTCTAATAAAAGAAAAAGAGACCAAGGAGAATATTTTCTAAATTGTGGTATGACCCTTATTGGTACTTACGACAGGATATTTTTTTGAAACTTTGTAGAACTTTTTACATCTAATATTGAAAGGACATTAAAAAGATTTTCCTTTAAGATTAATTTCCCTTTTTGAGCTTTTTAGGTCAAGTCTCAAAAGCATATTGAAGATGGCTCAAATGTTATTGACAGTTAAATTTTGATAAAGGGTGATGAGTGCGCAACTGTAATATGCTTTAAAAGTCTGGAATTTTAAGAATTAAAACTTTCTGCTTTAAAGCAATTTTTCGCCTTAATTCGTTTGTAGGTTGGGTAATTTATATTAACACGAATTTTGTGTGTAAAGAATACTTAATATAGTGTAAATTATTTATATTTGGATGTGTATTACGTTTACATTACTCTATGTTGTATTTGTTTTATGTTAAAATTGTAATATTCTCACAAGCAATGCCGTTCCTTACATTATAATGGCGATTCAATGGAAACTTGACATGCTGCAAAGTTGACAAGAACCAAGTTGGTATCATTTTTAGTGACCATTTTTGGCAAGTTTTTAACCATATTTATTCTTCTGGAATTTACAGGAGAAATCTACTAATGTCACGGTCTGTGACGCAAGAAGATTTTTCTCGAAAGATTCTCGAAGCGTATACATAGGGAGTCGCTCACCGAAACTGAGTTAGTCTTGTTTTGACCGTTGAAGAGTGGTATTGATTTGGGAAGAGTAGACCAGCGATTAGTTGTTACTGCGGCTGTTGCGTAGGATGAGCGAATGCTTGTGAATAATCTTTTACATACTTGTATTTCAGAAACTGATAGCTGTGCTGAGCGCGGTAGAAAGTGTAAAAGCCTGCTGATATTTACTAAGTAAAGTTGGGTACTTTTTATCCTGTATATTTTTCGACAATAAATTTCCATTGCTCCTGAAGAGCTGACTGATTTACTTAAAATCATCGAACCCCGACCTGCGTAACAATATCATTCAAGAAAGAACTAGAAAAAAATATTTCTTAAATAAACTTTTATTAATATACTATTAATTTTTCTAAGGATTTTTTTTATAACTTATAAGAAAGCGTATTCATTCGGTCCTCATTCTTCCCAATTCTGTTTCTAGTTATGTTTCTAATTCTTAATTTTTCTGGTTATTGTTCTGGTAATTATTTCTGATTTCGTTCTTAAACCCTATTTTCAGTATACATTGTTTTTAATTAGTTAATCGTTTATTGGTTGTTTTCTCAAGTTATGGACTTACAATTATGTAATGGACAAAACCACCAGTTTAGTTCTTAATTCGTCTTTTGTGTATTCGGTTTCTTTACAACCATTTCAGGTCCCTAAAAGAATCGATACAAAATTTAAATTTATAAATTTGTTCGCTTAAGTTATTTTTTTCTTTTTATACATTTTTGAGTAAAAACAACAGTAGAGGCGTGAATTCTGTATAATATTCAATTTACAACTCAGCACATAAGCCAAGATTATTCATTTTATTCCTTAATCAATGTAAGTTAAACATTAATAACAAGAAACAAAGTTACAATAATAGTTTTTAGAACAATAAAGTATTCGCTAAGCAACCGGGGTCTAAATTGCCTTGAGAAAAAATAGGCATCAATCCATTTCAGTTCTTTTTACGTTGACTTGCGATTACAACAACCTTATACACTTTTCACATAAATGGCAACAACAGTTTTTCAACAATATATGTGCTGCTCATAAAACGACATTTAGCAAATTATTATACTTCACTTCGATAAAAAGTCAGTATGAGCAGCACATAATGCACTTTTTAACATGTGTGTTTAAGCATCAGATTAAATATGAACACTTGTAGAATCAAGGTTAAATGTCTAATGTAGATATTTAATGTACAAGTATTTCAATAAACTACAACAAAACGCAATTATATAGTAGACATATAAACTTTGATTAGTTACAAAAGCCAATAAACATAACCAATCATTGACTGATACTTTGATTGAGAAAACAATTTAACTATATAAATTGAAATGAATTCTTTATAACATAGATGATACATTATAAATTTTAACAACGAGACGAGCAAAGGAAATAAAATGTTCATCTACTTTAATGAACACTGGGATAGAAGACCGCGTGGGTATCCATAAAAGTCTTAAACTAAACCAGAATTGTTTAGTTGAAGGCAACAAAAGGGTATTAGTTTCCACTTAAACAACGAATAAAAGCGCATGACTCAAAACAAAAGTTTAACTTAAACGTAACAATCAATTCCAGAACTTTTATTACCACGAGATAGTTTTAAAATTGCTATTTAAATCCACCATTACCTGCAGTTTGCTTGCAGGGGTGTCGCCACCAGACCACTTTTCAACTGAAGCAACCCGGCAGGAGTGTTACAGAACAAGGGCTATAAAGGAATCTGAGATAAGAGCGAATGCGCAACAGTCCAAACTAATTCTTGGTGATTCGGACCGACGGCTTCCACCTTTATTGCCTAAACTAACACGGCTCGCTGTTTTATTACGGCATTTAAATCCGCACTGCCCTGCTAGCTCTATTACTGAGAAAGACATAGACGGTTCGGACCATAAAGATAGGAACTAAATTGAGAGATAGGGAAATGGAAGGTTTTATTCTTTGCTTGATGGAGATGGTGGAAAAATTTAATTTTCTGCTGTTATAAAATGATGAAAATAAAAAAGTAGATGAACATAAACATCTTGAACGTTTTTCTTTGCATTAAATAGGTGGCAGTAAATATGTCACGAATTGCGCATGGAATTGGATTGAGATTTTGTACCGCATCGAATGTTTTAAATTTTCTTGCTCGTTAGTGTTTTTTTTATCTTTTTACGGTTGTTTGAACATTACGAATGGAATAACTTTTTAAGTGATGCGTGTTTTATAGAAATGATTTCTTTCGTCGAGAATTGAAAATTATTTTAGTTCAATCATTGAAAAGCCACGTACTATAAAAACTTCTTTCATAAAGAATACTTTTATAAAGACACGTCGCATTGAATGAGCTCGCATTTAATTGAAGGCTATAAAGCAGTGTTTCTCAAACTGTGGGGCGCACCCCCCCCCCTTGGATGGCGTGACAACCCTACAAGGCGGACTTGAGACATCAAAGAGTCAAAAATAAAAAAAATTAAAAAAGTCATTAATTTACTGAAAGGAAGCAAAACAAAATACACTCTGAAAGAATAAAAAATAAAATACACATTTACACTGATATATTACCCGGCTGTCGGCATCATCAGTCGGTACTAGGAAGCTAGTGTTAAATGGTCAAGGAGCCAAACACGGGCGTTTGATAAATAATAGAACACTGATAAAAACACTTATAAATGTATCTGTACTGCACAATGTTTTTCTTAATTAATTTAGCGAGTGAGTGAATATTAACATCGCACTTTTCAGCTATACGAGGGCTTTTGGTAACAGATCTCGTTATTTTGAACCATGGTCAAGTGCCGAGGGCGACACCTGAGCTGGCAACCCCCTCTCCTAACGAACACAGCACACCAACGGGAGGACGTTTGAGCTCTCGACAGATTTAACGTGCATCGCGTCTACACCGCTCGTCTTTAGTGGTACTGGGTTCGAACTCGTGACATACCAGCCATTATCCGATACCTTGACCACTAGGCTACCGCGGCCACATAATTAGTTTTGTAGAACTAAGTTAAGAACAAGTTTTTAATAATTACCAGTGATCCTATGGGCATGTTATAAAATTATATATACAAAATTTAATACTTATCTTGATAAGTTGTACGGGTTATAATTAAAGTAGCATTGTAGCTTTACGCCAAAGTATATTATTATTATTAAATTCAATACACTGTTATTGTATGCAGGGGGCGGGGCGATGAAAATTAGGATTGAAAATTGTGTCACTAGTACAGAAGGTTTGGGAAGTACGGCTGTAAAGTATTAAAAGGGGGGGTCTACATTTACTTTTATTTTACAGTAGAATGTTTAAAATTATTAATTCTTACTATTAATTTTAATAAATTATTAAATTTATTTATACATTATTAATACTGATTCAATAAAAAAAACAATATATATATATTTTCGGTACATAATATGCTTGCTGTTAAAATATAAGAAAATAATTTTTTTTGAATGACAGCTTGTATTTAACAGTTATACTTTTAAGTTTCTTCAAAATGTTTAAGAATAACCGATTCAAACTGAAAATTTAAATAATAAATTTCAATTCAATATTCATAAAATTTTCTTGTTAGAATGACTTATAATAACACATATAGATTTAATTTACAAATAAATAGAAAGAGCTGTAGAAGTTTTTTTTTTTTTATTTTTTATGTTTTTATATTACTTTCATAAATGAAACATATACATGTTTTATTTTATACTTGAAAAATGCTAGTCTAAATATTTAAATTCCAAATAAATACGCAATAGGCTTTTAAGAAAACGTATAATCGGAATTCAATTCGTCAAATTTTGCAAAATAAACATTTTATTCGAAATATACGAATTTCAAGTTACGTTGAATATATATCTTTAACTTATGTTTGCATAAAATATTTACCTATGAAAATAAAGCTTTAAATAATTGAGTTTTTATAAAAATAATTTAATGATAAATAAGTCTTTTTTATTTTTTTCTTACAAGTTATAGAGCAATAAGATTGATTTGCACAAAGTAACACTTGTTAATCTTCAACAAGAAAAAAATATAACAAGCAAGATCTACTTACATAAAAGTGCACGGAAACAAATATTTACAGGAAATAAACATTTTTCTTACCTGAAAAAAATAATAAAAAATAAATTTTTTTTTATGATACATTAAAATAAAACAAAATGTGGAAAGTTGTATTGAGCATAACATTTCCAAATTAATATTAAATGATGCATATAAACATCACAAATGCATAAAATGTTAACAGAAGAAATTTTACGTTTTTCTTAGCATTAATAAATAAATAAATACCTTCACATATTTCTAAGAACAAAAATATTTTAAAACAGTTTTTTTTAAAGAGAAAATAGTTTGCTTCGCTTTAAATCACTTTACGTAAAATAAACATTTTATACATTTAAATAAAACCACTTCTAGCTTTAAAAGCTTCCAAAGTTGAAAAAAAGTCAAAAATATTTAATTTTCATATTAAATATTTTATTATTAATTCGAAAATGTAAATAGTTTATAATTAGATATTTTCTTCTATAAAACATTAATATGTTATTTTTGAAACAAACATATTTTATACAATGTAACAATAAGCTTCTATCTTATCTGAATTTTAAATTAATTCTAATAACTATATTTAACAACTGAATTTATTTGAAATTAATTTTACTTTTATAAGAAATTTTTTGTGTGTAATGTTTTATTTCCTCATACATAATTCATTTTCACATCCGGATTTTATTTTTTATAGTAACTGCTTAGAGTAAAACACATGATCGAATCTTTATTTATATAAAGAGAAACATCATTTAAATATTAAAATTATTAAAATATTTCTTGTTAAAGATCCAGACCATTTCTTGTGTATATTCAATTAAATATAAAACAACCAATTTAATCGGAAACCTTCAGAGAATGTGGATTTTATACTTTGATTCTATTCAAAATGATTATAGGTAGAGAAATATTAGACATTATTTAGTGAATATATTATTATAAGGGCACATAGAAAAAGCTTAGAGAGCATTTCTTTTTGAAATTGTATCAATAATAACAATGTATTTAAGGAGAAATATGATAAATCTCACATTCATAACACAATTCATCTTTCAATTGACCATTATAATTTAAGTACTCGACATCTTTTTTTGAAATGTCTCTTCTAATGTTTTTATATAAGATGTTTTATTTAAAAAACTATACAAATGAAAGAACATTGAAAAATGAGAATAAATTTATACCTTAAATTCGGAAAAATGCTTATTTCCACTAATAAATTGACAGAAGATTCCTATTTATCTTTTTTAAGGTATAAATGTCCTTTAAGATAACTTTTGATAGTAGAAAAAAAAGCACATAGAATATAACTCGACTAATAAAAAAAATTTTACGAAAATCAAATACAGTCAAACCACCATTTCACGAACCTCTATTTTGTGAATTTCTCTACATTATCAATTTTTTCCGAGAACCAAGAACATTTTACTATTTTCTTTGTAAAGTAACTTTGAAATAGCGAAGTAAATTTTTCATTTAACAAACTTTCTTTTTTCTGATTCAATTTTTTGTCTCCCTACATTTAAAATATTTCTGGACATTTGCAATTATTTTTTCTCTTAACACATTTTATGGCCTTCAGATATCTTGAACTGGATTTACCAGGTGCCTAACTCACTGAGAGCAGTAAAATTGCTGTAACATTTCTAGCAAAATTAACAGATTTTATCAG
>BMAU01008294.1:0-25000 GCA_019973935.1 Trichonephila clavipes | reverse complement strand
GTAATTGCTTCTCATTTGCATTTACTATTAAATATTTGCACATTTTATATATGGCCGGTTAAGTTACATTTGAAATTCTGGATTGGAAGAAACCGTCTCGGTATAAGTAACGCTATAAAAGAAACTAAATGTGATTTGATTTTTAAGAAGTTCGTATCACAATGTATCTTTAAATCATTTAATTTGTCTGCTTATTTTGTGATACATAAAAAACTACATTTTTAAAAAAATCAAAAGTTCCGAAGTGTTGGAAAAATATAATTCAAATTCAGTCGCAGAGCTTGTTTTTATACCGTAATTATGTTTTACATTACGTTAATACATTTAAAACGGAAAAATGTAGCATTTGGGACTGTAAATCATTGCCTCGTCCAAAGAACAAAATATTAAGGGCAATAAATTAAATACGTCTGTTAAGATAAGAACAAATAAACGGTAAATAAAAACCACAGTTTAAAAATGTGCATCAATATTTTACGATCTCATATCTTATCTCTTTATGATATTCTGTAGCTTTAATACATTCTACCTGGTTACACTAATTAAAAAGGGAGGCAGATAAAATAACCGGCAGAAATAAATTTAAAAACAGAAAAAACTGCATCTTCGAAATAATCCCCCATTTATTAAAAAAACTACGCCATTTCCGTTGAAGTTCAAAAAATAAATTGCCCGTAAAATTACGTAGTTCATTCATTATAAGAAACCAATATTAAACCTAATTAGTTAAGAATAATTTCTCCATTTAGGGGGCAGTTTTAAAAGCATGTATTAAAATATATAATGGCAGCGAGGATTTTTCTTAAATTTCCAAACCACACAGATTCTTTCTTTATTTTGTAGGGGAAAAAACAGAAAATTAAAGAGATTTTTGCGATTAAAAAGAGGCATTACAAAATACCGTTAACACGGGTCGCCATTTATTATTCTGACTTACCGCAAAAATTATCCGTCTAAAATAACCATTGCCACTCGGAATTTAGGAACTTTTAGCCGTCTTTAATACGGTAGAAAAATAATACACTTTTTTAAAAAATTAATTCTCCTGCTCACACATAAAAAGTTCCATTAGGTCCTTTGATGAATCGCCTTATTTCGAAGCTTTTAAGCGTGCATTAGCAGTTAAGAACTAAAAACCGTGGAAAAAACAAAATGAATAACTCTTTAGGATAGCATGTAAGGTTTTTGAAATAAATAAAATTTTCACCGCCACTTTTATTATATCTTTTTCCTCCTTAATTTTTGCTATCTGAAAAAGTTTTCGTTGGATATTACATAAATTGTACGATACGTGTGCTAGACATTATATTAAATTACTTAATTTCATTATGGTTTTCATGTACTGAACGGTAATCTTAATTTTTTTAAAAGAAATCTTTAAAATGCTTTTATGGTTTTTAAAGCGTAACCATAATGAAATGTATTAATATCACTAACTTTTTCTTCCCACTGAATTTATTTACATTCATGAAAAATGTCAAAGATATGGTGTTTTTCTTTTTTCATACTTCTAAACTTTTCTGTCGATTACATTACGCGATAAAAGAATACTTTTTAACACATTTATATAGAGAAAAATGGTGGCGTAAAAATTATATTGACATAATTGAATGCTTTCGGTATTGTTTTACTGGTTTGTTAGATTGATGGAATTTTAATGATTTTTTTTGAAGTTTTCTTTTTCTTTGAATTTTTTCTACATTAGAGCAACTGAAAAATGGTATTCATGCGGAGTTTTTTAAAGAAGACTATCTAATAATTTTTTATATAGTCCCTACAATAAATCTATGAGTTTCTATTCATTCACAAAGCACTCGCAATCACTTTTTGACTGCCTCTTATTTAAAAGACTGTTTATATATATAGTTGATACTATCTCTTCACTCTTTACAATTTTTAAAATGTATTTCCGACTACAGTTTAGTTAGTTTACATTATGAGCATTTTAATTTAAGTTGTGTATCTACTAATAATGATTATTTTGATACTATAATGATTTCTTTATCGCGCCCAGTAGCGCTTGAATGGAATCCAAGATGGCGACCTAGTGGTTTCAAATAATTAGGAAGTTAATTTTAAAGAATTGTTTCTAAAAATATTGAAATATATATTTCAAATGAAGAATATAGTAAGAGATTGATAATAACCAAGGTCAATCAATAAATATTGAATATCAATGTAATATAATAAAAATGTACATGTACTACTAATAATATTATGCAGTATATAATAATCCTATAACATAATTTTATGGTAATTGTATATAATATTCATATAGTATGATTTAACAATAATTATTATATATAACAAGAATCATATAATTTAATATTATCTTATAAAAAAAAAGAATATTGCATTATAATAAAAATTATACATAAGAATACTCATAACAACAATTATAAATAAATAACAATAATAATTAGAAATGAATACCAAAATAATTATAAACAAATAACAAAATATATAATAATATTTATGAATAAATATAACATGAAACAAATATTATATAAAAAACGATTAGCACATATAATAATAATTGTATTTTTATTTTGTATTGATAAAATAATTCAAATACAATGAAAATGGTTGAATTTTTAAAGAAATCTAAAATCGTCTGAAATTAATAGGGTTACCGCGGAAAAAACCAATAAAAATTAATTCTAATATACGTGATCCCCATGGCAACCACATCGCCATACGATAAAAATATCAAGATAACCATATTGTAACGTTATCGCTCATTTTGGCGAACATAAACAACAATTTAGCGCGTGCCCCGTGATATCAAACTTGCACCATTTCAACTTTATTGCAATCGATTCCATTTTTCATACGAAGGAATTAGTTTAAAATTTTTTGTCTTCTTAATTCAGGGGTGGATAATTGTTTTGGTTCGAGGACCACATTGTTGAAGCGGAGGACACCAGAAAGTTGCACCTTTTTAAAATAATGGGACTCATTAATTAACTATCCATCTCGGAAAAGATTTAAATTGTACTATAAAAATCGCTAAATATAAGTTAAATGAAACAGCGGCGGTTTCTTAAAATTTGTTTATTGTGCTTGTTTCCTATCATCTATAGCTGGAAGCCCATTTGATTTCAGAATAAAGCTTAAAGAGACACATGTACCCAACTTTTTTGCAATTTTCTTGAAATCAGGAAGGCGATTGGTTGTTGAAATTCTCGTCACAGCTTGCAAGTTAATGTCAGCCAATTGGCGTGTATATTTACTCTTGTCGATCTCCATACAAGAAATACTTTGTTTACAACAACCAAATATAGAGAACATATTCTCTATATATTTGGTAGACATATATGATATACATTGATACTTTGTGAATTATATAGACAACCTTTTTTATATAATTTGGGCTCTTAATTGTCTTGATGAGCCGCTATTTTCACATTCCTGCCCTAAATGATCTGTGTTATAAGTTAATTTGTTTTGTTATGCTTTTAATGTTATATGTTGCTTTCAAATTCATTATTAAATGTTTCTGTATCTAATTTAATAGCGAAAAGTTACGCTTTTAGAGTATTGCCACCATTCTTGTATCATGCTCCTTTTGATTTTGTCGATTTTCTGGAACCAATCGGAAAAAAAATCAAAGGCTTTGGGGGGGATCCGGATCCCCAGGACCCCTCCCTTGTGTGCACCACTGAGTACAATCATATATACATTGAATGTGGTTATTTTGTATAAGTGCACATATTACACAAGCATTTATATTGATTATTTGTTAGTGAACTTTGCTTAGTTCTACGAGATTTTACAACACTTTAAATTTTTGAACTTGAACTTATTGGTCATATTAAACTGAGTGTCTACCAATAAGGTTACTACAGGAAACGGCGAAACTATAACAAATCTCATATTTCTTAATATTCAAATAATAGTTATTATTCAATCAGATGATAACGTATGATAATGAACAGATTAAATTTTTTAATGTTTTTTTTCCTTTGATAGAAGATGTTTTCTACAAAAAAATAGTCAAGTATTAACTTTTACAAATCCATAAGGATGAAAAAGAGGATAAAATTTTATAACGAGTGCTTTAATTATGCTTATTTTTGTAATTTTCATTTAAATAAAAAATAAAAAATCAATTTTTTTAAAATTAGTATTTTTTATGTTGGAGAGAAAGATAAAAATATAGATATGACTAACTGTGGATGAAACTTTTTAAATATTTAAAATAAACGTTAAAAATTCATATGTGGGGTACTTTATTATAATTGTATATATTCATTGATTCTATTTATATGTATCGTAATGCAAATAATAATATTTTGTGATCAATTTAAAAACTTATTTTTATACATTTAGGGTTACTTTATTCGAAGGCATATATTAAAGAAAAGCTAAAAGATTAAATAAAAATTATAAGTAATCGTGAATATTTCTTTTTACAAAATTCATGACTGAAAGATTTTATGAAATTTATTCGAAAATTAATGTCCAAACTCATCTACTTACATGTCAAAGTAAATATTGCGCAAATTAAATAATCATAGCATATATTAAATAAGTATAGCAACATCAGCTCCAGTAAAAATAATTTTTAAGTAACCTTTCAACTAATAATAAAAAAATTTAACGTTATAAAGTGAAAATGAATATAGCATGAATCATTTATATATATATATATATATATATATATATATATATATATATATATATATATATAAAAAGTTGTGCAGTGTCATCACGAAAACTTCTAATTCAACATAACAGAATTTTTTTTTATTATTGTTTAAAAAGATAGGTGTTGTGAAAAAAACACGTCTATTGCCCATGTTATAAATCACTTACAATTAGATTTAAGAACATTGCAATATAGAAAATTAAATTACCTCAAAAGAAAATCTCATAGAACCTAACTAAACACATTTTTCCTTTTAATAAATATAAGAGTAAATTTTATTGAAAACAAACCCAAAAATTCTCATCAATAAAGTCAGCTTTTTCTCCAACATCATTATCTCCTCTCAGCTCAACACATTCTTCCGTCTGAACCAATAAAAGAAAAAAAATCGTCTGCGCTTTTTCAATTTAATTTATCGAACAACAAAAGGGGAAAAATAATCCTCTAGTACAAATTGATATTGATGTATTCTTAAAAAAAAGCATACGCATTGTTTATACACATTTTCCCATCACTTCTAACGAAATTGGCAATCGGCTGATTTATTAACAAAAAAGGGAACATTTCTTTCACTAGAACATCAGCTTTCTGGTAATGTATGACCTGCTATCAACTCATTAAGAACAGAAGCGTGGCAAAAACTAAGTAAACAAAGCTATTCTTTGCCTATAGAAAAGACGTTGATGGAATTAACAGTAGCTTTTTCTCAGCAAATGCACTTGTCGTAATTAAATGGCAGTCCGTTGGCTTCATAAATTATGGAAGACGCATGGCTTGTTAGAAGAAGGCTATTTACCAAAAGGAACCATTTTGTTTGTCATTCGTATCTTAGGGAAGGAATGTAGTGTGTCACAAGAGGGTGGACATGTGTGGGATTATCTGTGAGAAGCATGCCAGCTGGGCTTGAGTACCTGGTGTCCAAGAACCTAGGTCGTCAGTCCGCAGAAGCAATTATTGTTAGAGGCCTTCAATAATGGAATTATTCTCTACGACATCTGTTCGTGTCGTATTCTTTGCTTGTGTGTCGTGAATAAGTATTAGGGTCGGTCTTGGCAGATACAGGAATGGTTACGAAAGGGTTCTTTCAGAATACTACAATTGTTAATATCGGATTAGGAATCGAACGAGATTGCTCAAATGTAAATTATACTGAATGGATGCCGAAGAAATTGTTTTGCAATGAATGGCCATAATACTACTCACGGAGATCGAAATGAATTTTTTGAAATATTTTTTTTATTAGTTAATGTATGCAAAATAATTTTACATATCTATTTTTTTATTGATTGTTTTGCTGTTGTTTGCAATTTGATAAAATTTAACATAGAATTTAGCATAGTTTACAATTTTATTTTATATGCTTTTCAGCTATTTTTTTTTCATTCAAGTTTGTAAAATGGAATTCTTTGTTAAATACCAGAACTATATATTTTTTTAAAAAAAATCAATGCCCTAAGTAAGTATTTAGCATCATATCATGATTTTTTTTTTTAAAAAAAATCTTGGGTTTTTAAAAATTATATTTCGATTAATGTATTTGTTTATAATGTTTCATTATTTTGAGGATACAAAATTTCGATGTTTTTTTATGAAGTTACCATAATTTGCTTCGTAATAAAAACAGTTCCTAGTAATTAATATGCCCAAAATCTTAAAAAAATAAAGGAAAATTTTACAACTAATATAACGAAATTTTTTTTTAATTGGTTTGAATATAGTTACATTTAAAACGAATACTCAAATGAGTTTTTAATCACTAGACATTTTTTATTCGCGAATATAATGTCAATTCTACGCAGAGATTTAAATTCTTCTCCAAAAAGTCTTCCACTATAGTAGTTACTTGGGTACCCTACATCTTTGTTATAATAATTCTTTGAAGCTGATTTCAGTACTCTACATATTTGCAATTGCAGTTATTGCAGTTACAGTTTGAGTATTCGATATCCGTGTTATAGTTATTTGAATACCCAACATTTTCGCAGTTGTGGTTATCATTTGCAGCTATTGAGTACCCAACATTTTCGCAGTTGTGGTTATTATTTGCAGCTATTGAGTACCCAACATTTTCGTAGTTGTGGTTATTATTTGCAGCTATTGAGTACCCAACATTTTCAGTTTGTGGTTATTATTTACAGCTATTGAGTACCCAACATTTTCGCAGTTGTGGTTATTATTTGCAGCTATTGAGTACCCAATTTTCGTAGTTTTCGCAGTTGTGTTGTTTATTTTTACAGTTATTGAGTACCCAACATTTTCGCAGTTGTGGTTATTATTTACAGCTATTGAGTACCCAACATTTTTGCATTTGTGGTTATTATTTGCAGCTATTGAGTACCCAACATTTTCGTAGTTGTGGTTATTATTTGCAGCTATTGAGTACCCAACATTTTCGCAGTAGTTGTTATTTGCAGCTATTGAGTACCCAACATTTTTGCTATAGTAGTGGTTTGTAGCTATTTGAGCCTCAATACCCTTGCTATTGTAGCTATAAAGGACAAAAAGCAATGAAGTGGATTTCAGCGAAATTGTTTATTCCTACTGATCTTTGAAACTATTTTTAAATATTTTTAGATATGAAAACCGCTTATAAACTATGATTAAAATTATAAAAGTATCTTTAAAAATTGGAAGAAAATTAAATCCACTAAGCTCTTTATTAGTTTCTGCTCTATCGGATGAATCGTATTGCAATCAAATAAATATACTGGTCTAAATTAAAAAAGGAAATTATAACTTTCATAAGATTACATTTACGAATTCTGTATGACTGCTGTGTGGAAACTTTAAAGGAGATTTCAAGGGATAGATTTGAACTAACAGTGCTCTGCGGATACCCAAAGGCTATGGACAACCAATCTCGATATTTCAAATTGTAATCAAGCGGCATAGACAATACCTTGAAGTTTATTTCGGTTTATTGTAAAACATTCCTATTATTATGAATTGGGGGAAAGAGAGCAGGGAATTTGACTTGAATGTTATTGAGCACCAACTTTAAAATCTTTATCTCTCATCCATAATTTGAAAAATATCTTTACTAACGACTAAGACATATGATTGGACACGTATTGCAATGCTTGAAGTGGGGAATTGTAGGAGATAGAGAGAAACAGAATAAATCATTTTTTCAATGCCTACTAATAATTCACTCTCTCCTTATATATAGATAAAAATCTTGTTCTTTTCTATCTGTAATAAAATACTTTTTATTCATCCCCACTCAAGTTTACAAACATTTCTTTTAAACTTGTAGTGGATGGCGATGTTAATGCAGTATTTTCAAATATAAATTTATTAATTAAATTTAATTAATCAACTTTAGTTTTATATGAGAGAAAAATTAAATTTTTGTCCAGAATGAAGAGACAATAGATGGCGACAGTATAACATTGATCATCCAACTACCAGGTATGAAAAGCTCAATTTGTTTTTCAAGTGGGAATTGACTTCAAAAAATATTTTTATATTACTTGTATACAAAAAAATTCTACTGTAGGAAAGAATGAATTGATTAAAACAGTGGAATTTTATGTACATTTAATTCCATTATTTGCCATCATGTTACATTGTTTCAAAATGTGAAAGAGTCATTTACAGAGACTTTAAAACATTCTCGCGATCGACTGTAAATTGAAAACAAAAGGAAGAAATTTCTCTTTCGGTGACAAATTGTTCACCTTGGCAGCGGTGTTTATTTTATCCACCGATCTACCAGTCCGAAACTACGCCGTGCATGCCTTAGACGACTGAGATTACAGGAATCCCTATACGGGACAGTCGTTAAGAGCTTTTTATTCCTGTCCTTTTGTTGTTTGCGACTTGCAGAAGAAGGCGACTTTGCATTTTCTTCCCCCTCTCTCCTTTCCTTACTACTGTTTTCAGAAAATAGCACTGATACTTGCAATGATTTATTACAGACTTTCAATATAATAAGTATGCTAAATAACATATTTTCAACAAATTTCATTTGTTAAAAACATGTTAATAGTTATATATTAAAACAGCTGATAATATTTTCAATAAACACATTTTGAGACCTGCACCTACCTATCCATGCATAGGAGATAAGGAAATTACATCTCGACGATATCTCCGGAACTATAAGACCAACATACTTGAAATTTAGCAGGTATGCTTCTTTTCTTCAACAGACATCCAATAAGAACACATTTTTCGAAAATCGTCGCACAAAACAGAGGCTGCGGAAGTGTTGTAGAAAAAAGTTCCGATTTTTAAGAAGCTATTAGACCAACAGACTTGAAATTTGGTAAGCATGTTTCTTTTGCTGTGTAGCGATCATCTAAGAACGGATTTTCTAGATATTGAATATCTAGGGGTAGGAGAGAAGCCTAGGGTACATTATAGAAAGAAAAATTCCGTTTTACAAACATTAGAGCTACATACTTGAAATTAGAGAAGCATGTTTCTTTTGTCGGTTAGAGATTTCACTGAGAACGGATTTTAAAGAAATCGAATTGAAGAGTTGGAGTTACGGGTGTATAAAAAAATTCTCTATTAGAAATTTAAGTCTTGTCTTAGCATCAAAAGGCGATTGTAATGAGAATGTTTTTCAATACAACTGAAAGTTTAAATCAAGGACTTATTGTTCATTAAGGCTTTATTAAAGTCAAGGTCTCAAGGATTTATTAAGGTCATTATTGTCATTTTTGAAAATAAATGGGAACTAAACAAATTACAGTAACTACTGAGCGATTTATTGGCTTAAACATTTTTAATTTTATTAGTTATGTTCAGTAGCGCACACAAGAATTTTTCAAGGTGGGGGGGGTCCGGGGTCGAAAGTTCACCATTCTTGTATCATACTCCTTTTGATTTTATTGATTTTTGGGAACACACACAGTAAAAAACTATTATTAAATTAATAATTAGCATTAATTAATAAAATTAATAATTAATAACAAATACTTAATTAAATTTTACGTACTATATACTTAGAATAATAATCAATCAGAAAAAATATCAAGGGCTTTAGGGGAGTCCGAACCCCTAGGCCCCCTCTTGTGTGCGCCACTGGTTATGCTTATACACTGACTTATTTCAGAATCAATGAACTTTAGACAGCAACACAACATCGTTTTAAATCTTATTAAGAATTTACTAATTTAAAGAGAAATGCATCTTAACTTCATTATGCATGTTCTTTAAATTTGTCATTTTATGGTATCTAAACACGTTGAAATGAGAAAATTCGGCCAAAACTCATATTTTTGTATCTACGCAACCTAGAATCCAAATTACAATCAATTTTGCAAAATTAGAAAAATCGGTAGTGGAAATTTGATCTGCCAGAAGTTGAATTTTAAATGGTTCAAAATCTTTCATGGCGAGTCTGATAACTCAAAATTTTATAAATGTATTTTCTATAAAACTTACTGAACTCGGCGTTTATATTATTTTCTAGAGTATGTAAAGAGTGTTTTTTTAGAGGTATAGAACTTTAAATTGCAATAAAACAACGATGTATTATTCGATTGACATGAATTTTTTTTATTCGAAAGATAATCTCGTGGCATTACATTTTAAATATGATTTCTGGCATAGGACTGCCACGGCTGGCTCGGATGTAGTCCAATCTGGACCTCCAATTTCCGATGACTTTTTCCAACATTTGTGGCCGTATATCGGCAGTAACACGGCGAATGTTGTCTTCCAAATGGTCAAGCGTTTGTGGCTTATCCGCATAGACCAATGACTTTACATACAGAAAATAGTCTAGGGGTGTTAAATCACAAGATCTTGGAGGCCAATTCACTGATCGAAAACGTGAAATTAGGCGGTGACCAAACGTGTCTTTCAATAAATCGATTGTGGCACGAGCTGTGTGACATGTTGCGCCATCTTGTTGGAACCACAGCTCCAGGACATCATGATTGTTCAATTCAGGAATGAAAAAGTTAGTAATCATGGCTCTATACCGGTCACCATTGACTGTAACGTTGTGGCCTTCATCGTTTTTGAAGAAGGATTCCACCAGCCCATAAAGCGCACCAAACAGTCAGTTTTTCTGGAGTTTTTCTGGATGTAACGGTGTTTCGTCATACACTTATGGATTAGCTTCACTCCAAATGCGGCGGTTTTGTTTGTTGACGTAGCCATTCAACCAGAAGTGCGCTTCCTCTGTACTAAAATATTTCTTATTATGTGAATATTTTTTGAGTTATGGCTTGTTATTTAAATAATGATCTCAGAGAATATTACATTTCTTATAATATTTACTCAATTATCTCTAAAACATTTGTACGTTTTCTAGATAAATGCATCTAATTTGTTTTAGCAATATTTTTATAGAGATAATTTATTTCTTTTTTTTCTCTAAGAGCTTTGACGTTTTTCAAAAATATCACTGAATTTTCACTTGTGACTTTTATAAAATTTAGATAATTTTTTGAAAAGTTTTGTTAGTTAAGTATTAGTATTTATTGGTGTTTATTCAAAAAAATAGAAGCCCTTTTAACGTTTCATTATTTTTAAAAAATACTTCGAACGTGTTCAGATACACACATTACGCCCTTTTTTAAAGACAAACTTTTCTTTTTAAAAATTTGGAATAAATTTAAATTTTACAAAAATTTCATTTCCCACATAAAGGGTTTCAAATATACATTTCTTGAATAAAAACATGTGAATTACAAGTATATAAATTAATATCTTTCTGCCTCATTTTTTTCACGCCTGAGACTTATTTATTTGAATATTTGATTCTCTGACAAGTTAATAGCTGAACATATGATTATTAGAGTGAATTTAATAAATTATTTATATTTAGTGTTTCTTGGAGGAAACTAAGGATATTTTTAGTATTTATCTTCGAAATATTTTTATTGGGCCTTTTGTAGGTCATTAATATCCTGGTACTCAGATTTTTTTTCGGAGGACAAAAATATTTACTGAAGCATTTCCCCAGAAAGACACTTTTGGGTTGGGCTTCTTATCTAATACACCAGATAAAGGCGGACCACCCCAACCAAATACCCTATTTCCTGACACACACATACATAAAGCAAACATCTAATGCCCAAACAAGTAAGCCTAATCTTCCAGGACAAAAACCATCAAAACAAAAGTTGATTTCCGTTTGTCATATACGAGTTTTTGTCTATCATGAGCACAAACTATCATATTTGGATACCAGCCAAAATGCGTTTGACTACATCAACACACATGGTGGTGAAGTTCAACATTTAAAGAAATGTTAATTAAAGTAACCATTCAAGTACAGAAATACCCAGATCTTACGCGATAGCTGGGACGGAGTGATAACCGCGTAAGTAGGGGTAGGAATTCGCATATAAATACAGTCGGACCTCTATATAACGAAGTCACTATGTCTCGGGAAAAAATCGTTGTATGGAAAATTCGTTATATAGAGGTTCGTCTTTTAATATACTTTAAAAACCACATAAAACAAATTTTAAATTCGTAAACACTATATATTAACAAAAAAGTAATTATTCACACCTTTTTAAAATTAATATATGTTTATTTTGTATATCTTACCCATTAAAAAAATAGGAAAAAAACTGCAAGGAAAACAAGAAAAAAGAATGTTAAATACTCTGTATTTTCAATATTAAGAAAATAATTTTATATTAAAATTAATGAATTTTAAAGACATTTTCTAATTTAAAACATGCAAGTAACATTAAACAAACATTATTTTATTACTAGAACACGGGACAACGTCGTTGTTTGTGAAAGGATATATCGAAGATGTTTCTAGTGAACTGGACAATGGGGGTTAAAAGTTGCCCTTTTTGGATGAAACGTCCAGAAATGCAATTCTCTCGGCGAGTTAGGATTTAATAAAACCAGTTAAAGATTTATGACCACCATAAAATGTATTAAAAGAGGGAATAGCCTGAAATAATCAGAAATACTTTAAAAATAGGGAGAAAAAAATGGAATCACAAAAGAAAAAGTTCGTTATATAGAAAATGCACTTCGCTATAGAGAGGTTACTTTACAAAAGCAAATAGTGAACTGTTCAAGGTTCCAGGGAATAGTTAGTTATATAGAAAAATTCTCAATATAGAGGTTCGACTGTACATGTAAATTATTTTATTTAGTGCTAGAGACGAAGAAAAGTAATAATTTAGAACAAAAAGAAAATGCTAGATGATACAAATAAAAAACCTCAAAAAGATGTGTTTTGATGTAGAAAGTTTCATAAAATCTAACAAATTAGTCTCTAACAGCTCAAAGATTTTTTTCTCCCGCAATATTTCCTTACAGCATGTTAATCATTTGTTTATTCCTTTTTATTGAAAAAATACACTTATCACTGCAATCTATTATTTCTAAAATTTGTGACCCCTTTTCAATTAAACTGAGGCTTTCCGTTAAATTCCCAGAACCCTCCTTCGTTAATCTGATAGACCTGGGCTTAAGGACTTCCTCAAAGTCTTGCCTTTCAGTGAGCTCATCAATTGTCTGCTCCTGATTGTAGAAATCCAGCAGTTCTTGAACGTCATCACTATTCACTTTTAAATTTATTTAGCTGGCAAGATCGACAGCTTCTTAAATCACATTACGAATTGTATCAATTTTTTTCCCTCTAACAAATGACGAATGTACGAGATTTGAAAATCACGTAACTCCGGGTTCACGTAAGTCGGGATAGTGGTAGAGTCAATGTATTATAGTACCTCTCTTTTTGAAAACAATCAAATACAATGAAATAAGTTTAACACGTAAACACTTAGGATGAAATATCGGTTAACAAGAAATAACACAATGGTCCCGAAAATCATCAATGTGATTTCATGTATTTTTTTTCTTAATACAAATTGAAAATCGCTTAAAATGAAAAGATTTCTCTTCTAGGAACGAACAAAATACGGAAAACACCAGCCATGAAAACGTGATTTAAGAGAGTTCTGAAATGGAAGAGAGAGGGGGTTTCCCATGTTTCGTAGAAAGGAGGTTAACTTGACTTTGAAATACCCTCGAAATAACCTGTGACACAGGCCAATTTTTTTTATCTAAAAAGGGGGAGGGCGTGATTAAGAAAATTCATTTGTGGTCAAGACTTTGTGTAATAGTAGTACTATTTTATGGTGTTCAACCCTCAATGTAATTCCACCGAATGGCCAATCAACTCGGAGATTATACAATTGATTTTCCATTTTCTCCAGCGAGTCCGTAGCCTGATTGGTAAAGCGCCTGCTTACTATGCGTGAGGTTAGGGTTTGATTCATCGATCTCCACTCTTTTTTTTCAATTCATTTAATTATTTTTTAAATTAAATAAATTTATTTATGAAAGGTTTATTAAATATTAAATGATATTTTAAGTAATTATTTTGTATTTTATAAACTATAAAAAAATATACTGTAATTATATATAAATATTTATATTAAATTTTATAAATATATTTTTATATTAATAAGTAATATTTATATAATAAAATATATAATAAATATTAAATGATATGTTACATAAAAATTTTAATAATAAATTAATAATAATTTCCTTAATAAATAACTAATTTAATAATAAATTAATATAGTTCTTATTAATAATAATTCGTACTAATAATAATTCTTGATGATAACAATTAATTAATTAATTTTAATTATTGATAATTTTAAATAATTTTAATTATTGATAATTTTATATAGTTTTAATAAATAATAATTTTAAATAATTTTAATAATAAATTCACTTTATTTTTTTAGTTTATAAAATACAAACTAATTACATAAAATATGATTTAATATTTAATAAACCTTGCATAAAAAATTTATTTAATCTTAAAAAATAATTAAATGAATTGGAAAAAAAAAGTTGATTGATGAATCGAACCCTAACCTTGCACATAGTAAGCAGACGATTTACCAATCAGACTACGGACTCGTTGGAGGAAATGGAAAATTAATTATATAAAAGCTATGCATGAATTTCGAAGGCTGTTTTCTCCGAACTGATTGGCCATTCGGTGGAATTACATTGAGTTTTAAACATTGTAAAGGAGTACTACTATTACACCAAGTCTCGACCCCAAATAAATTTTCTTAGTCGTGTCCTCCCCTTGTAAGCTACTTTCACCGTCCTCCTCTATAAGCAACTCGCACTAACATCTCATCCTCCATCAGGTGGCTTCGGAATTCGGTGACGAATTCATGACAATGTGAGTAAAAATCAGTGAGTTTGATTCGCGGTTTTTTTTCTGTTTTAGAAGAATTTTTTTACGAGCACAGTAGCAAAGAAGTCAGGGAGAAAGCAAATTTTTACTTCGCTTAAAATGAAGATAGAACTTCTTATGGCTGTTGATCAAAAATAGAGACGAAAATAAAAGTCTGTAAATATTTGGGTATTGCTAACTCTACATTATCAACAATAATTTTAAAAAAAATAGATCAAATTATGGAAGGGTTCGAACGGAGTAAGTTTGAGCTAGAGTTCTATGTAAATAATGTGCTCTCTAATAAACTTAATTTTGTTGAATATATGTTTTTTTTCTGCAACATCCTTTATCACCAAGAAATATTTCCGTTCCTATAGTTTCGTGTTAAGCGATCTTCCCTGTGTAAGTCAAATGGACAGCAACACTCACATAATAAACACTTGCTCTAAAATGGTTTCTGAGAAGCTTGAATAAATATAGTCAGAAGGATCATCTTGTGGTGAGCCAATTTGTAATCCTTTTAGATCGTGAGAATGTTAGTTTTAAGACTCTTGAGATGCGAATTAAAACTTGAGCTCTCATTTGAAGTGTCTTCAAGTGGAATCCTTTCGTGTCTGTCTGTATTTGTTTTCGCATTGCTTCAACTCAAACGTTCAGAATAGAGTCGCTAAACGCTTTTGTAATTAATTAAACAGTAAATGAAGCGGTAAGAAAGAAAAGAAACAGATTAATTATTCAAATAACTCAATTTGAATTGTTTGAAATGGAGAAGAATTGGATGAGAATTTTAATGAGAAAGTTTCATTTTAAGCTTATCGAAGAATTCTTCAAGTTTGTAAGTTTATTTGTTTAGTTCACTCTTCAACTAAAATTTTTTTAGGCATTTATTCCTTTGATCTGAATTAGAACTCATAATTTATAATTTTTATTTGTGAAGAAAAAAAAAAGTTATGCTTTTATTTTACTTTAAATGGCGAATGACTTTCTGTTGAATTATTGCTAGTGTTTGTGAATTGAATTTAGGATTATTATTCAACTTGTTTCGATATTTTTTGTTACGTATGTAATATGTAAAAATATTTATCACGTGGCTTAATTTGCATTTTTTTGTCTTTGAATTTATTTTATTTGCATTTATTTTATCTGTTTACTCGAATAGAGTGGCAATCAAATATCTCGCATCATTTTTGCCTGTCTGCATTAAATACATATTCAAGCTTCTGGTAACAGTTATTTCTTCCAGCATTGGGTATATATTAAAGTATCTGACAACATGTTTCCAGTCTATTTAGGTTAGATATACACTGCTGGACAACTGCTAAGGACGTATAACACTATCATCCACAGCAACCACAAAATGAAAGGAAGCAAAATATGGAAAATTAGAATAAGTGCGGGATATTAGTAAGAAGAAGTATGAGTATGCAAATTTTTTCCACGTCTGTTCATCACGTGATAGCATTCATAAGAGCTTTAAAGGTTTTGACGCGTGTGGACAGCTGTTGTTTCAAGTCAAAGTTTTACAGGAAAGTTTAATAGACGAACTTAAAATTTTTGGCATGTCTTCCCGATATCACATAGATGATTTTATGCGTGGCTGAATTATTGGAAAGATCGAAGAAGGGCGAAAAATAATAGATGTTTCCAGGGAGTTCGATATCGCTCACAGCGTTGTTTCACGGCTGTGGAAGTCATTTAAAACTACTGGAATGTGTAGTAGACGGCACGTGGGAGGTCGTGTTAGAAGTACGACGCCTGCAGAAGACAGATATAGCGTCCTATATCAGCAAAAAGGAACAGGCGCACCACAGCTCAGCAGGTGGCAAATCAGTTTCTTGCTGCCTCAAGAAAGCAGATCTCCCGAAAAACTGTTGCCAGACGTTTGAGGGGAGGAGGACTATACGCACGCAGACCTGTTGTGTGTGTCCCATTGACCAGACATCACCGTACTGCACGTTTGCAATGGTGTCGTGAGCATCACAATTGGACTGAACAGGACTGGGCATGCGTACTATTCTCAGATGAGAGTAGGTTCAGTCTGTCATCGGATTGTAGAGGCCAACTGATCTGGCGCGAGAGTGGTACTGCTTATCGTCCAGAAAATATCCAGGAAAAGGACCAATATCCGACATGCAGTAACATGGTGTGGACCGGCATCATAATCAATGGCCGCACGCGCCTACATGTGGTTGCGAATGGGACTATGACGGGCCAACGATACATTGATGAAGTTCTACTTCCTCATGTTCGTCTTTTCCGTGGTGCTGAATTTGTTTTTATGGACGACAACGCAACATGTCATCGAACACTCGCTATTCAGGATTGTCTAGACAGCGAGGGTATTCAACGTCTCGTATGGCCAGCGCGTTCTCCAGATCTAAACCCCTTTGAAAATGTGTGGGATGCTTTGGGGAGGCAAGTTGCTGGTCGAAACTATCCTCCGACAAACAAGAACACCCTCATCCGTGCACTCACAGAGGAATGGGATAAATTGCCTCAACAGCTGCTGGATAATGTTGTGCAAAGTATGGTACGACGTGTGGAATGTTGCATCACACTCCACGGTGGACATATCCCGTACTGATACCTTTCTTTAAGGTGCCTGCTGACTTTTAGATGCATTGTTCCATTTCTCCGTACGCAGATCAAATGAACATTTTTTTTTTCTTTCAGATGTTTCACAGCTTTTGTACTTTTCCAGAACAATAAATATTCTTTATTCTAATGTCTGAAGAGTGGGCAACTATATTTTATCCTACTAGGCCTCATGTCTCGCTTAATGTTATGCTACATAGCAATTTGTGATCCGTCCTTAGCAATTGTCCAGCAGTGTATAATGTGAATGTCGGAATGAAAATGTTTATGTTGAAATTCAATTTTTTTGGGGGGGGGGAGTTTCGATATCTTAAATGCTAGTCTATTTGATTCTATTACTCTCATGATTAAATACAATAACTTTGAAAAGTTTCAATTTGAGGTAGTTGCTTAGCAGATTTACATGATATTCGAAGAAATGATTTAAAATGTTGTCCCTTCTGTTCAAAATCTTTTGCTTACTGCTCTTTTTCTTAAATTCCATATATTAAAATCATATCTTGATTCCCTAAGCATAGTCCTTTTTCAATTTCTATACTATTAGTTCACAATCTCCCTGTATATATATCTTGTTCAAATTTTCAATCCTTAGTAAAATACTTTTTATTCATCCACTCAAGTTCAAATAAATTTTTTTAAACTTCTAGTGGATGACACTTGATGTTAATACAGTTTTATCAAATATTCTTTTATTAGTTAAACTTAATTAATGAATAAATAGAAGCAAACAAAAATAAAAGTTCAACACCCTATATAAAAAGTAAAATAGCTCTTTGTATCCATGTAACTCAATGGATAAGTGTGTGTGTGCATTAGACTTCTAATCCAAAGGTCATGTGTTCGAATCCTACCTGGGATGGCCTTATTTCTGAGAATGTGATTAATCAATGAATGAATAGTAACAAACAAAAATAATAGTCCAACACCATATATAGGAAGGAAAGTTGTAAGGAAAATCGCTTTCTCTTTCGCCACTTAATATTCTGATTCTGTCATATGTATATGCATATTTATATTAATTGTTTAATAATTTTTATTGTCGACCTAAGTAGAAATCGACTTAATTTTTTTAATATTACCTGTTAATGGAATGCTGTATTTTCGATATCACCACACGGGCAACGTTGGATGAATTTTAAGCCTCAGAAACATGATGGATCACTCTTTATAAGAAATTCTCCTTTTTATCACACTTAAGTTGATTTATTTCTCTAGCAAATTACAGTGAATCCGTTTTAATCATGGTCTCTACACACACACATTTCACAAGTCCATAAATAAAGCTCTGCTTTTCTAATCACAGGACTTAGGAAATACCCATAACTAACTTGGAGCGATAAAAGTCAAGTCTTCAAAATGGTCATTCCATTGTGATCACGCAAACGCCCTGAAGCTCCTCTCACTTAATGTCGACATCAAGTGAAGGGGACCTGGACGGAAATGCGATAAGAACCCTCTCTCCACTTGACGGACTGACATCCCACGCATCAAATGGCAGTCACGATCCAATCCTTGCACACGAGGGGTGAAAGAGGGAATTAATTTGGGCACACATCGCTCCCAGAAATTGAAAAAGACTTGATTTTTTTTCAGAAGTAGTTTGTGAAGAATGGTTGAGTGGTTAAGATGAGTAACGTCAGATTTACAGCACGGTGATGGGTAATGTATTTCGTAGAAGAAAAGGCAGTAATTGCATTTTATTTGGTTGGTCATTTTGAGGAGTCAGAGAAAAAATAAAACTATGAATAAATTTATATTTGAACTCTCTCTCTAGCGTAGCTAGTTCTGAGTGAACGCTGTATCAAAATTCCTATTCTTATATATATATATATCCTATTATATATTCTATTCTTATCTTATCCTTAAATACAAATATATCCGATGGAAAATCCTTTACAAATACTTAAATACAATTTTTAATGACATATCTAAAAAAATAAACGCTGCATTTTATTTATTTTTTACACATGCATTTTTTTGTAAAGGTTATGATGTTTTTAAGCAGTTTCGCACATTTCATTATTATCTCAGGACTATCTGATATGTGATTAATTTTCACATATTACTGTGGAAATGAAATATACATTTGTTCTCTTCTTAATTCGTTATCAAACTTGATTTAAAATAACGCAACTGACTATTGGTGACGGTTCTGACAATTTTTTTAACAAAAATTACTTGCCTGAGAAACTAGCCATCAAGTTTTTAAGTTCGTGATACACATAAGAATTCCTTATCTTATGTACAATTAAGAATTATTCTTTCGAGTTAACGCAGTATGAAAATGAAAGAATTTACCAATATAATTGTTATAACGACTTCACTTAGTATGTAGCCCACCCTTCTATTCACGCCAAGTTTTATGGCTCAGAGCAGGTGGATAAGAGACTAGTGCACACGGAGTCATTATTTATATTGTTTGGCCTCGAAGTGGCGGCGACACTCTGACTGGAAGTCAAATGGATAAAGGAGTGCCCACCGGGTGACAAGAGACGAAACCTGTCTGACCGACGAGTTTGTCGCCTCGGCAGATGTCGAGAGAATGTCTCTAAGGAACAAAAGCTGTGTGCTTGAAAAAAAAGGTCCAGATGCCGATCGAGATATGTGGCGCCATTAGGGACGGGCCGGGAGTGTATTTGTGTGTTCCGCACGAATAAGACACTAATGGGGCCCAGGGACGTGGGGAAAATGTTCTGCCAAAGAGAAGGTTTTTGGACCAGCCCCTGAGAAAAAAGGGTTTTTTAGGAGCCCCTGAAAAAGAGACTTGGACAGAGGAGGAGAGTTGGAGAGTGGAGACCAGCCGAGATCATATGTGGAGATTCTTCGGACGGAAGGAGAGACCATGAACACTGGTGGCGTTGGAGAACTGGAAATAACGTCTTAGATAGATGGGCAAGTAACCGTTGGACAAAGGATTGAAGTGATTGATATCCCGTGATATAGACTGAATACACCGGAATGGCGTTGAGACTGTACTTTAATGCTTCAATTATAGTAATCTGTTGAGCAAATAAATAATTCTTTTATTTCAAAACTAGGCTGTGAAAATTTTTGGCACGTTATCTACTCACGACGTCACATTGTCTTTAATTATGCTAGTATCAGAAGAAAAACTGTTATATTGGATATATAAGAACTCATAAGCCAAGTTAAATGTTTCCTTGATCTTATAGAGTCCCCTCCCTCATTAATGATCATGTTGCGGCCCGCGTGAAATAGCCATCACATGTATGTGGCCCAGAGGGTAAATAGGTTGAGTACGCCTAGTTCACATCCCCGCATGGAAACAAAATTGCTCCCATCGGGCATTCACATGTTCCCTGCATTGAAAGTCGCACGTTTGGGATATAACTTTCCTGGTTCCGAATGTTGTAATATAGAAGTAAATGAGTAGTTCATGATGTTGGTTTTTTATGGTAATAAAGTTTTCATGTGAAAAAAGAAATGATAAAACTTACTTTCAGAACGCCCCTCGTAAATAGTAAAATTGCATACTCTTCTGACCAAGAGAGCTGACGGACGCACTTCATATAAAAATTTATGTACGAAATATTCCCTTCCATATTGAATAGGACACATGTGTTTTTATTGAAAAGGAAAATAAATTGAATAAGTTCTCTCAATAGTTTCAATTAAAATTCAACCCTTTATCTACCGATGGTACTTATAAGTACCAGTCACTTTAAAATTACGTAGAATAACAAATTTTACGAATACTCTGACGATACTTAGCACGGATATTCTTTTAAATCCACTCTTCCAAGATATATGACAGCACAGGTTCTATGATGATTATTACAGCAGGGAAAGCAAATAGTTTTACAGCAGACATTGCGTTTTCAGCTGACGGAATTACGGATTGCGTACGGATTGACAATTTACGGATTGCGTAAATTGTCATTTTTGTTCCGAAAAAATAGTTAATGTCAAAATTTAAGTGCCTTATTTTTTTTCTATATTTTAATGAAGATCTCAGAAAATAATTTGACTATTCATTTTAAGTGAACAGTGTATATAATTAATTTTACAGTTAATTGTCTTTAATTAATTAGCTCTAACAGATTAAATTTCCCGAAGTTGAGTATTTTGTTTATGTATATATCCCTTAATTTTCAATGTAGTGACTAAAAAAAAATGCATGAAAAAAACTGCAGTAAATCATAATGTGGTAGATAAAGGGTTAATTCGAAAAGAATCAGTTAGCATTTGCTATTTCACCTTCAGTTCAGGCGTACAAAAATTCCATTCGACATACAGAAATGTTTTCATTCAAACTTTTAGCGATTTTTTATCCCAGAAACACTTTTTTTTATTTGTAGTTTTACTTCGAGTCACGCAAGCACATCCAAGAAAAATATAAAGCCTTTCACTCGGAAGCGACGGGAAATATTTGATATCTAAATGGTTCAGAATAGCAATGGTGATCACCAGATACAATTTTCGAAATGGCTTTTTATAGAGGTGAAAAAAGATCTTGTCTATATGGCCTTAACCATTACGTTGCTTTCAAACTCATAATGTGGAATTTTAGAACGAAATGTATCTACCATTTTCGGCAACGCTCGAAAAATACTACCTGAAAATCACATATTTTATGTTTTGTCTTCGTTTCAGATGTTGCTTAAGACGGGAAACACGTAGGATCGAAAATTGAACCAATGGTGCGAAATGTTATCGATTCATTCCATTTTTGAAAAAGCTCTTACTTAATATGAACACACGGAAAATTTGAAATACTTTTAAACATGGAATGCATATATAATTTGTTAATATCATTAAAAACGTCTTAATAGAATCATGTAGAGTGGAATACTCTGAATTACTAAAGTTTGGTAGATCCTCTTCTTAAATTCCTACTCTATTAGTTCACTCTCTCCCTATATATATATATATATAATGTTCAAATTTTCAATCATTAATAAGATACTTTCTATCCATCCATTCAAGTTCATATATGTTTTAAAAAACTTGTATTGGGTGACACTTGTTATTAATACAGTTTTTTCCAATTTTAATACATTAATTCTGTGTTTCTCAAACTGTGGGGTGCCCTCCCTAGGGGGGGCGTGATAACCCTTCAAGGGGGGGAGGGCGAGCTTATCAAAAAGTCGAAAATAAAAGATCACTTTTTAAAAAAATTATTAATTCACTGAAAGGAAGCAAAAAAAACCCCGTTCTGACGTATTAAAAAATAAAATACACATTTACATTGATATAATACACTTATAAATATATTAGTACCGCACAATGTGTTTCATAATTAATTGAACAATACTAAGTTAAGAACCAGTTTAATAATTACCAGTGATCCCCTATGGGCATATGTCATAAAATTATACACAAAATTTAACATTTATCTTGATAATTTGTATGGTTTATAGTTAGAGTAGCATTGTAACTTTTCGTCAAAGTATAACATTATTGAATTTTATACATTGTCATTATATGGAAGGGGCGCGAGGAAAATTATGATTGAATATTGGGTCACAAGTATAGAAAGTTTGAGAATGCACTGCATTAATTGAATGTTATTTTATAATTTTCAAATTTATCCCGCTTTATTTCTGTCGTAGTTACAACGGGCTGCAACAGATGGCGCCAGTACGCTTTTTTAAAGAGGTAGGAATTGATGTTAAAAACATTTTTTATATTTCTTGTTATTATTGCTTTGAAACTAAATGAGTGTCATTTAAAGACGCTCTATAAAGTGACACGAAAGTTATTGGGGTGATTGATTTCAAAATTTGAACCATGGCCAAGTTACTAGGATGACACCTGAGCCGGCACCGCCTTTCGAACTTTCCACATAACATCATGGGAGGAAATTGAACCCTGATAAATTAAAGGTGCCTTGGCTCCTCTACATGGCACCCTTTCAAGGATACCAGAGCTCAAATTCATGGTATGGCAGCCGAGAATTTGTGACCATGACCACCAGGTTGCCACGATCAACTTCCTAGCTAAACTTGTGGCAGCAAAACGGATTGGGCATTTAATCCGAATTTAATGGATTTTTGTTAGGATCACTTCAAGACAAGCTAATGTTATACGGAATGTTAACTGGTCTAAACTTTTGCTTCTTTTGTTTAGTCGCCACAACATGAAACTTTTTTCTAATGGCAAGGTCAATAAGGAAATAAAAGACACGATGCCACTATTTTACAGATCTTCTCATTTGGCATATTTCTTTTCTTTGATCGAAGCGATCAATCCATCCCATGACATCGTTATATACAGTGACTGCTTTTGGACAAGGTACTTTTTTTAGTACTGATGCGACGCTATTTTTTAACTTCTTTAATTTCTAAATTGTGAACCCAGTTTCCTAATTTCACATCGCATCATGACCATAGTTAAAATAAACAAGAATCATCTATTGACAAATTAACTTTACACTAAATTAACAGTCCGGTCGTATAGTGGTAAACAATTGTATTTATTATCAAACATACTGAAAACAATATTAAAAAAGAACGATTGCGGTACTTATCTGAGTGAAAGGGGAGTTTGGATGAGGGGGGTTGACCCCGGGCAGGGGGTTCTCTTTCCAGACGGGTTGGCACTTCTGGAAATATATAAAATAAGGGGGAAAAGCCACGAGAAATGGCGTGTCCGTGCTTTTAAAGCTGACTGCACCACTTCGAAAAGAATCTGCTACGGATTCATTACCGTCAAATCTACCACCCTGATTAGACTCAACAGTCCACGCAAGAACACAACCTTGCCGGCCATAAAGTACGTTGAACCTGAACGTACCCACATTCTTGTCTAATCCCTATTTCCTGTAAACAGTGTAAACGCAAAAATTAAAACTGTATCTCAGGGGCCGGCGGCCTCTCATCAGTACCATCTTCTTTTGTTCAATTTACAGTTGTCATAATAGCTGGCTTATATGCAGTAGCACAAAACTGTGAAGCGGGCAAGGCTAATATATTATAATGGGATTTGCGCTTTCTTTAGGTATACTTTGTACGATCTTGTAGATAGGAAGTAATCTTCTCAGGGCCCACGAAAGGGATAAAGCTTGGATCTAGATACCAATAGCGTCGGTAATCTAAGACACGTGCGGAGGAATTCTCAGTGACATGCTCTACACCACTACAGAAAGTTATGAGATAAAGTTAAATCGCTCTCTCTGTACATCTTTTTCGCTTTTATGGCAAAGCTATTTCTTACTTTCAGCAGAATCATTTTATGCCAGAGAAATGAATCTGTGAACTATATGCAAAAAAAAATCCAATACTCTCTATCCAAATGCGATTCATATTTAGCTTTAAATATTCAGTACAAATCACAATGATTGTGAAGTAATCATAAAATGAAACACCACTCATACCTGCGTCGTGAAAAGGAAAAAAGATTGACTTATCCCAGTGCTTCTGAAAACTTTCCAATACTTGCGACCCAATTCTCAATCATAATTTTCATCGCGGCCCCCTCCTCCATACAATAACTATATCTATTGATTTTAAAATTAATGTACTAAAAGCTACATTCTTAAGCTACAATATGACTTTAAATATAAACCGCACAAGTTATCAATATACGTATTCAATTTTGTGTATAATTTTGTATATGACAAGCCCATTAGTTACTAGTAATTA
>BMAU01008287.1:0-25822 GCA_019973935.1 Trichonephila clavipes | reverse complement strand
ACCTGAAATTCGTCAAATAGAAGAATTTGATTCGATAATAGAACTTTATACATTCAATATCGTTCTTAGATTTTATTCTTCTTCCCTTTATCAATCGATGTATTAATATGAAAGCAATTCAAATATATGAATGTTTCTCTTTGATATACATAAATGTACTAGCTGAACCCTGCCACGCATTGCTTTGGTTCAGTGCGTGTAAAAAAAGGAATGATAAAGCACACATTTTAATATTTTTAACCATTTGCACTTAAGTATGATTATTTGCATTTGCATTTAAAGTACGATTCTTTGCATTTGCATTTAAAGTACGTTTCTTTTTCTAAAACAATATGTATAAATATGCATAATCAAAACTTTTATAAACATATTTCAGTTGTCAATAGAATACATGAATTTATTACAGTTTGTTTTTATCCTTATATTGTGAACCTAAAATTATTTGTTACCTCCATAATGGAGACTTAAACGCATTAAATTGGTGTTTTCAATGAAAATGCTTTTGAAATTTAGAAACAATGAAAAATTTTATGCTAGTAGAAATGCTACATAATTCCTTCAATTCATCCTTGCCATCCCTTATAAAGTACATTTGTAGGAATTTATGTTAACTATCTGTGAATAAAAGTAGGTAGTCAGCTTTATGATAAACTTATCCTTTCATTTTGAAAGTTTCTCTCACGAAATGTTACAATTTCTATTCCAAACGATGTCATTTTGAAACGTGAGTTTTATTTCCTGATGTTAGATAGGAAATACTTTGATTGTCACAGTGTATTTGGCAAGCAAGCTTTTTAATTCGCTGATGATTCTTCAAGTTGAGGCACTTTAATTTTTCCAGGGGGACACCACATTCCTTTTATTTCCGCATTAAATTTTAGAGCCTTGCGTTTATGACAAACTTCGATCGTTGTGCCGATGAGAATATGCTTTCTCAAACTATAATCCTCAGCTGGATTCTACCGAATGCAAGGTGATTGTAACCATGTTATTGATTTGCACACAGTCTTATTTGATGCTGTTTCTCGATGACATTTTTCAGTCATACGAAGCCTACTGTGTTCCTTTTCTTGAAAACAGGGCTGATTTGCTGTTGCAAAATGCTAATGCTGTGCTTAGAAGCGTGTATCGTCAAATCTGACTGCACGTTATGATTAATCCTCAGCTACTATTTGAGGCATTCTTTATCTGGTTTGCTCGTTCGCTGATGCCTCTTACTCCTCACTTTGCATTTGCTAGGCGAGTATGATGACTTGGATTTTCTGCAAAGCATTATTTTTATGTACTGAAGCCAATTGACTGCACTTAAAAAAAGGAAAGGTTAAAAGAAAAACGTATGAAATTCCCCCAAAAAATTAAAGAAGAATAAAACAGATTAAAAAAAGGGGAAAAATATAAATAAAAAATTCAAACAAAATATTTAACTTTAAACATAATTCAAAACACAGAACCCAATTCCAATGCAATGAGAAACATAATATGTCATTCCACTCAAACAACTCACTCCAAAGATGAATTTCACTATATAAGTTGAACTCAAATGAACATTAATTGACAGAGCTCCTATTCCGTCAATTGCACTGAAAAATAGCCAAAAAACTAAATGGAAACATTAAAAAAGTGTATAATATACGCGCATAAAATCAACTCTACAATAAAAGATGCAGCTCAATATCAAAGCAGTGTAGTACAAAATACAACAGTGACTGTCTATGTTCAGAATGTCACCGATACTTAAACCATATAATTATTGGCACGAGTTACACTTTACAACTAAATCAAATTTGTGCATTGTATTCAATTATAATTTGTCTGCCTGATTTTCTTCCTCTCCAACAAAGCAAGGGTAGAAATATAAATCACATGGTTAAAGATATTTTTTGATGAATACGCAAAGAAGAATTAAATATGAATATGGATTACACAGCAGAAATCTACGACAAAGCCTTGATAAAGATTTAAGATTTTTGCAACGCTAAATTTGACTGGCATTTGCAATCATTATCAACAAAGTTCAGGGTTAACTGTAAACTTTAGCAGCTTAGGATTGGAAATGGATTGCTCTTCACATGGACAATTATTTGTTGTGTGTTCTAGTATAGTCGGAGATGGAGCAAGGAAGATTTGAATGTACTCTCTGGAATTACTACCGGGACAAAATGGTCCATTGTTTCTAAACCTCAAGAGATTCTACAATGAAAAAAAAACAATTTAATGCACATTGAGGGCTCCACAATTGAGACAACGTAAATAATTTTAGGTTCATAACATAAGGACAAAAACAAACCGTTTTAACTTTAAGTATTTCGAAAACAAATGAAATATGTTAGAAAAGTTTTGCTTATGACATATTGTTTAAACATTTTTCTATAAAAAAATCATACCTCAAATAATAACGGTTATATTTATCAGAAATGTAGGCTTTCTCATTCATTTTATTTTAAGTCGGACTGAGCCACAGGAACGTGGAATAATACATACAGCTAGATTTTTTTATATAAACAAATCATACCTTAAGAGCAAATGGTTAAACATATTAGAAATGTGGGCTTTTTCACTTTTCAAACAGACTGATCCACAGCAACGCGTTGCTGAGTACAACTAGTTTTAACACACTTAAATCTTAAAAAGCTATCAAAAACAAAGTACAGTTTAATAACTTGATGAAAAAAACATAAACGATTTCAAACAGAAAATATACATCATAAAATCTTAATTTAGCTATTTTTATTTCAAAGTAACATCAAATGAAATTTTGAAATCCCACCAAATAAATCCTTTTTAATCAGTATAATATGCTATTGCCCCAACTCTTAGAAATTTTAACAACTATCGGGTTGGAGGGAAAATTCTGTCGTATTTTTTAAAGAAAATTTTTGAATGCATTTTTTAAAAATATGTGTTCAATATTAATCAATTATACATGCTTCCTTTTTTGGTACAACTTGTTGCCCTCTTTCAGGTAACATAAATTCCTATTTTGTAGAAGTTCTCGTGCTTGGAGTTAAAATAGTCAGCAACTGCCTTAGAAACACATTAAAAAAACTTGAATTTTTTCGTGTTTGATAATTTTTCAGATATCTGAACATGTAATTATCAGATGGTGCAATATCAGGTGAATATGGTGGGTAACCTAGGACATCCCATCCTAACGCATTCAGTTTTGGTTTTTGTCACCATTACAGTATATGGTCGAGCATTATCGTGGTGGAACACTATTCCTTTTCAGAACGCTAATGATGGTCTTTTTTCTTTAAAAGCTGTATTCAATTTATCCATTTGATTGCAGTACAGATCCGCGTTAATGGTTTTTCCCTGTTTCAGCAACTCGTAGTGCACTGGAGCTTTCCTGTCCCACAACAAACAAAGCAGTACTTTTCGTTGATGGATACTTGTTTTTGGAACTGTTGATGATGATGTTCCTGGATTGCAGTAAGATTTTTTTCTCTTAATATTCTCTTAAGGAATCTACTTTTCATCTCCAGTAATCAGCTTGTTCAAAAACGGCTCAACATTGCACCTAATCAGAAGTTTTGAACACATTCTTACATGATCAGACAAATTCTTTTCCGTTAATTCATGTGGAACCCAAACACTTCGCTTTAACACAAACTCAAGAGGTTTAATGAGATCTCCAACTGTTGTATGATGAATGGCAAACACTTTTGAGATTTCTTCACTTGTTAAATGGGGATTTTTTTCCAACAAGGATCGCAAAACATCATTGTTGTTCTTGGATGGTCGTCCAGATCGATAACTTTCTTTGAGGCTCAGATCCCCGGAACGAAAGTTGCTAAACCATCTTTGACAAGTACGAACATGTACAATATCTTTTCCAATTACCGCACATAAATTTTTACATGCAACCGATGCGTTGCTTTCTTTTTGGATTTCATACAAAATGCAGTGCCTTAAATGCACTTTATCTACTGACATATTTTTCACTTTAAATATTACATTTAAATGATGAACAATGAGAAAGAATTCCTTTTATATTATACAGCAGCTGAAGAAACAAAATTAAATAATCCGAATGACTTACTAGCCAGATGTTTTTTTTATTTACAACAAAAATCACCTGCCTATTTAAAATACGATAAAACTTTCCCTCCAACCCAATATTTGGCAAAAAAATTCAAAGCTAAGTGCAGAAAAATATTATTTGGGTCAAACATGTATAGAACGATTTCCCATTATTGAATGTATATTATGAAATTTGGCGATCTCTTCTAATTTGAGGTAAATGGTGGACTGAAAAAAATGTAATCTCCAAATAACAAGGATTAGATAACAATTCAATTTAGACTTATTGGAGAAAGATTAATTGGCAGAAAATTTTATACCATTACGGTACAAGTTTTTCAATCACGTGAAGTAGATCTTTTGCAACGTCTTTTGTAAAATAATGAAATTTTCACTATTTCCTGGAAAAATTAATAGCATACTGAAGTCAAATTGGTATATATATATAAATTATCTAAGGTAGATAACCTTACTTGGAAATGCAATACACCCAACTCTTTTTTTTTACACAATTTTGAAATGACACTGTTCACACAAGGTATGTTAACACATTGAAGAAAAAAATTTTATTGTTGTAGAAGCATGGAGAAAGTGAAAGATTATAGATTACATTACACATGCTTCTTTTTTTTGCTATTAAACAGTTGTGATAATCGATTTTGAATGATCATTGGAGAAAAAATTTTCCTACATACATCAAAAGTGGAAGTTTCGTAGTACAAAAATCAGTTGTGTGGTCTGAAATTATAACTGTATCAAATGAAACTGATGGCAAAAGATTTAATTACATGAAAGATACTAATTTTAAATTTTCTTTCTTTAATAAAAATGAACTATTTTTGTTTTATAAATATGTAACATGGACCTCATTGTTACATTTTTGAACGGTTTTCTAAGGAACAAATCTACCATGGCAAAAAACAGCTTGGTCTACTAAATTTAATTGATGTAAAAAGATTTGAGCTCACTTTATCAATCTGAAGGCATAATTAAAAAATTATTACAATCTTCGCTTACTAAACAGGCAAATCAATTTAGCATACAATTACCCGAAAAGTATGTTTATAATATATAAGCAAAATGTTAAACATTGTGCGACGAAAACCTATCAGAGTATTACAACGAACTTAAATCTTAAAAAGCAATTGAAAACAAAATAAGGTTCAGTATTTTGATTAAATCACCACATAAACCATTGCAAGCAAAACCAAAATACATGTGAGAAAATCTTAATTTTCAAATTGTCTTTCAATTTTAACATCAAATGAAATTTAAAAAGTTGCCTAAAACAAAGAAAAAAACATACTTATAAAATCTCGTCAATTAATTTTGCCAAATTAAGACTTTGCCAAGTGTAGAAAAATATTGTGTTCCAACATGAACGGTACGATTTCTTACTGAATGCATATCACAGCAATTGAAGACGTCTTTTGATTTGAGGTAATTTTTCAACAGAAATTTAATTTAGGATTACTTAAGAAAAATAAAATAGCCAAAAATTCCAGTCGGCAAGCTACTCGTTTGCAGCGTGATTTTGGAATAACACCAAATGGATCTTCTACGGTCTTTCTATATAATAGAACTTTAGAAAATGTTCACTATTTAGCAGAAAAATCTGTAGCGCATAGAAGTCAAATATAATTATAATTTCGCTTAGTAAAGAGAAATAAATCTAACTTAAAATTACAGAAAAAATACGTCTTTTATTATTCTTCAATCGTCTGGTTCGAAGTCAGACGCCTTATCCATTACGCCACGTGAACATAAATACGTCTTAAAATATAAGAAGAATCGTAAATATCGTGTGATAATATTGCCAAATGTTGCAAATAATGCCAAAACTACAAAACAAAATTTAAATTATTTGAAAAATTATCATTAAAAAAATGGATTTATTCGAAAAATAATCCTAATTAAGTAAAATTGGATAAATATTCCAACCAAAAAACATAATTGCATTAAAAATATGTAAAAATCTTGAAAAATTGTGTGTCAAGTATATATTTTCGCATTTAGTGAGGGACGTGAAACATATCACGTCATAACACCAGAAAACCACTTAAAAATTAAATTTTAAAAAAATTAGAAAGTACGAAATTAAAAGTGCATAAACACACGTCCGGATTCAAATGTAACGTAATCTCAAAATATCAGAGCAAATGTTTCAGTAGTTTCGGAGATTAGCGGCTTTGAACAGACACACATTGCATTTTTATTTATATGGATAATACACAATGTAAAACAGCTTATGATAGTTATTTTCAATCTTAAATAAAATATGTACGAAAAAGATAACAGAATGTTTACTGAGTAATCAATTACAAGAATTCATTTAATGCGAAATTTAAAATTGATGGTTTTCGAACATTTCGTTTATATTTGTACGTAAAAATGATAATGCTTCTCTCATTTCGTCATCTACAATTAAAATTCTCCATGAATTTCTCATTTTATATTTATTAATCCTAAAATCCTGAATTCACATAAACAAGATTTAAAAAAGTGTAACAATATTTTAGAGCATTTTTTAGCTATTATGGGATAATTGCCTGCAATTTCAATCCAATATGAATTCATTAACTCTTACGAAAGTTTTGAAATTATATCTCGATTATTATAGAGCAAAATTAGTTCTTCCTCTTCATTTAAAGTTAATTCCCACACAGATGTATCCATTATCACAAATGGATTACGCCAATCAAATATTTTTTATACCTAAATTTGGGAAGTAAAAAATTGTGTCCTGTCTGGTGTTGTCAAATAATCTAAACAAATTTATGAATATATAGATTCTATAAAATCACTAAATAAATTGTTTCCGGAATTTTTTAATTTTTTTCTTATAGTCATATTAACTATTTTAAAAAGTAATTCGTGGCACACAAAAGAGTGCTGCGGCAAAATGGTTGAGAATCAATGCCTTAGACACAATAACCATGATTTCATGAAGATAACCGAAGGGCTACCGTGCTCATCACGACAGCAAAAATTGATTATCTTAATTAAGCAAAAGCGAATGAACTAAATTAAATTGCTTATTTCATAGAAAAAAAGGTTTCAAAATGTTTGCTAAAGAAATTAATGGCGATCATTTGATACAGATCGATTAAATCTCAATAGCAAACTAAAGATTCTGCTAAATTACCATGAAATCGTATTTTCTGGTCAAAATTTCATTTGTTAACTGAATCGAACACATGATACACCGGAAATGTGTTTGTGACCAGAACCAATTAGTTATCGCGGCTATGACATGGTAATTGAAGAAACGTTTTTAGATCAAAAACAATCTGAATAAAATTAACGTAGTTTAAATTAAAGTTACACTGACCGCATAATAAGAGATAATTAGGGATGGCAAATTTTTGCAAAAAAGATCTATTTTTAAATCGTTTCGAATCGTAACCTGATGAATCGATTCACAAAAAAATCGAGGTCTGAGAGATCGATTGTTAAAAAATCAATCTTTTTTTTCAAGTCTGCATTTACAATGTAAATATAAATCCTTTTTATGAAAAACAAGAAAGATACCATTGAAAACTATCTCTTTTTCTGTAAAATAAGAGAATTTTTTAGTTAAGGGATTTCAACAATTACAATTTTTTTTATTACCATAACAAAGTATCAGATATAAATAAACCAATTGTAAATAATATATTTTATGGTTTTTACCACAAAACAGAAAAAATCGAACGTCGATTTTCTAGGATGAAATATCGATTTACTGAATCGATTCAGTGATACATGTCGTTTCAAAAAGTTTTTTTTAGGCCCGTTAAATCGATCATTCGATTAATCGTTCTCAGATGACCATCCCTAGCAATAATGTCATCGACGAGGATATTCTGAAATATGAACAAGTGTCGATGGATACATTTCAGATATTTAACCTCTCTCACCTATTGCTACCAACGTGAGACACTATCCATTTTTCTGTATAGTATGTTTACATAAATTTCGAAATTAAAAAATCTGAAATTGAATCTTCTAAACTATGATCCAATAAATGCTACCATAGACTTGAACGATTAGATTTAAAAGATAAATGTTTAAAAAGGATTTATTGAAAGGGTATTCGATATTCTTACAACATTTTTAATCAAACTAAATTGAAAAATTTTATTCATCGTAAAAAATGTCCAGGTTTTTAACCTAAAATTTTGTAAATATTTAAAAAAAATATTACAGTTTATTTAATACAATTAGTTTCAAAATCAGTTTTTAAGACATAACCCCTAATGTTGCATTAATGCCACTTACACAAGACAATTTAAATGCGTATAAAATTTTAAAATGTCTAACTGTTACAGCTAAAATAATAGAAAAATGGTAAATTTAATTATATTTCATTGTTTTTGAAGTAAAACACATTAAATATGAATAAATTTTTCCTTGAAGTGTCCTCATGGGCTATTTTTAATTTCACAAGGTTTACATTTCACATTTATGATTCTAAAGCTACTAGATAAAAGTTTACTTTTTCAATGATGTGGCATTGCCTTTATTTTTTGAAATATTTCTTGATACTTTTTTAAAAGTTAAGGAATATCCGGTGAGATATTTCCACAGCTATCTGCAAGCTATGTAAAAATGAATAAGGGCTCCCCATACTGTAAATTACACAAATTTTTAGAGAAGTGACTTGACTTTCTGCATTAGTATATAAAGAGAGAAACAGAAATTTAGCTACGAGTGCAGTATTAGGCCAGAAAAATTAGAACTATTTTAAAATGGATGTAACGAGAGAGTGTTATATTTGTAGAAAAGAACGGAAAACAGATACGTTTTCATTTAATCAACCGTGTATTGATATTAGAAAGAAGCAGCCCTTTGAAAATAGTGATAAGACTTTAACTGAGAATTACACAGTAAAATCGGATAAATTAACTAATAGCAAACTAAAATTCCACAATGATCAAATTAAAAGAAGCAATTTAAAGAGACATTTGCGTATTCCTGCCAACGAAAGACCTTACGCTTGTGTAATTTGCAACAAAGGTTTCACTCAGAAAGGGGACATCTAAAAATTCATTTGCGTATTCATACTGAAGAAAAACCTTATGCTTGTGAAATTTGCGAGAAGACTTTCTCTGAAAGAGGTAACTTAAGAACGCATTTACGTATTCATACTGAAGAAAAGCCTTTTGTTTGTGAAATTTGCAACAAGGCTCACTCTCAACGTGTTCATTTGAAAAACCATTTGCACATTCACACCAAAGAAAAACCGTATGTGTGTGAAATTTGCAAAAAAGCGTTCTCTGAAAGAAGTAGCTTAAGAATTCATTTGGGTATTCATAATAATGAAAAGCCTTTTTCTTGGGAAATTTGCAAGAAAGCTTTCACTCATCTTTGTCGTTCGAAAATACATTTACGTATTCATACTGGAGAAAAGCCTTATGCTTGTGACATTTGCCAAAAGTCTTTCACTCGAATTGGAGATCTTAAAATTCATTTGCGTATTCATAATAATGAAAAGCCTTTTTCTTGTGAAATTTGCAAGAAAGCTTTCACTAGAATTTGTTGTTTGAAAATACATTTACGTATTCATACTGAAGAAAAGCCTTATGTGTGTGATATTTGCAAGAAAGCCTTTTCACAAAGAAATAACTTAAAAAGTCATTTACGTATTCATACTGAAGAAAAGCCTTATGCTTGTGACATTTGCCAAAAGTCTTTCAATCAAAATCAAAATCTTAAAATTCATTTGCGTATTCATACTGAAGAGAAGCCTCATGTGTGTGATATTTGCAAGAAGGCTTTCTCTCAAAGAAGTAACTTAAAAACGCATTTGCGTGTTCATACAGACGAAGAATTCTATTTCTGAGAATTTTGTGCTAAGTTCTTCAATCAAGATAACATTTTAATTACTCAGTTGTGTCTTTAGGTAACGAAAATACCCTTATATTTCTGATTATTGTATGTGATAAAGTTTTAGGCTATATATTGTATTTATGTCTGATGTGAATCTGCATTATGAAGAGTAACGTTTTTTTTAATGTTGTATTTTTTTAAACCCTGAATTATACGTATTCCGTATTTTTAAGATATGATTAAAACTCATTCGTAGACATTTCAATTTGACATAATTAAATTTCATTCGCTTTGTTGATTTGTTTGTTTTATGTATTTCTTAAGGGCACTTTAGAATGTGAAGTTTATTAACTTGTGTTATTCTTCTGTATTTGTGTTTCATTTTCGGATGTGAAACTGAACCTAAGTCTTTTGTAATAGAAAAATGATTCAAATAAATACTGATCATAAAGGCAAAATAAATAAAAATAATTGATAAATGACTTAATTTTTTTTACTCATTTTTTTTAATTTTGTCACTTTAAATTTTTTTTTAAAATAAGTAGAGTATTTCCCTTTTATAATGTATGAACTTAGTTATTTTAGAGATTATATAATAGGAAAGTGAATGAAATTAATTCTTATACGGATGTCATCTTTGAAAGGTTTGGTAATTATAGTTTTAATTTATCTGGTATGTTTAATGTATATTAAATACAAAAAAATGATATGTATACAAACAGGAAAAAAAAATGTTGCACTTAAAATACATTTACATATCTTAGTTTATTGGAAAATAGGAAAAACAGTATTTTGCAGGGTTGATTGGCTTTTTTTTGTCAATAATATGTTTTTTTGTTATTAGGTCTGGATTAATTTAAACATTTTAGTTAAAATTTAATTACATAAATTTACAAAATGTTTTATTAATATTATTATTGTCAGAGTAATTTTATTTTTCTTTAATTTTCAGTACTGCAATTTAGCTTACACTTTCTGCAAATATTAGGTCAACGGAATTATTTTTGTAAATAAAGTATCAGGACAGGTATTAAATGGATGATAAAATGAGTAATAATGTAAAAAAATAATTAAAATTAACTAGAATGTTAAAATACTTTAAACTTTACCTTTTTCATCATTTTACTTTTTAAAAAAATGCGTTTCGCTGCAACCATTTATGCTATAGTTAGAGGAATTCTATAAAAATAACAGTAGAACAATGAATTTTAAGAGTAAACATTTGTGATGTAACTATCATTCAGGTACTCTTTTCTTCAAAAGCTATTCTGTATTTTTAGATGTTATAAAATACGAATTTTTACTATAGTAGGAATGTAACTTTTCATATTATGTATATGTTTTGAGAATCGTACATTTTTAAGGTAAAAATTGAGAAAAAATTAGTTACCAAGTTTTTAAACAAATTTTTGTTTTTTAAAATAGTTAATTGCTCTTGCTTTGTATTTATAAATGCTCGGTGTAGTTTTGAAATTATTAATCAAGTGAATATAATAATAAATGAATCTCAAGGATTATCCTTAATTCATTACACAGCTTGTAAGACAGACAGCTCGTTAATTCTAATTGGTTATTCTTAACATGTGAATATTCGTATATAGTTCTTTATTTTTATAACTTTTATTTTGTCTTTAAAACAAATGAAGTTTCAAATGTGTGAGTACAAAAGCCTAGCTTCTTTTGTTAACGTGTTTAAAAACAGAGTGGTTTAAACGAAACATCAAATAAATAAATTATTAGAAATTTCATTTCTTTTTTTAAAAAAACGATACTTAAAATGTGTTTATCTTATAATTAGAATGGTAAAAGTAAGTTAAAAATATAATATATATAAATATTACAAATATAAAACGTTAGTATTTTTAAATAGAAGATGTTGTGCATCATTGATAACAGGTGCTGATTAATTACGGAAAATGTAAAAAAATAAACTTCAGCATACAATCTAGGCTTTATAATTTAAAAATTTAAAACTGAAAAATGATCCAGAATATTTCAATTACTTAAAATATGGATTCATATTGTATAAAAAATATTACTTTGCAAACCATAGTTGAGAGATAATATTTTATTTGCAATGTTCTCGAAATGCGTTTTCTGGTGAGGTTCTAGTATAGATTTCACAACATCTATATTACATATAATGTTGATATTTTACATATTGCTAGGTTGAATTTTTTTTATAAGGTGAGCGAATTTCTTTTTTTAAAACATTCATAGTTCCTGCATAAAATTAAGAGTAAATTAATCAAGAAAACTATGAAAAAAATTTAATTTTTTAATTATTTTTAAAATTTGTTTCTTTTTTTATATGTACAGTTATGTCTAAAAACACCTATAGTAAGAACATGATTCGAACATGAAAAAAAAGTTCCTGCATTTTTGATTGCATCTAAAAAAGTATTATATTTTTAAACGAATTTTTTGCATTAGCTTTTATATAAGTACAAACATAATTTACTGCTAATTTATTACTTTTATTGCTTTCAATTAAAGTAAGTGTGAACCATTTAATTTTGCTTTCAAAAAATATATTTGCTTTGCAGACGTCCCATTTCACATAAGTTAACTTCAAATTATTTTTTTACGTATTAAGTCATCTGATTTCCTGGAAAGGTGTTTACAATATTTAATTATAAAATGAAAAATGTAACTTAGTTACATACTTACGAATTATACCATCGCCAAATTCCAACAAACTTATGAACGTCGTTAGAAATATATGTATGCAACTAAAAGTAGTTAACCATTTTCGAACATGTTTAAACCCAAAAATTATCTTACTGCATGTTTAAAAGGTTTCTTTGCTTATGATTTGTAAACGCGTCTGTATTTTTCGCTTGTATTGTTTTAAAAATAATCACACATTTTTACTATTATTTATGGAATTGAATCCAGTAGAGAATTTTTTCAAAAATAGGGATTGATATGTTTGTACCCAAAAGACTCTTAATTTTAGTAAAATGACGAGATAAAAAACATATTTCAAATATACGGCGGAATTGTATATATATATATGAGTATTTGTTTTAGTGACCGCATAAAGCAGATGCTGTAATATTTGTCTCTGTTTTGAAAGCAATTACGGAATTTTAGCCATATAAATACTGTAGGTGTTATTCAGTTGTTGTTTTTTCCATGTACTTTAAAAGTGTGGTGTTTTTAATTAATACAGTATTAATCTCTGAATATAGTATTAAACTCTAAATCTTCATGATTTTATTTGTCAATGAAAGGAGAATTCTTGGGAATTGGATTTCACGCATATGCAGAAATTATGACAATATTTGTAATGTGATTTAATTTTTCGAGGTCTTTTGGCTTGTCAAAATTGGTGGACGATACCATATATAAGTATTTTAATTTAATTTAAGTTGGAAGGCTCCTAAAATCAATTATATATAGATCAAATGAAAAATTCATATAATTAACGTAGTAATTTATTAGTTTTTAACAGAGATTATTACAATTTTTCAGACAATCAAATGCATAAATTTTAACAGTATAAATCGAATGTAAAATTAATTGTTTAAAACTAAGTTTATTTGATTAAACTGAGAATTCCATTCTCCTAAGATGTTTTTTTTTATTTTTAATATTAATACGAAAGATTATTTTTAATTTAATGGAATTTTTATTAGGTTGTGGTTAGTAGAGTAATGAACTAGAAACAGAGGGCAACGTACTCAAGGGTTTGGCTTTCTAAAGCGGTTAAATTCTAATACAGGTTAAATTTCATCGGATTTTCAAATCCTTACGTTTGTGTTTGGTTAACACCGATAAAGGATTATTGAAAAAACCTCGCGATTTATTCTTTTATATATCGTTTGCTCATGTTGTAATTCATTATCCAAATCCTTTGATTGTATGTAACTGATTTTACGAGTGGAATAAAAAGTGTTTGAATTTCGTCCTGATTTAATAATGTTTGTGTTTTTGTGTCAATTTATTGTAACCAGTACTTCGATAGAGCATTCAAGTGTAATTGGCTATATTGAATAAAAAATTCAATTAATATTTTTATTTAACATTATCGTTTATTTAATTTATAATTTAATCTCATTATTAATATGTGATCCAACTATAAGCAAGTCAATATGCTAAGCGGGATTATTTAGATTTTATGTGCATATTTCTGATAGAAAATTTGGTCCAAGCATTTAGTTTCACTGAATTTTATAGCCGAGAGAATAGATATTATTGCAATGTAATTAATAGTTGAGGATTTTCTTAATGCGTGTCATCAAATCGAAGTCTCTAAAAAGGCTGATTTATTTTTAGCTAGAGCTCCATGAAAAATGTTAATTTGTATATAATAATTTTCAAATTAAAAAAAAAAGATTTTTTTAGGTCTTAAAATATTTTTCTGTTTATTTTTATCTCATTTCTTATTTTACATCAACTTAGATTTTTTTTTCTATTTAAAATTCGAAATTTTAAATCTCTGCTGAAAATTTATTTTTTTTATTTTTTGTCTTTGAATATCAAATACATACTGTAAAATTTTGAGTTTTTTCTGTTAACATTTATGCCTTTCTTTTCGGAATTAAACTATTACTCTAACCTTAAAAAGTTACTGAAATTTAATTACAAAGTAATCCGATTAAAATATTTTTTGAAATCTATTTAAATGCGAGGCTATTGCCGACCTTAACGAATAGGGGTTCGAGCCCGCGTCCACTAAATACTCGTCATAAGGAAGAGCCAACATACGTTTAATTTATCGATGCTAAAAGTTTTCACCAAAGTGAGGAATTTTGTATATAGGAGCGCATACAGCTCAAGTGTCATTCTCGTCAATTGACTGCGTTTCAAATTTATTAGGACATTTGCCAAAAAATAACTGTCTTGCAAAAATATGATGTTAATAAAACATCATTTAAGATTTGTGAAACAATTAATAATTTTTAATGTATTGTATACTCAATGTACATTTTGATCATTACTGTTTAACTTTAAAAATATAAAGTAATTAAATGTGCGTGTAGGAATTAAGATGCACTTTGAAATATATATTTGGACATTATCCCAAAGTCAATCTTTAAAATCGGTGGATACCTAATAGTTTTTGTCATTTGACTTAACCCCTTTCACATATAAACAAATAAAAAATAATACAATATACTTTATACACACACAACAGCAATTTGAATTCTTTCAATATTTCACACATTATTCGTTGCTTTGCTCTTTCGCATATAATATCTACAGTATTAATTCAATCACTTATTAAGAATTTTGCAAGTAATAAATTTGGAAAATAGCAGCCTCTCTGGCAGAAACGAATTCTATAAAATAGAAAAAAAAATCAAAACTAAATGAATTTAACAAAAACTATAAATGACCTTCACTAAATATAAATAAATTTCTTTTATTCTCAATAAACCACTGTTTTAACAGCCAGGAGTAATTGCATGGATGGATGTATCATCATCCTGCAAAAAGGCGGAAATTATGTCTGCAATCCCATCAGTGCCACTTATGAGGTAATATGTACGCCTACAGTCTCCCAATTTCAATATTCTCTACGTGGCCGCGGTAGCCGAGTGGTATAGGTATCGGACCGTGGCTTGCTTTCTCACGGGTTCGAGCCCAGTACCACTAAAGACCCCAAGTGTATGGCAGCGATGCACGTTAAATCTGTCGAGAGCTGAAACGTCCTCCCGTTGGTGTGGTGTGGTAGTTAGGAGAGGGGGGTGTCAGCTCAGGTGTCGTCCACGTCACTTGACCATGGTTCAAAATTACGTGGTCCGTCGCCAAAAGCCCTCGTGTAGCTGAACAGTGCGATGTTAATATTCAATCAATCAATCAATATTCTCTACAAACGACTGCTAGCCGTGGCAACCTAGAAGTTATAGACACGAATTCATCATCGACATGTCACAGGTTCGAGTCTTGGTACCAATGATGACTCACCGTGTAGGGGATAGATGTTCGCTAAATCTGTCGAGGCGTAGTGTCCTCCAGTTGGTGTTCTGTTGTACTTAGATGAGGAGGTGCCAGTTCCTGTGTCATCCTCGTCACTTGCCCTAAATTCAAAATTACGGAATCAATCACCAATAACCCTCGGGTTGCTTTACAGTACGACGTTAACATGACATTTATTTCGACTAAAATGATTAAGCTTCCTTAACTTGACGACTTTAACAAACGAGACTACTGAGGCCACTGTTAAGGCCGAATAACTCCTGAGTAAAGTTGTGTTAGGACGGCATTGGGATGCTTGTTATCTGGAGCCTTAGTAGAGCACTGTAGGTGTAGGAAAGTCCAAGCGGATCTGGAAATCAATCGGAGAAGGAGTCCATTGTATTTTGATGGTGCGTCGTAGAGTGTAGAAGGGTCTCGGTTTTTCCTATTTTGTGTCTCTTAATAGATCGAATACATCACGCCCTTCGTAGCCGCACGTGATGCATAATCATTTGTGCTTACACGTATCCGGGATTACTATTCAGCCTTTGGTCCTCGTCACCCCTCCTACGGTGGCCTTTAAAACCAAAGATTGGAGTGGGAACTACGTTGGTCACGTTTCTATCGGCTGAATAAAAGAAGGTCTATGCTGGACTTGTCTTCGAACATATAAGCGTGGATTGTTTACTCATAGATACTTTATCACACTAAACTACGTTATTAATTCACTAAACGGATATGCGTTCTTTGGTTGAGACCAACTTCCTGTGTCTCTGATCCACTTACATGCTTCAGACGAAGGATAGCCAGACGAATGATGTACTTTAGAAAGAAATTTCCAGACGAATATGTATTATGTAGCATTAAACAAACACGAATGACAACTTATACACAAAACTATTTTCCTCATGCATCGATACAATTTTTCACAGATGGTATCACTTGAAACGACGTTTAGTATTTACCCCCAAAGATCAAAATCGCTTTGATAATGAAATTCTGGCACAAAATTGGTTTTTTTTACAGTTTCCTTGAATTCTTTAAAACACAGCTTGTTCCAATAAACCTCTCCCTACGAAGGGAATTTTCAATATCATACTTTTCTCCTTTTTGTTAGTATTGCTTTACCTTTTGTCATCAGACAAAACATGGACATTAAAATCATGATGCGTTGTTTATCTGCTGAATAATAGATTTTTTTGTGTTTCATTCTTCGTCGGCGTAGTGTGGAGAGCAGATCTTACCTTTGGTGCCATTCTCGTCTCTTGACTGACATTCAAAATTTCGAGATCCGACTCCAAGAACCTTCAGGTTTCTTTACAGAACAAAGTTAATAAACATCCATTCTCAGAAGCTATGTTAATTCTTGGGAAAGGGGATGGCCTCGTACATTTTAACCTCGGTAAAAAGGTCAGGATGACTATTGAGCAGGCTACAAATATGCTTACTTCCACTCCACGCTAATTTTAAGTTTCGACAGGTTTTATGTACATCAGCCCCTGTATACATCGGGTCATAAGGCGAAATACGTAAGGAACTCTGAACACTAAGCTATGAAGGACCATGAAATTGTAACTAAAAAGAGGCTTTTAGATCAAAATCTGTACTCTAAAAGGTAACACATTTTTAAAATAAATCAATTCTGAACGCACAATAAGGGAAATTGTCAACCGCCCAGGAAATTTCAAAAGATGAAAAAGTGTCGATAAATACTTTTCGGATATTGAATCCCTCTGTTCTATTCAGTTTACCTAGGGATACCATAATTTCCAGTTTCTACTGAAGGGGGACAATGTCCAGTTTCAATTGGTAAGTTTATTGTGAAATCTAAATCGAGAAACATACAAATGGAACCTCCATAATTATATACCCATGACCATTACCATGGATCCGAACGATAAGACTTAAATGGTTACGAATCAAAAAGGTTATTTATTTGATATATTAAAAATATTTTTAATCAAATTGAATTCAAAACTTTTATCCGTCGAAGAAATTTTTCAGGCTCTTGACCTAACGTTATATTTAATACTGAAATAAAATTAGTTTCAAGATCTAATTTTAGGACACAACAATTAATCTAACACACATTTCGAAATAATTTGTAAAAACTTCTTAGTTGGTTACAATTAAAAGGATAGAATAATATAAAATTGAAATTTCTAGTACTATCCACATCTATAATTCATAATATAACATGATTAATTTTCCCTTTGGAATTAATTTTCCCTTTTTCCACCAGGACTTTTTCATACATTTACAAGTTTTATGGTTCACATCTATGTCTTTACTACTAATCACTGCAGGATTTATTTTAAAGTGAAAAAGAGTATATTTACTTCGAAATATAGTTCTATGCATAAATAACTACTTCAAGTTTATGAATCTGAAGCGAAGTGTGTCAATAGCTATATGCAAGACATTTTAAAACTAAGGAAGTTCTCCAAAAATTATAAAAGCCCTCATGTAGCTGAACAGTGCGACGTAAATATTCAATCAATCCACCAAAAACTATAAAGTACACAGCGTTTTAAATAAAGAAGTGAGATTAACTTCCTGCGTTATTTTATCAAGAGAGAAACATCAATTTAGCTACGTGTGCAGTTTTATGATAGGCAATTCAGAACTGATTTGATAATGTATGAAACGGATGAGTGTTATCTCTGCGTTGAAGAACGTAAAACAAATGAGTTTTCATAAAATCAGCCATGTCCTCTTATTAGGTAAAAGAAACCTTTTAAAAAATGTAAAAAGGCTTTTATTATGAGTGACACAATGAAATCGGATACATTAAATTACAGTAAAATAAAGTTCCATAATGATCAAATTGAAAAAAGCAAATTAAACAAACATTTGAGTATTCATGCAAACGAAAGACCTTATACTTGTGAAATTTGCCACAAATGTTTCTCTCAGAATGGAGGTCTAAAAATCTATTTGCGTACTCATACTAAAGAAAAACAGTATGGTTGTGAAATTTGCAAAAATACCTTCTCTGTAAGCAATAGCTTAAAAATTCATTTGAGCTTTCACAATAAAGAAAAGCCTTTTGCTTGTGAAATTTGCAAGAAATCTTTCACTCAAAATGGAGATCTAAAAATTCATTTGCGTATTCATAACAATAAAAAAACCCTATATTTGTGAATTTTGTTGCATGGCTTTCACTCATCTTGGTTCATTGAAAAAACATTTGCTTATCCTAGAAAAGTCTTATGCTTGTGACATTTGTCAAAAGCCTTTCACTCAAATTGGTAGTTTGAAAAGACATCTGCGTATTCATACTGAAGAAAAGCCTCATGCTTGTGGCATTTGCCAAAAGGCTTTCACTGGAAATGGAGATCTCAAAATTCATTTGCGTATTCATACTGAAGAAAAGCCTTATGTGTGTGATATTTGCAAGAAGGCTTTCTCACAAATATGTAACTTAAAAAGGCATTTGCGTATTCACACCGACGAAGAATTCTATGTCTGAGAACTTTTTATTGAGTGCTTCAATAAATATTACATTTTTAAAATGCAGTTGCGTTTTAATTCTACGAAAATGCACTTATATGTATGATTATTTTATGTTAGAAAGTTTAACCCTCTAACTGGATACCTTCCTCCTGAAAAGTTATTCCGAAAGCGTTTTACTCTTATATTGCTATTCCCTTCAAAAATGCAACAGACTTCAATTCTTTCCCCCTTTTGAAACTTGGGAGGTCGAAAGATGACAACTTTATGACTTGGTTCGGCGTATTTTATCATTGAGAACCAGGATAGCAATCGTTTACAGCTAGCTGTTAAGTTGCCTTGGGCAATCTTGTATGAAACCCGTAGTTCTTTCTACTCTGTCGTTTACCCCATAGACTCAGTCACAGTAAAATTAAAACAAAATGCAGGGTAAAAAAACATGAAATAAATGGCGTGTTCAAAGTTGAAAAATAGCTATATTTTTTTCAAACAAAATTTATTTTTCTGACATTTTTTAAAAATAAAAAAAAATATTTTGGTATTGCGATTTAAACCAGAAAAAAGCATCCTGCATTCATTTTTGAATATGAGAGTAAGAAAACGCGCTCACTTTCATGTTTTTAAAAAACGTTATGAGGTAAAAAGAGTAAAGGTCCTATCTTTTTTTTTAAACAATAAGACATAAATGGTGTATATTTATGAAATAAAACAGATCTTTCTCTATTCAATTATATTTTTAATTTAGAATAACATAAAAAATGATTTCAATATACTTTTAATTTATTTAAATTTAAATCATATAAATGATATTTTTATGTTAACTGAATATTTTTCGAAAAAATTTAAATTTTCATTCCTAGTGCTCTCCTTTTCGAACTCCTTGTATTAAAAAAAATATCTTTTCTACATCGGAATTTGTGATGGACATAACACACATTCAGTCAATAATTTTTAATTTTAATGGGGGATATACTTCTTCAAATGCGCATGACAGTACTTCTAACCATTTTCTACTCAAGTTAAATTTCTTATCTTTATGTTTCTTTTATTACAAGGAAAAATGTCACACATCGATAACTACATTTTTACACAATTCAGTCATTACAAATTCTATTGTGAGAAAAGTTTTCCCTAATTAATTTTGTCTTTCAAAACAGTACACTTAAAACAATTTTGTTCAGTGAAGTTAACCGACAGTTCCACAATGTATTCATACCAAATTTTAAAAACAAATTTAACACTTGGAAATGTATCCAGTATTAAATTTTTCAGTATACACAAATATTTCCTGCTGTAGGGAAGATATAGTATGAGAGAGAGAGATGTGGTGTGCGGTTGTGAAAGAATGTTTTCGTACGTGTGTAGACTTTTTTTTAAAATTTAAATATCACTGAAGCTGATCATATAACTGCAAATGAGCCTTATTTTAATGTGTGCTGGTATCAAAGTAAAACACTTAACAATATTAAACAGCCTATGGAATTATACTCAATATCAAACTATTTGCAAAATGGCTTACAACTTATATTCAAATTTTAAAGAAACTGAAATATAAATATATCTTACTACAGTCAAAAATATTCATAGTATAAGTAAGTATCCTATTTCTCCACTTATTTCTGTACATTTTAAAAACTGTAGCTGAAAATGCAATTTTTTATATTTATAAACGAGGCATAACAGCTCACACATTCGTAAAAATGTCTTTATCATTTTATATATACTACTATAAAACGTATATGGATTGTAAGATCAGTTGTAAAATCCTAAAAGCTTTTAGAGAAGCTAAAAAGATGTAATTTTGGATTGATCAAATTTTTAATATAATACACAAATATACATGTTATTAAGCAAATACATTTGAAAAATCAAACTTTTTTTCTGAAATAAACGTAATTGAAAGAAAAATGTTTCATTGCAAATGAGTGGAAATACATGTTTATCTAAGGGGAATCAAAGTGAGGAAATCCTCAAACTTAAAACTCAAACTCAGAGGCACAACAATCCATGAGGGCCAGGAACTACTGTGGCCATCATAATACACGTGACCATTGGACGCTGAGTTGCATGAACAGATGTAGCGATTTGGTGGTCTGTCTGAAGAGAGAACTTCAGTGTTTAAAACCCGAAGCAGGCTTGGTACTCATTTATCGACCCAATGTAGCGGGGATAAAAGGCAAAGTTGACCTTGCGCAGCCCGTTAATAGAACCCCAGACCAGTGGTGTGGCAGCACTATACACTACCACTCCATCCTATTCGGTGAAAAATAAAATTTAATGTTAGAATCTTATCCCTATTGAATGAGGGAGTCAAAACTTTTTTTTTCATGTAAACTGTTTAGACGGAAATGGTTAATTATGAACATTTCACAAGTTGCATAAATTAAAATTAACCGTTATAGTTTACATAAATTTTTAAGGGTGCAAAAGGTGTATTTCGGCTGCACGAATTAATTTTAAAAGAAATACGGTTACGAAAAAAAGTAGTACAAATCTATCTAAAGTAGGGTTGGTTACCTTACATATTGTCAAAAACAACAATGTATTGGAAGCCAATTCCACAATTCGTTGTTATAAAAATGTATGGAACATTACAAGATTTATTTTTGCATTTGTAATTTATATTTATATATATATATATATATATATATATATATATATATATAATTTTTCCTGGGAACTTTAAAAGCTAGAGCGGCATCCATCAAAACCGCGGTTCTCTCTCTGTTTTTCCAGATTGCCCCTGACTAAGCCGGCTCTGCCATAGTAAGTGAAAATGCCGGATTTTGTTTTTGTCAAGATCATTTTATAGCAGACTGCATTTTTAATGTGTTTTAGATGGTCATTTTATATTTTCTACATCAATATCTTAATGTCTGAATTTAAAATTACATAAAATTCTTGACATTCGCATCAATGACCATTACAATTTTTATTAGTATATGAATGTGTCATCACACGATTACATGACTGTTATTAACATATATTATTTTAACCATTTAATTAATATTAAGTATAACATAACGCACACAAATTTTCTGAACTTTAAAATAAATATTTCGAAAACTACTTCAGATATACTAAAAATTTTTCATTCCAACCCTTTAGCTTCTCAGTTTTGTTCTATAAAAAACTTTATTGTATATTCCTCGGTTTTTTTAGTATATTTTTTGCTCTTAGCATGCATTTTTCAACTGAATTGTATGAAATCTTTAAAATATATTAAAAAATACCAAAGAAGCTATATAATAAAAAAAATTTGAAATTTATATTATACGCAAAGAGTTGCTAGAACTTATGGTAAATAATTTTTAACTTTGCGATACATTTTTTTTCGAAATTTCAAATGGAATTTCTAACAAAAAATTTCTAGCTTTATACGGTCGAGATTTCAAAAAATATCCAGATTTTAATTACTTATTCAGTTAGCCTAGTGCTTCTCAAACTTTCAATACTGGCGCCCTCCTTTTCCATCACAATTTTCATCGCGCCCCGCTTATACATTAATAATGTACTAAATGCCATAATAATGCACTTTGACGCTAAAGCTACAATAGGCGATCTTAATTATAAACCAAACAAATTAGTAACATAAGTATTAAATTTTGTATACTACATTTAAGCAAAAATAAATAAATAAAATAATAGGATAATTATTATGTTTATTTTCCTTTCTCTAATTTTTAAATTGTACATATTGCAAAATGCAGTGGCTGCTTAGAAGACAAAATAAAGATATCTGCTAAATATAGAAAAAGAACTCAGAGAGTCAATTTCTAATCATAAGCATTCCTTATAAAAACTTTGCTTTGCAAGACAAGCCCATGGAAGTAGTTAATACTTATTAAACTTGTTCTTATTTTTGTATTAATTAATTAGTTATAAAATACTCTGTGCAGCACTGATACATTAAAAGTATAGCGGCTCAAGTGCCTTCTATTTGCTCAAGTTCATTTATAAGAAAATAAAACATTATTGATATAATAGCTGTATTGTAAGGAGAGTAAAGCCAAGTGCGCGACATCGTTTACAAAATTGTAAAATGTTTTTTTTTTAAATGATTGCTCAAATTATAATTATTTTTAAGCGAATTTTAATTTTAAGCCTCACAGAATTAGCATTTATAATTGATGTTAAATAATGAACAATAATATATATTTCCAATAAAAATAATTGTATTATTTTAATATTTAAAGCGAAAAGACTTCCAACATGTTTTAACCCTGGAGCAGGCACACACCTCGATACTAATGGTCGAGTGGGTTATTGAGCCACCCCAAGCTTCTTTTTTATAATTATTTTTATAGTACACAATAAAAATCGTAATTCCAGTAAATAATTTAATTAGGAGAAAATATACTCATCCCTACTTTCAAGAATACAGAAAATATTTCGGAAAAAAAGTTATCACACCGGGAACTCAGTCAAAACAAGTACCTTAAGATTGTAAAAAAAAACGTTTGTCATTCCCAAAAAAGAGGGAAATATGTGACAAATATATTTTAGTTCACACGTTAAGACTGTCAAACAGGAGGATAGTGTCAGAGCCATTGGTAACACAATTAAACAGTTTTGCCAGAATTACCGATTTCGTGCACTCTGTGCTCGGCGTGGCAGCTCCGGAATAAAAGTGTATTTATTACAATATGGATGTTCAAAAAAAATTATGTAAAACGTTTTTCATTATGCTTTTTTATATGTTTGGGTTGGAGCAGGCGCGCACACGATAAGGTGGAGCAGGGTTATTGAGTCACCCCAATTCTTTTTTTTTTATAATTATTTTATTGTACACGATACAAATTGTAATTCGAGTGAATAATTTAATTAAGAAAAAGTTTACTTACCTACTTTCAAGGACTTTTCAGTTTTTCTTTGGTAACAAATAAACAGTTTTGCCAGAATTTACGATTTCGTGATTTGTGTGTCCCGCGTGACCACTTGCGGGAAAAAGTGTATTTATTATGATAATATATATGTTACTGCTAAAAAAATTGTGTAACACGTTTTTTTGCATAGAAAAAAGCGCAACAGAGAAAAATACATTACTTACAACTTCCCTAAATGAGAAACAAACACGTAAGAGAGGGGTCATAACTAACTGTACCAATAACTTAGAAGGTCATGCAGATTACTGCTATAATGTGCAGTATTTCAAAAATAATGACAGTGATGAATTTTTTATGTTCCTAAATTTCTTCGATTCTTTATCTGGGATCCGTTTTTTCTCTGAAACAGTTGTATGTTAGGCTTAAAAAGAAAGCGTAGTAAAAAAATCTCTCATCGTGGGGTTACAGCAAATCAAATAAAAGTTTTTTTTTTATTTGGTTATAGGATCAAAGATAGCTAATTAGGTATTGAAGAAGTTTTTATTTTTGATGACTCAATATCACGTGTGCCTATAAATTATATCAGAGTAAACGTGCATTTTTTATTATGTCTGAAAGTATTTTGTTTGAATTCATTCCAGTAAATTAATTATTTTTAAATCTTTTATTTTCAATATGCTCGCGCCCCCCTCGTAAGGTTCGCGCGCCCCCCAGGGAGGCGCGCCCCACAGTTTGAGAAACACTGAGTTAGCCTTGAAAAAAAGATAAATGTTGAGGTATTTTGCATAAATTGATATTTTTGAATAATAATTCGAATGTTTTTGAATAGCTCGAATTTAAAATTGATTTTTATGTTTATTTATATGCATAAATGTCTACTGTAAATGTTTCCGTATATTTTTGAATTGCCATTTATTCAAACATTCAAGTTATAAAAAAATGTGGGAAAATCTTCATTCATGTTGTCTTTGATGTAAACTGAAGTTCAAGCACTTAAAATTCAAATATAATTCGGTGTATTTTAACAATATATAACTAGGCACTGCACGTAAACTTCCCTGAACACTTGGGCTTTGAAATCTATGAAAAAATTAATAGATCTTAATTAGTTTTTTTTTGTTATTATTTTTATCAAAGTGTAAGAAAATGTTTCAAATTATTTGATGAAGTTTAAATTTATTCATTTTTAGTGGTTGGAAAGTTGTAAAGATTTTAAATTTTAAAGTGTTTGGTGTTTTATTATTTTTTTGGGGGCATCTTATCATGAAATTATCATGTTTCAAAAACTGAAAGCATTGATTAAGATAAAAAAAATGAAGCGAAAGAATATACTTTAAAAAAGATAATTTGTCTAACTATATAAAATAGCAGATTGCCCTGACACGCCTCAACTTGTTACAGTTTGAAATTAATATGAAACCAAAAGGGAATTGTAACATATTTTACTTATGCGTTGGGACTTTTGAAAACTTTTAAAATACAAGCTAGCAAACAAACACTTCTTGGGTTCTAAAGAAATTTTCTCCCCGAATTTTTAAGATTTCCTCAGGGTCAAAACACGGGGTTCCCTGCGAGCCATAAAACTTCTGCTGTGTTGCTTCCTCCGTCCCTCATTATCTTTCAAGATGTTAAACCTTAAAAGGGGGAAAGGATTTCAGAAAAGTGCGGGTAATCCGCTTTTGAAAACGTTACTTGAAGGCAGAAAAATCAGTGCAGTCCATTTTCGAAGCATCTTTACACTGACGGAATTTTCCGTGCTATCCGGTTAGAGGGTTAAGACTATATATTGTAATTGTGTCTGT
>BMAU01008284.1:0-265027 GCA_019973935.1 Trichonephila clavipes | reverse complement strand
ATTGTGCCATAATATCATCTTTGGAGACAGGAGAGAGTGGTGGGTGTATAATGTCACCTGGAAAATGTTTAATGGCCAAAATATATTTGATATCTTCTTTACCTCTGCTGAAGGCAGAAATTAAGATCTCTGTGAGAACAATTGCAGTTTCCGTAGATTACTGTTTTACTGATTGAATAAACTTTTGATGGATATTGTTCTTGTTTGATACATTTGCAACCAATAATATATGCTAATTTCGGGTTTTGAAGTTTTCTTTCATATTAATAGTACCGTTGATCGATATAATGCCCCATATAACGTTATACGCTGGTTATCAAAAATTAAGAGAGAAACACGAAAAAAGTGACGATAGTAAGTTATGCGTAAAATTTAATGAAAACATGACATACATGACATAGGAAAGTATAAAAAATTAAAAAAGAAATCCCTAGAAAATTTTGGTGTTTTAGAAATTAGCATATGTGTACAATGAACAAATCAGATGCGTCAGTTTCGTATAGGAAAAGTACTTTTAGTATGATGCATGATCCCCCGAGAAGCAATGCAGCGCATGCATGCAGTTATGTTTGATGCTCTCAATTAATCAGTCTAATAATTCTGCAGGAAGTGCAAGCCATTGCTCTTCCAAGACAATTGAGCGCTTGGCTGGGATCCAGAAAATGAGATTGAGAACAGCTACACGTCGTTCTAGAGAGTCCTAAACATGTTCGGTAGGGTTAAAGTCCAGTGATCGAGCTCGACAATGCATGCTCTGAATTGTTTCATAATTGATCAAGTTAAGCACCTAAGATGCGAGCGATGTTCGGTCTCGCATTATCATCCTGTAGCATGAAACCATAACCTTTTCCCCCAGCATGAGAGTCCACATCATCATTTAGTATGCCACCTCTATAGGTGTGGACATTAATATTTACAAGGGAAAAGACATGGATGTAAGTGTGTCGATTTAATGAGGTACCACCTGAAACTTTCCGCCTAAGTTGTGACTTAAACGGGACGCAAGTTTCACATAAATACTACGTTCGTGAACCTCGGTACCAAACTTCCGGAGCTTGTAGTTACAGTAAATATGAATTCAGCTAGAGTTACGGTTCTAATTCTTCTTTTGCATAATAACAAGTATCTGTCATCGACACTCGTGGTAACACGGGGCAGTCCTAGCATGAACTTCCTGGATGGCAAATCCATGGTTTGAAGTTTTTGCCAGTCTCTGATATAGACGAACTCACATTCAGAAATCTAGCCACTTACTTTTGACGTTGTCTTGTCTCAAATCACCCAATAGCTTGTCATGGCAGCTCTTTGTTCAAATTATGCCTGGAGGGCATTGTTACAAATTCGCTATTCCTGAATTCATAATCCGAGACACGCAGTGACAAAGCTCGCTTTACCCTGAGTCATCCACTTTTATTCTCCTCACTAACGGCGCATTAAAACCTCATCGCCCCACTATTTGCATAACATAACAATGTTTAGTTTTTTTTTTTTTACTTGCATATTCAAATTTCATTACGATTCAATTATTTTTGGGTGAGTTATTGCTATTTTTGTGATTTGTTTCCTAATTTAAAAAATTACCAGTGTATATTTCCCACTTCTACAACATAAGTGTTTGTCTTCACCCATGTATATAACTTAAATCTACATCAAATAATGATCTTAAATTACCTTTTAATCTTGCTATGGTAATGAATTTTAAATTATCCTTGTTAATGTAAAGACATGTGTATTTGAAATATTGGAGGGAATTTGTAAATAGCTGCTACAGGTACAGCAGAAAGGAGCATTCAGTGAAAGATTATGGTACACCTGCGCACATTTAGAAAAACGTATTTAACAAACTTAGCAATAAATGCGACGTAACTTGATGAATTAAACTTTTTTTTAAAATAAAAACTAAAAAAAGCTAACTAAGCTTACAATTTCTTTCCCCGTTTTACTTTAAGAAATGACAGTTACAGAAATTTTGGCTGGATCGAACAGGGAATCGCTGTCAATGCAGAAAAAAAAGACATATCTGGAATGTACCAAAAACTCGATATTCTACATTCATCTAATACAAAATGGAATACGAGAATAATTTAAAGGATCTTCTATATAACACTCTGAGTCTCATATTCTTACTTAGGTGAAGAACTCCTATTATTTTATTCATCATATTTAAAATTCAATTTATTCAAATTAAGTTCATTGAGAAGTTGAAGACACACGTTTAGCACCTATGGATTTTTGGATTTAATAATTTGAAATTCATTTTACATCGCTTTCCTCTCTAAAATCTATTTACTCATTTTTGCTAAATGACATTAATCTTTTTAAAAAGTTGTAGGGATAAACAATAATTTTATCCAAGGGGATGATATTAAGTTTATTGAAAGCAAAATGTTATTAAGTCTTATGAACATAATCGGACAAAATAAGGATTGATTGGAACATAATAACTTACCTAAATAACAATTCTATAACAAAACTGCCGGTTTCTTAAGTTCAAGTAAAAGGAACTAATATACAAGTAAAGGTAAACAATAAATCAAATTATTTAATCACGTTTCAAAGATTTTACGTAATTTGATTCCATTTTCAGCACCTTTTTCTTCATTCAGTATTCGTTATGTGCTTAAATGATTAAGATTATACTTTTACTGCATATTAGGTAACTTTTCGTCTTTTGAGTAAATGTCACACATGCCATATATCTAACAAAAAAAGTATCCCCAACATATCATTAAAACCATCTGTTTCCCTTGTCTTGCGAAAAAGACACGGAATAGCATATTTTAAAATCCCTAATTGTTAGTTTTTAAACAATAGAGTAGTTTTCATCTTAAGTCAACAATTTTGGCAACTAATTTTTATTTTTATTTTTCTACTTTCTTTTTTGAATATGCAATTTCACTTCTTATTTTCAATTTAAGATTGATAAGAAGAACGATTATTTCGTTTGATACTTTACGGCATTTTATTAACCGTTCCAGTTTTGCAGTGTTTACTTATAATTTGTCTTTATTGTTCTGTCCTCAAAATGTATTAAAAAGAAGAACAAATTACGGAAATGTGCATTGAAAAAATAAAATAGTATTATACATTGATTTTATAATGAAACATTAACTTGTATATTTCAACAAATTGCTTTTAATTTGATTCGATCAAATGTTATTGCTTAAAATATGTATATGCTTCATCACGATAATAGTTGTGAGCAATAGATTTTTTTCTTTAAACTATTAAAGAAAAGGTTGTAATACTTATTTAACCTAATTAAACCTTAGAGACGACAAAAAGAGAAATGAGAAACATATTATACCAGTATATATATTTATATATAGTGTTTTCATAAGAATATGTTCTTTAACTTATTTTTTTTTTATAATTTTGTCAGTCAATTTGAATTGACATCTCATTTCACTAGGCAACTTGTACTTCAAAATCCAGTTTCCAAGTAAGTAGTGGCTTCAGTTGCTCATCACGGGGAATCTGTGTGTAGTATGGATATCAGAAACCTATTAGTGTTTGTATTTTAGTCATTTATTCTGAACTTGAACAAAAATTATGAAAATAAATTAATACGTGCTGTGAATTACACTCATAAACTACTACAAGTATTTCTAATACTATCAAATACATATAGTAATACAGGTTTAATTATCAAGTGATTGATTAAAATTGAATATAAAAACTCGAATCAACATTCTCAATCTCTTGCGATGAGGTAAGCCTCTTATTACTCAGAATTTAAATTTTTAAAGGCATGTTATATTTCCCTTCAGAATTTCATAGATGTATTTTCTATTGATATACACCATTTTATATTTACAATATATATATATATATATACAAGTATATTCAGTGTGTAAGTAACATAATAGCTTTTTGTCATGATTACTCGATCATTATCTCGCTATCCATCTTTTAATTTTAATACAACTTCTATTATTTTTAGTTGGGACTGAAACTTTCTAAATGGTTGTTTGTTGCATCTAATTACATATAGATCAAAAAGAACTTTCCAATGTGAGATTAGATTACTATGGATCTATTTATCAAACAACGCATTAAGGTTTTCGACTATGTTGGGAACCGTGATTTTGCAAAAGCGTATAAATGGATAATATTTAAGATATTTAGTGCCACTTAGATTATATAATGTATATAATATTATTTTAAGAAATATATTACAATAACAAATTATTTAAGCACAATATTTTGACAAAAATTAGCATAAAAAGACCCATTTTCAAAAGATTCTCCTTTTGCTAAAAATGATTCTATTATAATAATATTTTGCCTGTATATAGCTCACATATATGTACAGAGGCTTAACTAGAATTTGTGAAATATGTAACTTAGAAGTGGGATTATCCATGTGTTTTACGACAACAGAGGAAATAAATTTTAAGGACGAAACGCCTATAATTATTTTAATTGGTTGTAACTCTGTTAAAATAGTTTTAATTTCATGAAACAAATCGTTTTAGTTTTATTAAGTTATCAACAAAAGCTGTCAGTGAATTTAAAAGAGGGTATATTATTTCTATGTGACAAAATGGCGCGAAAGCATCTGAAATTACAAAAAAATGTAGAACATGAAACAGAAGCGTAATAAAGATATACAAATGATTAATTAAAAATAGCACAAATGTTTCATCATCTAAGGGATGTAGACCCAAGAAAGTGGCAAAATGTGATGAGGGAAAATATATGGGGATTGGGAAGAAAAATAGGAAAAGAACACTACTGACAACTATATAAATTACAAAGGAGTTCCATTTAAACTCGGAAACAAATATCTCTCACTGAACATTATGAAGATAACTTACATTTCTTGGATTTGTAAGTCATCGACCAACACCATAACTCTATTTGTCAGCTTTAAATCGATGATAGTGTTATGTTTCGGCTAAATAATATAATATATGGGAGGTAAAAGTGTAGAAAAGAGATTTATGGACCGATAAGAGCCATTTTACAATATTTTTTTTTTAAAAAAATGATGACAGGACAAAGAATTCATGAGGAACAACATGAAGTTCTTCATTTAGATTGCATACAACCAGTTGTGCAGTTTGAAGGTATAAGATTAATGATGTACGATCATTTGGTTGGAATTAGATTGGCCTCCTTATCACTATAAAGAGTTACAGTACTGGAAATGAGAACTTATCTCATCTGAAATGGATATCAAAAAGTTCAGATATTAGTGTAATCGAAAATGAGGTGGATGAACTAAAAAGACGTTTGAGATAGTTGAATGACCTTCCAACAAATGTAAAATAGCTAGAATAATCCCTTCATGAACCCTAGTCTGAAATCACTGCAAATAAATTTCAGAAGCTTATTACACCAGAACTGCTTTAAGCTAAGGATCTAAACAAAGCAAAAAATGAAGCCTCTAATATAAGAAGTGATGGCAACTCATTTGATCATTATGGTTAATTGGTAGGAACAGTGTTTAAGTAAGATGTATTCGGACATTCAGGCACATGAAGTAAATGGCAATTGATATGCCAGGAAAGTATTCTTTTAAAATATCGCATCACCCAACCATTTTCAAGCTTAATGTCAAACTGGTCAAAGTATTTAAGGTCCTTGAATTCGTGCTACTTTTGTCACACTCTTCACATACATCCACGTGATGTCATTTGAAACATGTTTCAATGGGTAACGTATTTTTTTGTTTAATTTAAGTTCAATTTCAATTTGACAATTTGTTTCCATAGCCCATAACGGACATAGTACGTACGGTGAACCTTTTACTCAGTTATATTTTGAAATGATTAATATTTTTTTCCTCGTTAACATCGTATTTTTTTCACCATTGGGGGATTTCTGAGTCCAAACCAATCATTCACTGATTGGTAACATTGACTAATTCCCCTGTGTCACATTCATTTTTTCTGATATTTTAATATTCATAAAATTGTATTGCAGCTGTTCTTGAGGATTTTAACAAATAAGACCGTTTCACTAATACTATAATACCTCTATCTAAGCTCCTACAATTGTACGTTTTTCAAAGTCCATCAAATCCTGTTTTTCCTATACATATTTATATAAGCCCCTCCTCTACACTACACTCTAAGAAAGGCAGTTTTCATTTCTACACAGTAAGTTGACCCTATAAGTAAGACATTGGAATGCATAAGATCTTTTGCATTAAATGCACAGTTAGTCATAATGCAATGACTTCTTAGTGTGCATTGTGCCCTAAATGTTTGAAATGGATTTTCTTTCTTGGATAGTTATTTAAAAAGGGCAACTTATATACGATACGGTAACGGTATTAAAAATTAATTGAATTCATTAATGAATATATTTTTTTCTAAATCATCAAAATGTTATATGGCATAAATTAAGAAAAATGATTAAATAACGACTTAATTCATTGAGTCTTTATTATTATCTCCATACTGACATGGTTTTAAATACAGTTGTCATTATGTCTGCTCATTTAGTTCTCTATTAACATAATTCATTTTAAAAACATTTTGTTAGAAGTACACAAGTAATTAAATACTTCTTAATAAATTAAAATGAAACTTGCACATTAGAATTTAAGTTATGTGACATGAAATGAAGTAAAATTTGCAATAAAACTATGAATAAACGTTGAGAATTTTAGAAAATGTTTCTATCGGATGAAATAAAAATGTTGTTTTATTTCAAGCTGTGTTGGCCTTTTTTATTATTTGTTTTAAATACATACTTCAGTAATTTAATTATTCTTTATTTATTCTCATTGATGCAAAATACTCATTCTTTAATATTTTAATGAGCACATTCATAGGCAACATCACGCAATTTCATTAAAAATTCATTTTAAATATTTCTAAAAATAGACACAACTCTGTTATATTATAATATATTATAACCTTGTTATTAAAACCGGTGAATCATTTTCTTAAATGAATTAAATCTTTTTACTACAGATATAAATCAGCTTGTAATCACTCATGTATTCGAAAAGACCTTTTATACCAAATGCACGCTTTTTTCCCTGAGCAAACTAATTAAAATACAAGATCCCAATACCATTTAGTTGTTTAAAGTTAAAAAAACCATGTTATATTTAAGGAAAATTATTCCAACCTACGAAATTAAAGGCATTTTTATTCTTCGATATGTAAGCAAGTTCACTCATCCAGTAGAAATCCATTGGTGTATCAATAGTTGTCAAAATAAACGGAAACTTCTTTTGAAATTCTCCTTACAGCGCACATGAAGTAGTATCCCTATTTCTTTCCCTATCTTGTTTAAGTGAGATGAATACGTTTGAATACATGAATGTTTATGTAGATCCCCTTACTAATGGAATCGCAGACAAATCCGCTTAAGCGAAGAATGAACTGATTGGCACTGAGACACATGGAATACTGTGCGAGCTTATTTACATTTTTATACAAATTGAAGCCCATGTCAGGATGATGGAGAAATTCGATTTGGGTAACTATATGAAAGGTGTCTTATTTCACAGGTATATAATAAAAAGTGGGAATACATACAACAGAAGTAAGTGTAGATAAAAGATAAGTGTATAATATGTGTAAAAGATAAGTATACCAGAAATACTTATATTATTACTCATTTTTTATGGATTTTCAGAATAAAGTAATAAATTTTAATACAATAAAAATATCCTTCATAACTTTAAAATTGCTTTTGTGTTATATTTAAAATATTTTCAAAAAAGAGGACTACGAATAACTTATAGTATACATAATGATTCTTAAATTTTCTCATAGCTATATTTGTTGATACTTATGCTACATAAAGTAAATGCAAAATAATGATTTAAAATAAGACATGTTCTAAAATGGAAGCATAGCCTTCCTAAGTAAATTGAACTATGCCAAAAATTAAGAAATAATAAAGTTTGGATATATGTTTTTCCACCAAATGTTTTAAAACTGTTTAATGTATCGAAGTTAATATAGAGTAAATTTCAATAATTGACATTGAGTATAAATATATGTTTTATATTGTGTTTAAACAAAAATGAGTCTTTGGTGGTTTATTTTCAAATTATATATATACACACTCTCTCTCTCTCTAAATATATATATATATATATATATATATATATATATATATATATATATATATATATATATATATATATATATATATATATATATATATATATATATATATATATATATATATATTTATATATATATAATATATATATAGAGAGAGAGTGTGTGTTTTCTTCCAGGTATAGAAGTTTAATTTGGCATTACTTTCCAAGATGGCAACCGATTTAACAGCTGTCAAGTGATTTATTCTCAGTTTGGTTAGGCAATTCATCAAAACCATCATAAAGGAAGGCGTAGATTTGTCGAATGGTCCCCAAACGAGATTGCCCTAGTTCCCGATTTTCATAAGCGAATTTTGTTTAGCGATGAAGCGCATTTCTGGTTGAATGACTACGTCAACAAACAAAACTGCCGCATTTGGAGTGAAGCTAATCCACAAGTGTATGTCGAAACACCGTTACATCCAGAAAAACTGACTGTTTGGTGCGCTTTAAGGGCTGGTGGAATCATTGGTCCGTACTTCTTCAAAAACGATGAAGGCCACAACGTTACAGTCAATGGTGATCGGTATAGAGCCATGGTTACTAACTTTTTCATTCCTGAATTGAACAATCATGATAACCAGGAGCTGAGGTTCCAACAAGACGACGCAACATGTCACACAGCTCGTGCCACAATCGATTTATTGAAAGACACCTTTGGTGACCGCCTAATTTCACGTTTGGACCTGGTAATTGGCCTCTAAGATCTTGTGATTTAACACCTCTAGACTATTTTCTGTGGGGCTATGTAAAGTCACTGGTCTATGCGGAAAAGCCACAAACGCTTGACCATTTGGAAGACAACATTCGCCGTGTTATTTCCGATATATGTCCACAAATGTTGGAAAAAGTCAAGGAAAATTGGACGTCCAGATTGGACTAAATCTGAGCCAGCCGTGGGAGTCATATGCCAGAAATAATATTTAAAATGTAATGCCATAAGAATATCCTTCGAATAAAAAAATCATGTCAATGGAATAATACATCGTTGTTTTATTGCAATTTAAATTTCTATACCTCTAAAAAAACACACTTTAAATAACGACGCACCAAGAACGAGTACTCCGATAGAGGCAAAAATTAAAGAAAACTTATGTACAGAATAGAAAATGATTAAAATTTTAGAAAAATTGAGAGATTTATGCCAGAGTTACATAGTTATAAATTAACGAGCTTAATAAGGTATTTACCTACTTCTAGCATGGATGGAATCTGCCACACAACGTTACATAGAGTGATAAAGCACCCTTATGGTCTCTTACGGTATTTCTTGCCAAATTTGCTCCAATTGTTGTGCCAGGTCATCCACATTTCATGGCAGATACAGTCGCTTTGTTATCATATACCAGGAATTCCTGATTGAAGAGAGATCTGGCAAAATGTTTGGCTAAGGAAGTGTTTGACAAGCTGTAAGATACTTACTAGTAACACATGCCGTATGTGGTGTTGCATTATCTTGCTGAAAAACATGACCAGGGTACTTCAAAAGGAAAGGTAGTAAGAAAGTTTTAAGAATGCCGTAGGCTTACCACCGTGCTGTAAGTATAACTCTAATGACATTTAAAGGGGTCTGAACGTCAAAAAAATGGCACTCCAGATCATAACTTCTGTTTCTGGCCTTGTGTGGCGTTCAATAGACAAAGCAAGTCTGCACGCTGCCCTGGGAGTCTCCAGACACTTATTCGATGATCTTCAATACACAGTTGGGAAAAGAGAATTCATCATTTAACACTATATGGTCATAGTCAGCATGATTCGAGCCTGATGGAGCTAAGCACCACTGAAATCTGGCTTCACTATGTAGGCGTGATTGTCACTTAACGTAGTGGTCGTTATGACAGTAAATTTCACTCTATCAGACGTCTGTTAATGGTCAAGATGGACACTCGTGTGCGGGTCGCGAGTCTGATGGTTTATTATGATGAATAGGGTTCTGTGACAGCTGATCTGACAATCAATCTGATCCCACTATCTGATGTGACAGTAGATCAACCGCTACCATCATGACATTGAGATCTGTCATTGTCCTCCCGTTCTTGCCCGCATCTTCAAATGGTTGCAACTCTTCCACCAATATGACGAGAGATTATCCGATTTGCTAAACCTGCCTCTTTCATTCCAATGTTAGGGCGTTTTTCAAACTCCTACAGTTGCTAGTAATAAGCTCGAATCCTGCGGCGAGGCATTTTTTTAGTATTTTATTTAAACAATCCGTAGACTTAGACGGACGGTATTATGACTGGAGATACCTCTGAGGCAAAAGCGGCCACAGTGCAAACAATTTTTGGATTTTCGAGAAGAAGCGATATACTATGCCTCAGAGATGAAGTTTGATCGAACAGGTGTATCAGGAGCGATAAGATAGTTGATTGGTATTTGCAGCAATGAATCACTGAAGCAATAGTCCACCGTCATGGAGGGTCAGGGCATCCTAGAAACATAAATACGCACAATGATTGCGCAATTACCAGAGCCACCACGTCCACCCCAACAACATCGCTAGAATTGATTTCATACCAACTTTCAGAAATCCGGTCGTGTCAAGGAAAACCATTTGGAGATCACAGGCCGACGCAGGTAAAATGTGCCGATAACCATTAAGAGGACGGTGAACCTTTGAAATCAATTTATTAAATTATTAGCTTAATTAGCTGGAATTGGAATAAATTTAGTAAATGGTCTATTTATTTCCCACTTTAAATATATTTTTTTTAAAATTTTATTTGATTTTCTTTTTAAAAAATTTAATTTTTTAAATTTTTTTTAAAATGCTCCTTGTGCATCAACTTTTAAGATAAGTAGATAATTTTTGTTTTATATATATATCAAATATAACTAAATATATATGTGCATAGATTTTAAATTCAGAATACAGTTTTATGAAAAAAAGATAAATTTTCTTTACTATATGGAATATATTTCACCAATCATCACATATTCCAGGTAATCAAAACAGCGTAAAATATGATCCGTTAAATGTTTTTGAAAAATAATGCACACATTTGTAAGAATTACATGATCTTTCATAACTTGTTAAAATTTCTAAGATATACGACATGGTATGAAACGCAAGCAGCGTTTTACGTAATAAGGAAAAGAGAAAATTTAAGAACTGAGAGAAAAATGCATTTTAAACATTTATTTGAGTAAAATAAAAAAATAAAGCAAAATTTTACATAACTACTTACCTTTACATGAAAATCAAACATATAAGATAATATTGTAACAAAAATCTAAACAATATTTAAATAATTTATTATATTTAGTTATATATTCAATACTTCAAGTAACACGCATCCGCAAAGCAGATACTTATACAAAAAATATAGCGTTTTAAAACATTCACTTATAATTGACCAGCACAATATGACAATCCTTCAGATTTTATATTTTGGTTTTATATTTTATTTGAGATTTTACGCTTCATATTTTCTGTTATCTTTTGCTATTTGAAAAGTTTTACTTCTGCTTTGCGTTAATCGACGTTCATCTCTTATTCCAATGATTTGCATCGAGGGTAATGAAGCATTCTGATGTACATACTTCAAGGAAAACAGGGATTCAAAATTGAACTCACTAACAGCTGTTAAAACAGATATTCCCAGTCTTTTCTTTGATTGGAAATTTTCTTTTTGACAGTGACTCCAGATAACACTGTGCAAACTTTCATTTGCATTTTGACTCATACAGGAAGTACACCGAGACAATATAGCTCGTTGCTTGCTAATCGCTGATACACAGGGATAATCTTTACAACAACCTCCTCAGTTAAATTTTGTTTTCATAACTAAATGACTTTCAGGGGATTCTTCATTTGCTAAACCTCTTTTAAAAAAAACACCAAGTTTTCCATTAGGACATTTGTTGTGTTTCGGTTTGACGTCTGTGGAGGAACAATGATAAAGTGTAAGTAGCACTTTTCATTTTTTCAACATCATTGCAATTATCTTTAATGTCCTTTCTGTAAAAATTAATCAGCTTAACTATTGTGGTTTTTTTAAGCTACCAACCTTTTTGCCACCAATGCAAACACCTTTACTTTGCTGCGTAAACCAGTTCCTAGGCGCTTGGAGATATGGTTGTTACATTCATCTTTTTTATCGGTTTACCTTTTCCATAGATGTTCACTGACATCAGATGTTGGAATAGTTTTGAATCTCAATCAGATGATATGCAAGTGAAACACATATTACACTCCTTGATGGATCTTTGCCACAAAATTGCAGCAGCTTCCATTTTTATACTAGATGAGGAACCTGTATGATTTATTTGACATTCAGATTTGTGACCTTCACACCAAATTGCAAAGTCTGGACTATCGCCCAAAAGGTCTCTTACTGTTGCAATACATTCTGGACAATACTTTGACAGAATTTCATAATCGATAACTAAACCTGTCAATAAATCAATAACAACTCATATCCCGTACAGTGATTTATAGCCCCACATTTGCCCCAAATCCATCAAATGGCACAGTAATGTCTAAAACACCTTTTTCCTTCTCTTCATCATTTAAATCAAGATGTTGGTTCCTTACTATATTTCTCTCTACTTCAAGGATCTGATGTGTGTTTCGTCTCACTATTTTCTTTGTACAAAATTTTAATGTGCTTCGAAAAAGATTTTTTATCCATTGCATTCATACCAGTCACTATTGCAAATAGTTCCAATTCCGCGTGACCTTTTCCAAGTCTTAAAATAGACGAGATCACTTTTTTGTTAATGTCAATTTTTTTCTCTTTTACACGAGCTCTGTCAAATGAGGAATTTAACACTGCCTCATAACTAGAGCAAACTAACTTTAGTTTTGATGCCATACTGGATGAGGTTTTTTTTGTTTTTATGATATTTAAATCATTCATATCACATTTAGGACACTTTCCAATCGACAGTAAATTCTTGCAGATGTTTGTAACAACTAATACATAAGTTGTATCATCTTGTTCATTTGCCAAATGTTCTACAGAAATGTGTGACAGAAGAGACAGCTTTATTTCTGTTGCTACATTCAGTTCACTAGAATTTAATGTGCAAGTTACACTTTTGCATTATTTTCATAATTAGGGGATGCATGGTCACTTGCATTAGGGTCATTGTTATGAAAACTTGGATGTTCCAGTTCTAATTGTTCTGAGGCTCATCTTTTCTTTAATTTTAGCAAAGCCTGCCTTTTACGTTTCGATGGTCTTACTTTTGGTACACGATATCGCGAACTAATTCTGTGCATTGTGAAAATTTTAAATTAATTTACCAAGAAATTTCTAGTCGAGTGTTCAATCCAAAAAAAATGAAAACTCCGAAAGAAAAATTACGTCCAAAATGAATAAACATGCTCTGTTCTATCATCTATGAAATTAGCGCGCTAACCCGATATAAACAAACTATGCAGAAGTAGAAGTTGTAGTTTTTTTAGGATTCTTCTTCATAAAATGTGTGAAGAAAACGTAATAAGTGAGGCTAAGCCTATGCTAAGAACTAAATACCAATAGTTCTTGTTTACGTTTCAACTGACAGGTTTCACGCCCATTTAAGTGGTCCATGGCGCCATGTGTAATTTGTAGATCACTCATAACTCAGTAATTATTCATAAAATAAAAAAAAAAAAACGTTCAACAGAATCATTCTGCGAAATACATGGAATATTATTAGTATAAACAATAAAAACCTTAATTTTTGACCCAATTTGGAGATTTTGAATGTCCACCATCCCCTTAAGAAGACTACCATTGACTCTACATCGATGTCAGCGTCGACTGGATTTTATCTGACCTCGGGCAAGTTGGAGACGTGTGATTTTCTGCGATAAATCCTAATTCAGTCTCACTACTGAGGATAAGTGCATACGCGTGTTCAGGCATCCAGACAACCGATCTCAACCAATACTTGTTTTTAAGAGGAATAGGGTGATCACAAAAGGTGTGAGACGGTTGGGTGTGATTTGTTGGGACACTGGATAATCTCTAGTCATCCTTCAAAGGCCTATGACGGCATGAAGTTACGTGGGAGAGATTTTAACACCAGTTGCATTCCGTATGCTATCATGTCACCCAGGTGCCATGTATCGACAAGACAACTCTCCTCCACATACTTCGCGACTCTCCCAATAATGTCTTCAAGCATATTCAATCCTGCCAAAGCACTGGACTTTTCGCCAATACAGCTGGTCTGGGGCGTGTTAAGAAGGCAAATGCAGCCATTTTCAAGAACCATATTTTCTGGGTCAAGCAACCTATTCTTACGAATTTATAATCATTTTCTTACCTTCTTATACACTGCATACATCATGTCAAGTTTCATGATAGTAGCTCGTTTCTTTTTGGGAATATATATACATATATCTAAATATATTTGTGACAAAGTGTTATTAGAATGTATAGTTATTTAAAAAATACCCTTTACAGGAAACCAATAAAATAACCAATTGAATGGTCACGAAAAAATAAGATACTTAGCTTCCGCATGCAGAAATGTCGTTACAGAAAACAGTACATCCGAATAGTAGGATAATCTTGTCCAGAATGAATCAGAAGTTTTCATTTCTGTCGTGTGATCATAAGCACACACATAATATATTTTTGTTAAATTAACTATGTATATATGTAATATAAATCGGGCAATGTGTACCTCGCTGTATCTAAAACTAGAATTATGGTGTAAAATTTTATGATAGCTTAAATTTCATTCCATTAAAAATTACAAATGAAGAATAAACTTAACTTCAAGTTTTTAATCAAAAACAAAAAAAAATATTAAACACAAAAATTAAAAATACAACAAATATTAATTAAAATATAATTATTATTAATATATAAATAGAAACGACTTACATTAGGTCCCAAAATCAATTTTCATCATCGACCTAATCAAATATTATAGCTAATTAATTTTTTTCTTCAGAAAATTGGTCGAAACTCATCTATTTTAGTTATTTCTCCATCATTAGAAAAGTTTCTTGACGTTGTTGCAATTACCTGTCAGTTTCTATCTTACAATTTCTTTAAAATTTCTATATAACGAGTTAAAGAACTTAGTAATTCACTTATAAATTGTTCAGTACATGCTACATAAGGGTCTTTTTCTCAACAAATACGTTTTCATTTAATTCAATTACAATTAACAAAAGCTTTGTGCCGAGTAACACGCTGTTATAATAATCACAAAGTTGTAGCCATTTTTTTTCAAAGTACCTTGCAATACGAGTGGTGCCTGTAAAATATATATGTATGAAAAAGTTTTAGTAAGGTATTAGAAAAATATTTATATTCTATCTTATGAGAAATATTTGAATACAATCTGTTCAGAACTGAATTTTAATCCTACTGCCTCACTTTCCATCATTCTTCGGCAAATTTGGATGATAAAAATTACTAAGGTTTATAAATTTAAAGTTCTTAAGTTACTAATCATGTTTAGTTAGTCAAAAACTATAATAATATTTTTTTTGTGATGTTAACTTCTTATGGCACGGTAGGCAGAATTTTCCGTTACGCGTTACCAGTTACGGCTAACGATGAACGCAAGGTAGAAATGAATGAAGTTCCAAATTTTCTCCTCGTTTTAAAAACCGCCATCTAATTCATACTACCTATCTCAGACAAAAAATAAATACAGAATCAGAAAGATCATTATTTTTGCCACAATATGGTATATTTTTTTAACAAAATAATCATATTTTCAATGAGTCAAAATTGATACGCTTTTATAAAACTTGTTTCTAAATCATTCCCTTTAAATTTCCTTTCGAGTTAATGATCTGATATTTTATTCTAAACAAGTTCATGCTTTTCTCTTTTAGAATCAGTTATAAAAAAAAATGACGGAATCTTTTTTTTTTTTTGGCGATTTTTAAAAATACTTAAAATTTTAATTAAATATTTAATAAGTTCATCATTTAAAAAAATAATCTAACGAAACTTTTTTTCCATATGTAAAATAGTATTATCCGTAATCGGTTCAAAGATTGAAAAAATAAATTAAAAAATACTACTTTTAAAATTTATTTTGTGTTTTTCGTCTATTAGCACTGAGATAGCTCCCACCCCCTCTCCTCATTCAACAGCAGATTTAATGAGCCTTTCCTCTTTTAGCTTTGCGATGAATACTTTGTTTTATTTTTACGTTACCTAGTAGTCAAAATATAATCCATTTTATGAATGAAAAAAAATCGGACGTGAGTCTTTAATCTACCCGAAGTAGGCATTTAAATGGTTCAAAATCTGTTAAAAATTAGTTTAAGGTGAGTTTGTTGGATATTTTAAGGAAATAATACAAACAATCTATCGTTTTAAAATTTAGTGGCAACACAACATTTCTTCCTATAGTTTGACAATAAAAGATTATGTTTACTAATTTCTACATCCAGTTTAAGAAGTGAGTTTTTAAATTATATATATTATTTGGTGTAGTTAATTTGATTGTTGTGAAAGTGTTATATAGTGCTTCATTAATTTGTATTTTAAGACTACAGTTGGCAGTAAATTTTCTTACAAATATGCCCCAAATTTTTATTGTCTCTATGTTACTTAGAACAAAAATCATGCAAAAAAATTGGTGGGAAAAAATGAGTATAGTTTTTAAAAAAATTTAAAAATGTTCAATGCGTTTTTATTTTTTTTTTGGAATTTTACATTTTTACTTAATTTAACTTCTTGAAGCGATTTTTTACAAATGTATGCATAAGCGTACGCACGATCCGTTGGTGTGTGCATGTACTACAACAATTGATAAATCTCAAGGCAACACATACTCAGAAATTGTTTATGAATACGATCGATGTCACTCTCAATCATTATTATGCGTTGCTTTATCACGTGTAACCAGTATTAAAGAATTATATACTACGACAAAAAATAATGATAAAACAGTTTACAATTGTCGAAGACGGTCGTCTTCAACAATTCATTTGCAAGAGGAGTTTGAACGACTTTCATTGAACAAACTACAAACTATCAATGAAGATTTGCTTAATTTCATAACGAACGGACAAGGGTATCGATTTTTACTTTTAATTGCCAAAGTCTTACAGCTCACGCTGTAGACTTACAAGATTCAGTAATAAGAAATTCAAATATTTTAGCTTTATCAGAAATTGGCTGGGCAATGGAAAAGTGATATATATGTTCGAAATTTCAACTGCATTGTGAAGAATAAACGACCAAATACGAGAGCAGGAGGAGTTGCAATATATTAAAATTCTAGCGATGCTGTTAACATTATAACTCCATCCATGGAATTTTCTGTCAGTCAATCCGATAATTATGGTACCATACCATCTTTAGTGGGGGATTTGTGCTTGTCTGAATGCGTAATAGATAATGGACAAAAAATTATAATTGTAGCAGTACATATTATTCCGAACAAAAAGTTGAATGACATTATCGAGTTTCTGCATCGATCATAATTACCATATACATCAAGAGGTTCTGCTTTACTTAATAAAAATTATAAAATACCTATGATTTTAAGTGTAGATTTTAATGTCAATTTTGCTTTAGACAAATCTCTACAATTCATTGAAATTTTAAAGGACAATTTCACCTTATCTCTAAAAAAAAACAGTATAATATCAACGCCAAAATCAAATACTACGATTGATGCAGTCTTTTCGAGATACTTAAGCGATATTGAGTGCAAAACCTACATTTCATACTTTAGTTACCATAAGCCTTTGATAATAAAAGTATGTACTAAAGTACCCATAAGCATAATGGAAATAGACTAATAGTGATGATACTTTTCTCAAAATACATACAATATTTTTTTTTAGTATTATGTATTGAACATGAAACGTTTGTCTATACTTATACCTTTTACATCCTAATTTTTTTAAAATACAGTTTGAAATAATACTGATAATAATACATTTGTTAATTATATATAAGATTACTTTAAAATAAAACTTTATTATACAATTCAATACATGTAAGCCAAAGAAGTTAACTTCTAACGTGTGTTCACACTGATACACGCTTTCTTTTCTTGTATATTTGGAAAACTCAGTGTTTTTAATATGAAAATAAGCTAAGTAGAACAAAAGGCAACACATGTACATATTTCTGCCACAGGTATACGTCCTACACACACATACACATACACACGCATACACATACACATACACATACACACACGTACACATACATGCACACACACACACACACACATATATATATATATATATATATATATATATATATATATATATATATATATATATATGTGCACTTAGCGAGTCAGAAAGCAATTTTGGACTTAGGACAGAATAAGTGGGGTTAAACTAGTTTGAAAACGCCAACATTTCCCCCTTTTCTACTTGGTAGGAAAAACCAAATAAAATAAACAAACAACGACGAGTTCGCTTGCCTTAAATTTAAACAAACATAACTACATATATACGCACACAGGCACACAAACACACACACACACACATATATATATATATATATACATATATGTGTGTGTCTGTTTGCGTATATATGTAATTATGTTTGTTTACATATAAGGCTGTCAAACTCGTTTTAAGTAAATGAAATATTTTTTCAGTGCTTTCACAAATAAAGCTTCCTATGTCAGAGAGAAATCGATTCCTAAAAATAAATTTCACAAGAAATAAAAAACCTTTCCGCGCCAGAGATGGGAGCATTTGATCTCAATTTGATTATCGTCGTACGTGAGATGCTGAAGCTCGGCTTTAGAAGTGGTGCAAACTCTGTCAAGCTGTCTATCAAGCTCAAAATGAGTTTCTCTGTTCTTTTCTTCATAACTCTCATTTTTGCCATAAATAAGGACAAGTGGATTTCTTTTCAAAATCACGTGCAGAAAATCAAACACAATTAGTATCGAAAGTTTTTCATTTGAAAGTTATGTTGACTTCATTCACTTAAAATGCGACTTTTATATTTTTTTGTACCGTTTCCTTTTTCTTTAAGCAAATGATAAAGAATCATAATCAAAAGTATGTACTTCATTACATGTTTATATATATATATATATATATATATATATATATATGCATCTATGTGAGTGTGTATATATATATATTAGGTAATTTCTTACCAATTTAATTTTTCAGCACAAAATCTGAAATGTAATATGATACAATTGATTTAATCTTAAGACAATTATCATTTCAGGTAATCAGATTTTGATGAGTATCCTAACATAAGTCATCAGACTCATTAGAGAACGATTTCAGCACGGATGTTTTCATGTCTGGAGCATTATCATATCCAAAATCTCTAGGAACCTTTTTAAAAGAAATAATATTATAACTGTGGCCCATTAGTTTCCGTAATGTTACTCGAATACTTCCAAAAAAATAATACCTTATATGCATAGAATTATATAGATTAAAATCTTACCTATTTCAAGATGAAAAATCAAAGACTCGTCTAAACATTTAATTGTTTGCAGCTTATAAGGGGAGGGTACGACTAAAGAATTACATATGGGATCGATATTTTGTGTAATAGTAGTACTCATTTAGGGTATTCAATCCTCAATATAATAACACCAAATGGACAGTATATTCGGAGAAAATAACCTTCGAAGTCCATGATTAGTTTTTATAAAATTAAGGTTTGATTATTTCCAGTGACGCAGTGGCTTAGGAGTATAGTTCCTGCTTTCTACGCAGTTGGCCAAGATTCGTGTCACGCGATCATTTTATTGCACTATTTTTTTCAATTCATTTAATTAATTTTATAATTAAATAAATTGATTCAGAGACTTATTAAACATTTTAAAAAAATATAAAATAACTAAATTAATAATGTACAATATAACGTACATATTATTTTTATTATAATAATTATAAAATATTTCTTTTATAAGTAATTATAATAATATATTTATATATTAGTATAATATTATGCATGGTATTTGAGTTACAACATATTGTAAAACTATTTCTTCATATTTTATAACTATTTGTAGCAAATCTTTATATAAAATATCATTTAATATTTATAACAATATGTTTTTCAAATGCATATTATTTGTAAATAATTATATTTATGAAGTATTTTATAAATATTTATATAAAAACCGTAATTAGTTTATTTTTTAAAATACAAAATATTAATCTAAAATATCATTTAATATTTCATAAATATTTTTAAATGATTAGTTTGATTATAAAATTAATTAATTGAAGAAATAAAACAAAAAAATGTCGATCGCTCGACTAAAATCTTGACCGACCGCGTAGAATGAAGGCACTTTATATCTATGTCACTGCGTCACTGGATAAATAAATTTTAATTGTATAAAAACTTAGCATGAATTTAGAAGGCTATTTTCTCCAAATTGACTGTCCATTCCGTTGATTGACTGATTCGGTTGACGTAATTTTGAACCATGGTTAAGTGACGTGGACGAACCCTGAGCTGGCATCCCCCCTCTCCTAACAACCAAATCACACCACGAGGGGACGTTTCAGCTCTCGACAGATTTAACGTGCATCGCTGCCCTACACGGCTGCCCATTCAGTACTATTACATTGAGGATTTAACACCCTATAAAAGAGTACTACAATTACACAAATTCTTGTCGCCGTACGAAATTCCTATGTAGTGCTCACCCCTTGTTTGTCCACATTTTTTGAAAGCAGTTTAAGTACAAATTTAGTTAATGTAAATGTTTCATCCCAAGATCATTATATATATATATATTGGTGATATGGTATATATTTAAGTATGACTTAAGATAGGTGTGGAGATGGGCACAAAAGTTCTGAGTTGGCATATAAAAAAAACATAATTTCTTTTTAAAAAATACAAAAAAAAATCTGTGACTTGTTTTGATATAATCATAATTTTTTTATTTACCCTTCTGACTCTAAACCTTGTGATATTAGAATTTTTAAAAATCGAATTTTTTGGAACTCTAAATATTATAAAAATTTATGTCGTACAGCAAAACGAAATATTCATGTTTGGGATTGTATAAATATAGATCAAAGAGATAAGGGATTTAGTGCAAACTAGGCCATTCACAGATATCCATGATTTAAAACTAAAATTAAGATATTGCACTGATAAATGATGCAAGGCTTGTGGCATGATGAGTGAGGAACAGTTATATATGGATGTAGGATATATATTTTGTAAGACTTTTAACTGTATTTACAAAATAGCATGCAATATTTGTAAAATATTTTACATATATCAGACTTCAAACACTATCAATATTAAATGAATTCAACATAAGTCTGATACTAGGAAATTTGAATACAAGAAAAACCAGGCTAAGATTGAGATAGGGCACTTTAACAAACCTGGATTCAATAACATAACTGTACATATACTTAAAATGATATAGTGTCTAATATTGAATAGAAATTATGGTTCGAAAACTTTTTAATAGTTTCATTTAGATCATATTATCCTTATGGTTTGAATGTTATCTGGAATGGGTGAAATCCTTTGCTATTTTTTAAACAAAAAGCCAAGAATTCATTATATATTCCGAATTTTGATAAATCTATTGGTAATAGTAATAATTTTGGTATTGCGAGAATTTCAAGAGCTAAACGTAGAAAAAGAGTTACTAGAGACATGACAACCCGCAATAAATATATGTTAGAATTAGCTAATAAATTTGATGGTAATTACAACACTGGCTTAATTAATTCATTTATGTTTGGCATGTGTGTGTGTGTGTGTGTGAATAAAACTGAAAGTAAAATTATGACAAATAATTTAAGCAGATGTAATTTTCGGGATTGTCATGGTATGCATGTGATTCGAGATCTTAATAATAATTTAGTACAAAAAATGAATATCAAATTAGATGCAAGGGAAAATTACATTACAAAATATTGTACATTATTATTCATTAATAAAACCTTTAACAAAATTAATTTTCCAGGTATATTTCAAAAATATCTCTCAATCCTTTTTTCCATTTAAAAATATTATTATTAAAAAAGCTTTCAAATACAACAAGAAACTTGGTAGATTTATAATTAATTATAATCAAGTCTCGGAGCTCCTCAGTACATAATAATGTAAATGCAATTTATATCGGAACTATATTAATAAATATAATCAGCACGCTGTAACGGGAAACCTTGGCATCGTGAAAGATGATTTGTTGAAAAATTTTATGGTAAAAGGTACCGGATTTAGGCTGATATTCACAAATAATAAATATAACGTTATGAAACAAATCAAAAAGCATTTAGATAAGTTCTACCTTAAAATTGCAATTAAATATGAAATGCCGATTGTGGCTTTCAATCAATTTAGATCCAATGTAGCAACATAAATTCGCGAATTTGATTTCAGTGTTCAAAATGAAATTATGTATAAACATCTTAAATCATCAGTAGAAAATATCCAAAAGGACTTCGTGATTACATACGTTAATAAGGTCTCTGCTAATTGCGCCTTAATCTGTAAATATTTTTAGAGTAAAATATTAAGTAATCACATTTTAAATAACAATGCATTTCAAAAATCAATTCACAATAATAGAGAAGATGATAATTGTCTTTTAGCTTTGAACAAAAAAGACTGAATATTCATCTAAATAATATTAAATATCCACGCATTTTTTAACACCAAAATTTCAAAAAGCTCTATAAAATTCCGTAGTATCACTAATGGATAAAATGCAAATATCACGAAGTCTGGGAAGATCTTACAAACTATTCTTGAAAATTTAATTGATAACTTACAAAACATGGCAAAAATTTTTAAAAAAACTTAGAGATTGCCAGAGTTACTAAGGATATGTTAATTTTTTCCATGCATGGCTTTAATTTCGAGGACCTTTTTAATTGAATAGATATTGATCATATGATTAAGGTTCTGTAGTTAATTTATGATAAATATGAATTATATACATCAATGAAAAAAGAAAAAATTTGATATTCTTGTTAACCTCGTATTAAAAGAAAATTTTATTGTATTTGATCAGAATCTTTATAAACAGATCAAAGTATTACCTTAGGGTGGTCCAGCTAGTAATTGCTTAGCGAACCTATACTTACATTTTTTTTTAAATTGATCACGTTGTAAATGATTCTTACTTGATTTATCGTTATATAGATGATCTTATAATTTTTGTTAAAAATAGTGAATACAAACGAAATATTACGTTCTACCCTGACTATCTCAAACTCCTTAAAACTAACTTTAACTCTAATATGATAGATTTCTTGGATTTAGACTTACATCTTATTAACAATAATGTAGTCAGTAACATTTTTGACAAAATAGATTCTTTTAAGTTCCATATAATTAAAAGTCCTGTATGGAATACTAACTTGCGTTTATCAATTTATAGAAATATCATTTTGAAATTTTTATTTAGAAATGGTAACTTAACTACCCGCAAAATAGAGGAATTCAATATAATCAAAAATAATTTTCAATGCTATTTAGATCATGAATATCCTTTTAACTGCACAAATACATTAAACGAACTGATATTCACCACAAATACATTAAACGTCTTTCTGTACTATATCATAATTCAAATCCACCACATTTTTTCAACAATATATTTCAGATTTTTGTCAGCATGACAATAACCAATTCTAAGCTTACCAAATGGTCTTGCTAGCTAGTTTAACATATAGTTATATTTATGTATATTCAGGATTTTTAAACTCGGAGAATAATTGCTTTTCATAACACTCATATCACAGCTTACATTTTTTTAAATTATTTTTCAAAAATAATTTTCTTACACATCTTGAATATCTTATACGCTTATTTTTTGACAATTTTGGGAACCAAATTAGAGCCTAGTAAATTTTAAATTTTTTATTTTATTTGACAATTTCAACCAATTCTAAGCAAGTTTACCAAATTTGATTGTTACCTGGCTTTTTGTAATTCATTTTTTGTATTTTCCATATATCTTTGTGTTTAGCTATATTTGTTTAACATATAGTTCAGTAGATGCGTTTATGTATATTCATGGATTTTAAACCTGCTTTTAATTACCAATTTTTTTCCTCCATTGCATTCGCTACTTTTTTAGAATGGTCAATTTTTAGTATCCTGTTGAAATGATTTCTTTTCATTAGTGTTTCCTCAAGACTCTTCATTAATCTCCTTAAGGTTATCGAGCAATGTCATGCCTCCTGCATATTGCAGTAAATGAACTATTGAACTTGTTTTAAATTATTTTTACAAAAATAATTTTCTTACGTATATATATATATATATATATATATATATAGTCTAATTCTCTGCATACGAGAGATAAATATTCACCTATCCCATTCGAAAAAAAAACCACAGAGACAGTAAAGAGAACATACAATGAAGGAAACTAGATTAAAAATTATAAAATGAATGCTGCAGTATTATAAACATTGCTAACTATAATAAATAAATTATATAAAAGTATTTTTGGGCCAGCCAACCTTCCCCCTTCATAAATATAGCAAAAACCTATATAATGGATAGGAATATATCAAACCAGTATATATATATATATATATATATATATACTGGATTATACATATACTAGATGGTATACCCGTTCTTTGCACGGGTGAACTGAAAAATTAAACAACACAGATTGAAGGATAAAGAAGTTTTTTATAAATTAATTTTAAGTGAATTGGGAATTAAACAAAACAAGCTTTTCACATATCTCAGCTGAAGAAAAAAATACATTTGTTAAATTTTAAGTCTGTAGATCTAATAGCTGATAAAAAGGATTATTTTATATTTAATATTTATAACTCCCCATAACACTCTTGAGGGTCGATTTTTGAAAATACCTCCCCTAAGCTGATCTCTGCTCAGCAAAAGTAACACATTGTTAAAAGTTTTCTGACGCTTAAAATATTGTAAATATATTATATCTGAAAGTGTCATGCATTAATACTACTTTCTGTTGAATTTATTTTATGTCAAAATTGTAATACTCACAAGCACCGTTGTTTCTTAAATAACAAGGGCGATTCTATGAAAAGAAAATGTTGACGATAGAGTCAAGTTGGCAAATGTCTAGCTACTATCAAGGCTCAAACTTTATTAGAGCTTTGTAAGTCCCGCCGTGTAGGAGAGCGATGCACGTTAATGCTTTATCTACCGCATTATGATTTACTGCAATTTTTTCCATGCAATAATTTTTTAGGTCACTACATTGAAAATTAAGGGACATACATAAACAAAATACTCCACTTAGTGAAATTTAATCGGTTAGAGCTTATAAATTAATTAAAGACATTCTACTGTAAATTTAATTATATACACCGTTCACTTAAAATAAATAGTCAAATATTTTTCTATACAAAAACATAAGACACTTAAATTTTGACAATAACTTTTTTTTGGGACACAAATGATAATCTTAGCAATCCGTTGAAAACGCAGTCAGCAATATCTGCTACAAAGCTATTCGCCTTTCCCACTAAAATACTAATCATAGAACCCGTGCGGTCATATCTTGGAAGAGTGGATTTCAAAGTATATTCCAGCTAAGTTTTGGTAAAATATTCATGCTAAATTGGTATGGTGTGGTAGTTAGAAGAAAGGGGAGCCAGCTCAGGTGTCGTCCACGTCACTTGACCATCGTCCAAATTTACGTGGTCCGTCGCCAGAAGCCCTCGTGTAGCTGAACAGTGCAACGTTTTTATTCACTCACGCCAAAAATACAGTACAGTAGTTATAATTTTGTTATACTTAAAAATGCCATATCTGCCTATTCAATTAAATTATAGCGTTATAATTAACTACTAACCACACAAACAAATTTTGAAAATTTGTCCAGATGATGTAGTGTGAAAGAGAAAGATTATTCAGACAGACAACAAATGCTTCTTATATGTATATAGATTTGTTTGAATTCTTGTGTATTATTACTTTTGTAAACCTCCTGACATTCTTTAGGGTGTACCGGTCTTTTAAAGCTGACTGAGCCACAGCAACATTTAGCTGTATATAGCTATTTATAACATAAAAAATTAAATCTTAAAAAGGTTTCAAAAACAAAAGAGGGCTCAATATTTTGAATACATTATAGTGTAAACATTTTCGTACAAACACAATATACATATTGTAAAATAATTATTTTCGTATTTTCATTTCAGACAGACATCAAACAAAATTTTAAAAATTGGGAAAAACAGATAAAAAACATATTTAAGAAAATTACCACTGATTAATTTTGCCAAAGACATCGCAATGCGTAAAAAAATATTTGCAGTACATAAAAACAAAAAAAAATGTAAGTACTAAAATATAAAAAAAAACAAAAATTATATATTGATTTAATTAAGGATTACTGGAGGGAAAGATAAAACAGGCTAAGATAATAGTCATAATATTTATTTCATATTGGTAGGCTACTCATTTTCGGCAGGATTGTGAAATCCTGCCAAATCGGTATATATATGTTGCGGTCAGTCTAATGTTATAGTAATGTACAGAATTAAAGGTATTTAAGTATTATGCAACCTATTGGTGATATTATACAAAATGAAGCACATGATTGCCAATTCAACGCATGCAAAGTTGGGAATGCCAAAGTGGCGAGTTGTCTTGAACGTCGGCGATTGTGCAATAATATGCAAGTAATAAAAAATTATCCAAATTATATCTTTCCCGAGCCTAAAAATAAATTAAAAAATGAAGTACAATACTAACATTAACTGATGTAAAAAGAACTGAATTAACTTTATCAATGCAAAAGCATAATTTGAAAAAAATAAGGTACTTACATATAACCACAACCTATTGGCGATATATGAAACAAAACACGACTCTCAATTCAGCATATATATGATATGCGAAATCTGGGTTGTCAACTTGGCAAGTTATTTTGAACGTTGGTGATTGTTAGGACAGTACATAAGTTCCGAAAAAAATTTATCTTACGACTACCTGCTTCCTCAACAGGAATTTAAGCAATTTGTCTGTTTTTCTCATTTTCTGATGCCTATTCCAGTTTGATATGTAATTACTACCAACACAGCTTTTGCTTGGGCAGTATGATTACCCAAGTTTGATTCTCTGCTTGGCAATTTTATGCACTGAAGCCAATAGTGTACCCTTAAAGTTTAAAATAAAGACACATGACATTGCACAGAACCATATTATTGGATCAGGTGTAGTACAGGGGGCCACTAGGCACAGTCCTTTATTTTGGTGACTAAAAGTGGTCGCCAAGGTACTTTTTTCGGTATTATTTATTTTAGAATGAATTCGATATCTCACCATGACAATTAGATAAAAATCGAAAACTCCGAAGGAAAATCATTAAATCCAAAGTGCCCCCCCCCTATACTACACTTAAACCGAACTGAAATATAACCCTTATCAATGAGAAGTTTTAGTTTATCAAAATTATAATCTTCGCATTCTAAATAAATAAATAAATAAGTTGTAATTTGTAAGCAAAATCACACACATAAACATCCCGCGATAATACCTAAATGTTGCCAAAACAACAAACAAAATTTTAGTCGTTAAAAGAAAAATTCTTAAAAAAAATGATTTATTCGAAAAATAATCCTAATTAAATATCATAGAATAGAAAAATTGAATAAATATTCCAACTGATAAACATAACTATAGTAAAAATATGTAATAATCTTGAAAAACTGCGTGTAAAATATACATTTTCCACTTAGTGAGAAACGTGACATCATATGACGTCATTACACGACAAAATCATTTAAAAATTAATTTTTAAAATTTTTTTAAAGATATTTGAACGCGAAACCTGTTTAAGAACATTCCCCATGTAATTTTGTATACGTGTACCAAATTTCTCCTTATTTGGTTGTCTAGATCTTGAGTTATAAGGGAACGGACAAACCGACAACAAATGCGTCTTATATATAGAGAGAGATATACAGTATATATATATATATATACTGGATATATATATATATACTGGATATATATATATATATATAACTTACTTTAGATATATATATATATATACTGGATATATCTATATATATATATATATATATATATATAACTTACTTTAGATATATATAACAAATTCTTTTAAAATTGAATTTCGTGTATGAGTAGTAAACCTTTTGTTGTCCTTTTTGAATAACAAACTACACATTCTCTTAGGAACCCATTGTTATAAAATTATAATAAAATGCATACTTGATTCATTGCCAACACCTTTCATCAAACATTTTGTAGAAGAACTTAAAAATATCTCTAATGTTTAAATACGTTTTACTTGACTTTCAAATTTTACTTCATCTGAAAGTCAGGGATATTTAACATATTGAGAAATAGATACTTTCTTTAATAAATTATACTTCTTTTACAAATTATATGGACTGTCTTGTAAAAAGAATCCTTTTTTCTATCTTATAGTAAAAAAATTCCAAAAATTATTTTTCGTTTAAGGTAAGGTATTTCTATGTAATAAAATTTTATAATATAAAACTACTGAAATCATGAAACATATTGATTGATATTAAATGTATGTAACAAATAAATCATAGATATTAAGGATATAAGAATTTATTAAATTTTATCAGCCTTTACGATTTAATGTATAATGGCTGGATAATCGAAGATTTTTCCATACATTTGGAGACTTATAACTATACAAAAATACGCATTTCATTAATTATTCAATTAGAAGTTTTAAATTATTTCGATTTTCTAACCGGTAAAAAAATGGGTTTTTTTGTAGAAAAATTTGAGTTTCTTTCAGGCCTAAACATTTAATTATTTAATCTGCGAATTAATTCTCTCTCTCTCTCTCTCATTCGGACTACTACTAATAAATATTGCTGCATCATTATTTAACAATATGTCAGGGCACATCTAGCTTGAAATAGAAACCATTTTCAAAAACTGCAGACACAAATATAGCCTCCAAAATTCAGAAAGAAAGAAAAAAATTAATAAAATGGAACGGAAATAGAAAAAGAAAACATTTTTTTGAGCCACAGACGCTAGCGTAGTTCTAAATTTGATTATCCTGCTACGTGAGCGGGTGAAATTCAGCTTCAGAAGGAGTGCAAACTTAGTCAAACTGTCTATCACGTTCAGAATGAGCTGTGTGTGTTGCTTCTTTTTCCGCGCCATTTTTCTTCCCACTGAAAAAACAAATGAAATGAAGTCATTTTCGTTAGCAGAGCACGTTTCAGATGTCGAGAGTAATTTGTATCAATTGTCTTATCGCTGATGATCTTATTGTATCAAGTATAACTTAAATGTCGGTTACTTTCAAGATGCGTAATGCTTTCTCATTTTATTCAAAGATGGCAATTCTGAATTGAATAAAATTGACCATTGGCTTTTTAAATAATGGTTTTTCGTTGAAATATTACTCTTAATTTATCTTCAAAAAGTAAATTTAATGCTAAAGGTCACTTGAATGCATATTTCTCTGTTTGAAAAATTAGTTTTATACCGTTATTTTTTTTGCATTCATTATTCGGTTTAATCGATCTCTCTCTCTCTCTCTCGGAGTAATATATTTTCTTAATTCTAAAAAAGTGACGTAAAACTGGCAAATTAAATACCAGTTTTATTTTTATAAAACTATAAGTATTTTTGATAATATTTATTAAATTCCTATATGATCCCTATTTGGGAGTTAGGTAAATTTTAATCTGGAACTTGTTGCAAATGAATTTATTTCCAATAGATATGAATGAATTAGCGTCATTCACTAATTATTTTATGCCTCTATTTCCTACTGCATGTGCACTAGATCAAACGTGGCGTAAAAATTAGAAAAACAGGAATAACTGAAATGCCTTTTACTCAATTTAAACAATTTAAAATTTATTTTTACTTTTGCAAAGGGATATGTAAAATTTATATTGCCAAATAAAAGAATTAATTCTTTTGGCATTAAAACTATTGTCTTTGGAAAAAAGGTTTTGACATTTAGTAACTGTTTCAACTTTAATTAAATATTTGGATTAAGACATAAACTTCTTATCCTTCAAATTTATACTTGTTTTGCAAATATATACACTTTATAAACACTTAAAGTTGTGTCATTTTTATTGAAATTAAAAATTTTATACTGAAAATTATATAATAAAAAATCTTAGAACCCATCATTGGTTTATAGTTTTGTATTGAATAGAAAACCTGAACGGTAAATATTGTGTGAATCCTCCAATTTCCTTAAAAAGATACATGTTGAAAATACCGAATTAAAAAAAAGATAAAGTTCTTAATCTCATTTTTTGAAGAATTTCGCCAAACATTATTCATCGCAGTTTTTTTTTCTCATTTAAGCTATATTTTGTAGTTCCGGAGTTTTGCTGTGATACTTTATATATGTTTGATTGATAAAGATCAGGTGATTTTTCTGGTAATTACCCAAGAAAATGTATAAACAACATTCTTCTAAAACAGAGATATGCAAGTATTTAACTCTTTTCGTTACAATAAAATAGTCAAAGGTTTACGTACCATAAAGGATAATGTAAGTGTACGTAGGTTATCTATACATGTATTTGAGTTGTTAAATTTACACGAAGAATGAATAGATGTGATTTGCTCCCAAGAAAGATCATCTTCCACAACATCAAATCAGGGAATTCCAACAAATTCGAATTGCGACCACTAGGCATAACCATTTCACTGGTAGTATTGATGATATCTGCTACAAGAATAAACTAATATTTATTACCGAATGTTGTACCATGATAGTCTGCTGAAACATGTTCTGCAGTTTTAACACCATTCTAAATGAATGTGTCTCACACTAAGCTGTTAAAATCAGAAATTTTAAAGATCTTTAGGAACACAACCCTGCCTCAGAGAAGCGTAGGGAGATGGCGGCCATAAGATAACTCAAATATGTCACTCTATCATCCAATCTTGCCGCAGTCACACAACTTGGACTTCCAGAAGCATTCAACATTGGCCGTTTCCTGCAATACCTTTCCACAACTATGACCACCTGGCTCAGGGAGGTGTCATTCTCGTTACCTAGCCATAGTTCAAAATGACGAGGTCCATCGCCAAAAACCCTTGTGTAGCTGAATAGGACGACATTAATATCCACTCACTTATTCACTGCTCAGGTGTTGGCCTACTACTTCTTAAGACCAAAAGGTTTGCCCCATCCGTGCTGTGCTACTGTGTTCAAAGCCTTCCAGTTAAATATAAGGATTTCAACCACGTTGGAAAAACATTATTGGTATTTTCTGCAACTAACTGCAGTGTCAAAAACCAGAAAAATTAAACTGTTCCCAAACTTTATCTGTTGTTTTTTACAAGCGTGTAGCTAAAACCGAAAATAAAATTTAATTGTCTTGAAAAATAAATGACTTCCATAGTTGGTATACTGGGAATAACATTCGAAATTTTGAGATAAGCGGATTATCGGAATGTCAAATAAAATTGTATTTTTTGTAAAATTACACATATTAATAGAGATACAAAATCAGCTTTGTGACAGGTGTATATTTAGGTTTATTGTGCCTTTTGAAAAATGAAAATTGTTATTATGTTCTTAAAGTCATTTTCTTAATTAGTTTTTTAATAGAATGATATGCCAGAAAAATACCATACTTTTTATCACAGTATACTTGTATTATCTAAATAAGAAAAAAAATAAATAAAGTTAGAGGTAATTATTTAATAATATTTTGAAACCAATAAAAAAGCTATATTTTAAAAATGAATTAATTTTTATAAACGAGTATTATATGTTACATCATCGGTACAAATAAGGAATTTAAATAATTTGTGCATTAAATATTTATATTTTTAGCTTAAAATCCATGTTATAACTTATAGCAAAAATGAATTAAACATAATTTTTATTACTCCTTTAAATATCGTTTAAAGGCGTGCTTTTTATTTTTTTAGTCAATCAAGAGATTGTATTTACAAAATAAAATACTTGTATAGTTAATATTCATGATTCCTTTAAAAGCAACATTTTGAAATATTTTGTTAAAACTTCATTAAACAATTAATGCTGATATTGTACTTTATTTCTTAAGACAACACAGTACCCTACAAAGTTCAAAAATAACGATTTACTGTGGTCTACATCATTGGGAAGTTTGCCACCAAATTTCAGATCTAAAAACAAATTAGTGTTTAAGATATTTGAAGTTTTCTGAGGCATATGTTTGGATTCTGTTTCATTTTAACTCTTTCGTTAGTCATTTATTTCTCTTTTGAATTTTTCACCGTCTTTTGTGTTTTACAAACAATTAAGCAATAACAATTTAATGAAATATAATTTATTTTGCAGAATTTAGGGTTTATATTTAAAATTTGGGGGTGGGAAGAATACTTCCCAAAGTAGCATTCAGTGTTATAAAGAAAATTATAGTTCATGGTGATTATTTGTCATGAAAAGAAGAGAAGCATGTTGCAATGCACAAGGGGACATCACATTCTGCCCACATGTAGTGAATCCTCTTTCCTTGTCTCTTTCTTCTACATTTCCTACGTAATCTACAGTTGGAAACCTTCTTCGGCATATGATTTACCACACTGGCAAAAAAACACATGATCCGGAACTACACACTTCTTTTCTCGGAAACAGGACGTCATTTCTTTTTTTTTAAGAATATCCGTCTATTAGCTGGTGAGCTAATTCTATACCGAATGTCAGCTGATTTAAATTTCTGTTTCCTTCATTTACTTACCAGAGCAAGAAATTATTTATGACGCCAAGGCCAATAAGAAAATAAAACATATGATGTCACTATTTTGCATACCTTCTTCATATTCCTTTTGTTTGATGGAAGGGATCAACCCCTCTCACGACATCGTTATATACAGCTTCAGCTTTTGGATTGATTCATTGATTGATTGAATATTAAAGTCGCACTGTTCAGTTACACGAGGGCTTTTGGCGACGGGACACGTAATTTTGAACCATGGTCAAGTGACGTGGACGACACCTGAGCTGGAACCCCCTCTCCTAACTACCCCACCCCACCAACGGGAGGCCGTTTCAGCTCTCGACAGATTTAACGTGCATCTCTGCCCTACACGGCGGGTCTTTATTGGTACTGGGCTCGAACTCGTGACAAGGCAAGCAACGATCCGATACCTATACCACTCGGCTACCGCGGCCACACAGCTTTTGGATAAGCCACTTATTAAGTATCCTCTTTTGTTACCGATATACAGATGTCATAATCGCTGGATTATGTGCAGTAGTCATCGAGATAACATACTTATTGTCCTTCCACTTTATTGCAGCAACACCTCCCTTAGTTAGGAACATTAATCCACATTTTTCTAGTGCGTCATTAGCTTTCAGCATTTGTTGCAGGTCCTTTCTTTATGTCCTCACAATCAGCACGCAAAACAGATCATTTGCAAATATAATTTTTGGAGCCCAAAAAGATGGGAAATAGTTATCATGAGTTATAAGGCGACCTGTGTGTTTGACAACTTTCGTTGGTTTAGTGTTTACTTTCCCCCTACATTCAATGTTTTAACCTTAATAATAAAAGTTTCATTTTACAAACAGTATACAAAATGCACCGGGTCTTTAGATGATACAATAGCCTTCTCATATTTATATTATTATTTACTATACAATATTAGATAGTTACTGCACAAAATATACTGAAATATACCAAATAAGAAAGCGTTATTACAATAAAAACAGTTTTTTGCTTACAATTGCGGCAGAAACGTCGAGGAATACAAATGTCACATCCAAACACGTATCATAATAGAACATATCTCACACAACATTTTCATCCTTCCAAAACAGAAGTACAAATTATTATTCATCGATGGAACAATAGTGGACACCACAAAACTGAAACTGGATTCTGTCTTCCCATCGTTATGATAGCAAGACTAATATGTTATAATGGGTTTTATAAGATTATGTAAATAGGAACATCTTCTCAAGGCTCACGAAAATATTAAAGCATTTTACCACTCTAAAATTTAAAAAAATTAAACTATTTTTGAGTACAATAAATTCTTTCATTTTTATTAAATTCCATTTTCATTATTAAAATCATTTCTGCTTGATTTTGTTTTAAGTTTTTTGATTTTTCATATTTACTTAAGGTATTCGACTACGTTCAGAACCGCGATTTTGCAAAAGCGTATAAATTAATAATATTTATAATATTTAGTGTTATTTAGATTAGAAAATGTACATAAAATTGTTTTAAGAATAAAATTACAAAAACCGATTACTTAAGTACAATATTTCGACAAAAAATGAACATTGAATGACCAATTTTCAAAATATTCTCCTTTTGTGAAAAATGCTACTATTATATAATAATATTTTATCTGTATTTAGCTCAGGCATCTGTATAAAGGCTCAACAAGTTTTTTTGAAATATATAATTCAGAAGTGGGTTTTATCCACATGTTTTACGACAACACAGGGGAGAAATTTAAAGAAAAAAATGCCAATAATCATTTCAATTGATTGTTACTCTGAAAATAATTGAAATTTTCAAAAATCATAGTTGCGCCTTTGTACAGATGTCTGAGATATAAGCAGCAAAATAATAGTATAATAGAGGTATTTTTCACAAAACAAGAAGTTTTTGAAAAAAGGTCATTCTAAGCTAATTTTTGGCCAATATGTTGTATTTAAATAAATTTTTTAGCAAAATATCCTTAAAACCATATTATACATGCATTATAATCTAAATGGCCCTAAATATCAAGACAATTTATCCATTTATGCACTTTATTAAAATCACTGTTCCGAACGTAGTCGTATACCTTAATTCAGATTGATTTCAAGGCCAATTTTTGTTTAAAAAATAGTTTACATAACTTACAACCATTATCATAATGGTTTTTCAATTTAAAACATGTCATGGTCAAAACGTTCTCAGGTTGCAATGAGAAACCATATTTCTAAGAGATGGAATACTACTGAAAATTATGCATCTAAAAATCAGCCATGAGCTGCTACTGCAATTAGACTGTAGAATACAATTGTTCCAATTACTAATATTGCAGAATGAACTAAACAATTCCATAGTGTACCAAACTATATTATATTTAACATTAAAGCACTATATGTATATTAGTATTTTAATGTCGACCAACAAAACCACAAACTTGCTAAGCTAAACCTATTTAAAACTGAAAAAAATTAAATTTTATCAACAAATCTAATAATTTTTCGTTTAAATTAGTATCATTATTTTTTAGTATATAAATAATTTGAGTTTCAAACTCCTTTTGTGAAAATATTGTGTTAAGATTAAGTTGAATAACCTACCGTCGTAACAAATGTTATCAATACTACGCAAAAATAGATTTTAAACCAAAAAAAAAAGTTTTCAAGCATATTTAGTTAAAGTAGTGTTTTAATTTAGAACATGCATTTGAAAAAAAAAACGTATTAAAAGTAGAATTATATTTTTTTCCATGCATTTACAAACTTTAAAATAATTTTCTTCAGACTTTTCGTTTTTAAGATATAAGTGTTTTCTAATCCCTAAAGCTTTTTTTTCGGTTAAAGATAGAGTCTTGGATTTTTCTTTATATATACTTATATACTCCCATGCATTCTATTAAAATTACTATGGATTCCTGCCCGAGATCTGTAGTTAATTTTTTTAAGAAAATAATACGTTTAATATTTTAAACATTGTTGGATCCAGTTGCTTAGCATTAGCATGCCCAATCCCTAAGCCTAATGTTGCGAGATCGATCCTGGCTAAAGTCGATAGATTTCCTAGATCAGAAATTCGTAGGCACGCCCGGATTATGGTTATGTGGCGTGTAAAATATCCCTCGAGTATCAATTTGGCTCTGGTACTGTCGGCAAAATTAAATGACAGCAACATTTAGCATCCACCCTGAAATTCAATTAATGTATCACAAGCGTCTAAATTTGGTAACTAGAGCCGCCACAAGATGGTACCACCACTGAAAAGTTTCTTATATTCGGGACTGTATATGTTTACCTCAGTGCTTCTCAAACTTCCAATATTTGCGACCCAATATTCAATCATAATTTTCATCGCACCCCCCCCTTTCCCACACATAACATTACATAAATTCAATAGTACTATACTTTGACGCTAAATGTACAATACGACTTAATCTTCTTAACCAGCGTATATATATGTATAACTTAAGAGGGACGTTAAATTATCCGGACGTATATATACGTGTTTCCGAAGTATGATCTTTTCTGCACTGCTATCCATAAAATTATTCCGAAGGCTTTGTAATGCAATAAAAGCAACTTGACAGAGTTTGCGAAGGATTTGCTTATATCAAAGGATTTCCTATTTTTGTTCATTTTCTCTCCCCCACCCCTTAATGCATCCCATACCTGCTCCTACGTGCAAAACGGAGGCATTGGGTAGCGAATCGCATAACTTTTAACCGGCAGTTAAGGAATTATTTATAAACCGTACAAATTATCAAGATAAGTGTTAATTTTTGGGTTTTGTGTATATTTTTTTATTTATAACAAGCTCATGAAGTCATTGGTAAATATTAAACTTGTTCTTAACTTGGTATGGTTAAATTAATCATAAAATACATTGCGCAATACTGATATAGTTATAAGTGTATTATATAAGTGTAAATGTTAATTTTATTTTTTATTATGTCAGAATGATTTTGTTGGTTTACTATCAGTAAATTAATATATTTTTTAAAATAATATTTTGTTTTCGACTTTTTAATATGCTCGCGCCCCCCTTAAAGAGTTTTAATAATATTTTTGCTTGAAGTTTGATAAATTTAAAAAAAATACCTTAAATTTAATAGAACTTAATATTTACTTCAATTAAGGAGCATTATCATGTTCTTTTGCGATTCAAAATGTTACACTCAACAGCATGAATATTTTCAATTTCTTTACTTTGTTTTAATGTACTAGTAATGTACTCAATGAAATTAAGAAATTTATAGGTAAAGGTTTGCTGTTAATTATCTTGATACCAGTATTGCTGCTGGCTTATTTCAACAAATTGAGGAACTCACGTATAGTTTCTCTTAGATTCTAAAGAATTTTCGGTGGAAAAATAATTAGATGTATATACGTATATTTCTTCCTTCAATCAGTTTAATTATCTTTTGGCAGCGAAATTTTTCTACATTTAAAATAATATGAAATGTTCATGGAAGCGGAATAATATATATGTATTTAAATGTAATTCTTGAGAAAATTTGCTTGTTCTATAATGAACTATGCATATATATATATATATATATATATATATATATCATAAGTGGGTTTCATATTGACAATCAAGCATTTGCATACTCAACAGATCTCCAAATGTGAGATCATTTTCATTGGTGGCTCCATCTAGGGTGACTCCGGTTATAAATTTTTGACGCTTAAATTAATTGAATTAAGGCTCATTCACTTGCATACTAAATTTATCCGAGAGTATCATAGCCAAATTTATACTCAGGGGATATTTTGCTCGTCACATAATATGGCATGCATGCCTACGATTTTCGCATTCAGAAATTGTATTGTTTCCAACCGGGATAGGCACATATATTTGTTTAAAATACATCTGTAATATAAACTTTTTTATAAACGTCTTAGATTAATTATTATATATCAACACTAAAAGTGTAATATATGTAAAAAAAGCTGTTAACTTTTAATGATTTTTATTGCCTCGAAAAATGTTTAAAATTTGATTGCAGTTATTTTTATATAATTTCTCTGTTTCCACAATTCCTTCGGACAGTCACTGTATTTTAAAAAAGTAATATTACTATTTATTAATGGAAGCAATTTACAATTTCACTATTGAACTAATTTAAAACATCGCTTCACGAAAAGTTACTGTAAAAGAAAACAAAAAATGCAAGAATTTCTAATGCAGCTTCTAGCCAACTAAAACTCAAATTTGGTGGTAAACATGGGACTTTACGAATGTAGGTAACCGAAATTTTTTATCCATCTCAATAGCAGATTGTACCCGCTATTAAGAATTACAATGTTTGTCACCAGTTACTATAAATTCCCGCCATTGTAAGGTTATCACAAATGTCTTTCAAACTGCTGTATTTTTTTCAAAACACCGCAATCTCTTACTTTGTTTTAACTCTGTTTCATTACGGCTAATTATAGCAATTACTCAGCTACAGAATGAAAGCGATGCATCATCCAATCATTATACATTCGAATTACTTCAATGTCTCTAAATGTTGTATTGTGCTTAAATAAAATATCGACCTCAACTAATTAAATTGCATTCCATTAATCGCTACAGTGTATTAAAGTTAAGTATCACCGATTATCTCAATTAATCAGAGAAATAATGACTTCAATTACTCAAATTAAATAGATTTTCTTAAATTTCTCGTAATACTACATTCTATTTCTTTTAATGCTTGCCGGAACAACTGCTTCAGTAATCAAATATATTTAAGTGCTTTCAATTTTCATCACTATTAGCTATTGTATTGTTATAACTCAAATCGATTAAAATATACATTTGTATTTATTTATCTTTTCGTAATGCTTTATTGAATTAAAATAAATAAATTTCAAATGGATGTGCACAAATTTAAATTAACTGTAGAAGCTACATTTTCTTTTTAGCTCTTCATTTCATCTATTTTGACATCATTGGCTGGTTAAGTTATCCGAATCATCTAAATTTGTTAATTTTGTAAGAAATTGAAATATGTTTTATGATTTTATTTTAGTCATTAATTTTATAAAAATACCAAGTTTATTATTTTCTATTCACTAGAACAAAAACTGCAAGTGTTTTAGTAAAAGCAAATGCCACTACCTTAAGTAAGATGGCATAATTTAAAATGCGTTTTACACGAAATGTGTGCATTTTGAAAGTACTCAAACATGGACAGCAATTGCTCAAAAGATTTTGAAATTAATTCACTGAAATGTGTTGCATATATTCTGCATAATAGTAGTTTTGTTTTAACCTTCATATTTGTTAATCACTGTTTTATTATAGAATGCACAGTCACTTATCTGAATATAATCACTATTTTTTTAGCAATTTTATATAACTAAAATAAAGTGCTTAAGTTTTTGTAAAAATAGATATATGTCTTATCCTGAAGATAATTTTAAAAATGAACATTAAAACAACCCATCAAATTTGAAAAATTGAAAATTTGTTCATAAACTTCTTGTACAGAATGTGCCCCGTCTATGTATTTTTTTTTGTAAATGCTTACCTATTTTTCCCAATTCAGTAATAACAATTCCTTTAACCATCTTAATTATTGCATTATTTTCTTAAAATGTGCTAAATAAATATAAAAACCATACAAAAATCTCCTTACCTCCATTTTTTTAAAAAAAAGTTGTCGCAAGTAGTTGGATACCTTAATTTATACAAATGATTAAATCAATATATTAGACTGATATTATATTTTATTTTTTTCAGTAACGTGCTGTCCTTCAAAACAAATCATTTTAATTTTCCATTTTTGATGAACAGTAATGTTTCCTTAAAAAATTGTGTTGAGTTTTCGTTATTACGATAAAGTATATAATCAGGAGCAATGAGTTGTTTCCTTTCGAATGAAACTAATATTTTAATAGGATTAACCATATTATTTAAAAAGTATAACTTCCAACTAAATTTTGAGCCCATCCAACATAAAGCGTGATGAATGCATAGCTTCTAAATGTATGTTATCATGAAAGGAAACATAGATTTGAGTTTCATAATGAGCATAATGCGTATGTCCAATCCTTTTGATGTTGGAAACGAGAGTACATGATTTGTGCAAGATTTATAACGATTTCTATATAATTGTGAATCCACACAATTAATGTGTGTGTGTGATCGCAGATAAGACTTTGGTGATATAGCCCTGATACATGAACGCGACTTGAAACTCCTCTTAGAGAGAATTGAATTTAACTGAGAGAAAGTGAGTCCGAACGGATCAAATAAGATGGAGGAAATATCTTATGCTAATAATGAGCTAAGTTTGCTACATTTCTGCAATTCTTATGTAATCAAAGGTATCAAAAGGGAACTGTTTCAGAATAGTTAATTGTACTTCTACTTGTAGATACATTCCTTTCATCACACCTCCAGCTTTATCTTCATAAAGAAAACACTTTTTCAAAACACAACTTTTAGTTTGTTTACTAGAGAATACACAGTTGATACAAGCCAAACTCGGACATCAAATAAAATCTACTAATTAAATAAAAAAATTAAATAAAAATGATTAGCAAAATAATTAAATAAAATTTCAATAATATATTTATTGCAGTATTAAAAACAGATAACAAAACATATAAATTATTGCATTGTAACCAGAAATTATGTTAAAAAAATAACACTTTAATCCAAACTCGGAGAGCTAAGAAGATTTTTAAAACTACTTAATACTTCAAATGAATTAATACTTGTATGTAATCATTTGTTTTTATAATCATTTTAAAGTATCTGTACACCTTCGAAGAAAATTTTTTAAAAACTGTAATATTTGCTATTAAAATATTTTTTACTGCTGAAATATAATTTAAAACTATGAAAAATACATTTAATATGTTACTTGTGGTACATAAAAAAATTTTAGGGAGTAAAGCATAGTGTAAATAGTAATTAAATTGATTATTAGAATAACGCACATAACTCAAATGTAAACAAAAATATCCCTTTTCTGTAAATTTGATGATGATCATTATAACATTTTTTTAGGGCTGGTACTATTTTCCTGATGATAATCAATTTATTACAATTTTTATCAAGTTTCGAGTAAAAGAACATTGAAAAATCATTAAAAAATTATTACGAGCATGATATATACCTCAGTTACTAAAAACATATCAACTATATAATTATGAAAGTAGTAGGGGTTCTTTAAATCTATAAAACAAATATATTTATAAAATTTGAACTAATTTGGTTCACAACTTTTTCTGATATTTACGTTGTCAGATGTCAATACGTTAAACAAATTCATTTTGAGATAAATCAGAAATAAACTTTGAATTGCAAATTTTAATATTAAACACAATTTGATATACTTAAAATGCTCCTGATTTATAAATAACACATTCTTTACTCTCTAAAACATTGTTTTTTTCCCTTGTAGCTCTTAAAATTTTTCTACGCTGCTTAACATTTGGTGTTGAATGTCGTTCTGCGTCGTTAATTCTATTGATGTCAAGATGTTTGTATGCTTTTAAAGTAAAATAATCAGGAGTTATATTAAGTTTTTTAAAAATTTCAACACAACCCTTGTATCCATCATTAAATTGGATCACAGCATCCAATGCACCAGATTTTAAAGTTTTGAGGCACACGAAAACTTTCTTGGGTACTCTCTGCCATATAACGACATTTAAACACTCGTTTGAATTTTGTGTTTTGCCATGCAGGCATTTAGTAAGCAGTGCTTTGGTACACAACTCTAAATATGTAGGCTTAATCATGTTTAGTACTTCATTTGATATGCCTTTATATTTTTCGTTTGGCTTTTTGCCACAAGACAGTGCTCGCTGGTAGTAGCACCAACTATCTTTTCCGATGGGACACTGCCCATGAATCGGTTTCTCGATACTTGATGAGCAATGAAACAAAGCCGCAATAACATTTTGCTGAAGACCGGATAGGTTTCCAACATTGCTACGAACAGCAATCTCATAATAGTTTTGCAAACGGTCAATAAAAAAGTCGGTGAGTTTGCCTTTACCAGACAGATTTTTATATTTAGACTTTAGTTTGCGCAATCTCGCACCTACTCTCTTTTGAACATGACCAATGCATTCATATTTTGTGACGCTATCCTTCCCATAAGTATCTTTGACACTGATAAAGCCCTTAGAGTCCCCGTCACCATAATAATGTGCATATTTAAGGCCTCGTTTGACAATAGAACGTTGGAAGATTCTCGTAGCACCAACAGCTTCCATTTTTAACGCAGAACCTTGAAAATTGCTATGGCACACGTGATCTGCTGCAAAAGTATCCGACTCAATGTTTCTAGGCATTTTAGAAATCTTTCTGCAGATGGGACAATATGACGACATTATTTCTACTACTTTACCAGTGTCAACTGACAAAGCTGTGACACACCCATTCATGGAAGAGTAACCTCTACGCTGCCACGTTCCATCAACTGAAATGCCACATTCAACAATTTTATTTTTAGTAGGATGTAGCTCTAACATTTCAGAAGCTGCTTTTTGCATTGATAATTCACTAACTTCTGAAGTCACGGACATGAGTTTATTATCATGATTAGTGTACGCAGTTTTACTGAGCCTGGGTAAATTTAACGTACCACATAATTTAAACCCAGCAGAAAAACATTTCAAAATGTGTCTCATACCATACACAAATCTTGTATTTACTTCAGGACAGTTTAAAGTTTTCTTTGAACTAGAAAACCCTGAGTAAAAGTCACAATGTTTACACCTGATAACAAAATTTGAGCACAAACCATATGTGGAATCCTCAGAAAGCAGGATACCTTCTTCGAAACATCTTGGGCAGCAAAGTTGTAAAAACAAATTTAAAAGGACTTCCATATCAATTATTCTGTTACCAGTAAGTGGTTTACGTTGATATATTCTGCTATGTCTTCATCAAAGGCAGCAGGTATTTTAATTTTTGAAGAACTGGCGTTGGTAGATGTTGCGCTGCTATTTTTTGAATGTTTAATGGTAGATCCATTACCTCAAAATTGGCGTTTTCTCTTTGCACTAACTCTACGTTTAGCATTACCCATTTTAAATGACAAAAATTAAAATTTTCTGCTATAAAAAAGGATTAAACAAAAGCTTATAAAGAGCTACGCAATCATAAGCAAATGTAAACAAACAGTAAAGCACTCTATTTTCTTGCCAGATTCTAGATAAAAATATAAATAAAAACCTGTTGCCAATTATATTCTTAATAATTCTGAAAACTCAAATTCATATTTTAAAAAGTTTAAATTTCTTACTATTGCATATTTAAACGATACTTTGAAAAATAAAAATGTCCACAAACATTTTTTCTACTTCGCAATGCAGACTTGTACTTCCGGGTTCAAAAAGGTGCTATCGAATGTAACTCAAATCCCCATAACTTAAGTTCTAAATAAGATAGAAACAAAATTTAAACACCATTTTAAAGAAAAATGTCCTTATTTTCAAATATTATTTAAATTAAAAAATCGAAAAATTTGACGAAAATGACGTTTTGAAGGTGTACGGATATCTTAAGGCGTTTAGGCATATATTGCATGCATTTTTCACAAATATTATGCTGAATAGTGTCCCATTCTTGCAATAATGCTCTTTTCAACTCAGGTGTACTTGAAACAGCATGTTCCCGGAGTTTTTTGTTAATTCTCTCCACAAATTCTATAGGAACCAGGAACGTAATCTATAAGCTTTATGCTTGGGATCATTATCCTGATAAAATCTCCAATTATTGCCAAGCGAATGTTTTTCCACACGTAGTGGCAAATTTGTTTTTAAAATGTCAAGATATACATTCTGATCCATTCTCCCTTCAACGAAATTCAAAGCTCCTGGCCCAGTAGCTGAAAATGATTCCCAGACCATTACTAATCCACCATCATGCTTCACAGTTGGTTTCAAATTTTGTCTACGCAATTCCTCATTCGATTTTCTCCAAACATATGACTTGCCATCTGATCCAAATATATTGAATTTGCTGTCGTCAGTGAATAATACTTCTTTCTAGTAAGAAAAATCCTTGTTTTTATGCTCCTTAGCGAATTCACGTCTTACTTTTTGATTTCGCTTACTTGCTTACTTAATGCTTTTGTCTGGCTTTTTTTCCAGTGAGATTTTTCTAATGGAGCACATTTCTAATTGTTGATGAACTAGCTTTTTTCCCTAATTCATTTTCAGCTATAATAGCTAGCTTTAAATATCGCTGATCTGCTTCGCTGAAAATCTTGTTATGGTTTTTTTAAGTTTATTTTCCACCTGATTATTGGTTTTGTAGCGTTTTATGATGTCATGAACCGTGGAATGACTTCTTTTGACAATATCCGATATTTCTCCAACAAACTTTCCATCTTCAGTATGCTTAAGAATCAATTTCCTTAACTCTGCGCTCGTTTGGCCCCTTTGACTTGACATTTTCAATAAATTAAGTTTTTTTTTCTGCAATAAATGAAAAAAAAAAAACGTCAAATCGAGAATTCGGCTGAACAACTACAAGGTTTTTCATGAAGTTGTCTACAATTTCCACTCAGAGTTGCAGTTATTTGGCGCTTTATTGTCAGATGTCCGACTTTGTCTTGTTCTCTCTTTCTTCCGCAATTTTATTTTTATCTCTAAATTTGTCATTATAATTAATGAATTAGTGTTATTTGGTTTGTTTTTAATATAGCAATAAATTCACTATTAGAAAACCATCTTTACTTTTTTTAATTCCGTTTAGTCAAATTATTTTTGCAAAACAAGTTTTTTTTCTATAATGTCTGAGTTTGGCTTAGAGCGACTGTATATAAATGCCTATGTCGAAGGTAATTTTATTGAGAAAAATAATGAATAATAAAAATTACAAGGCAATACTAGTAATAAGGTTTACAATACTAGAGAGAAACATTTTTTTTTACTGTACACACTATTTAATGTGAGTACTTTGAAATGACTATTAAAATCCCTTCGATATTTACAGAAGAAAAACTTTCATTCACAATTTACGACTTCGAAATATAGTAGGGATACTTCTATTTTCCCCACACGTTTTACTGTAGCTTAAAAGCGAAGTTGAAATATTATATTGGGAATGATCTAGGGACCTTTTTCCTATCTTCGACCTTCCCTATTTCCACCAATAGTTGCCTTTTATTTCCTTTCTTCACATTCTTTCTTTGGATTGCAGATATAAACTTATTTCATTCAATTACGTGCTACAGTTGGTTAGCAGTAAATTGTATCGCGTTTGGCGAGATACGCTAATGAAACCAAGTGGCGACTTTCAAAGAACCTATTTAGCTCTATTATGCGACCAAATACTATTCAGAGATTAATATCAAACCTAAAAATTTCGATGCTGACTAAATAAATAACGCACAAATAGCAGGACTTCCATATATTTTAAGGCTACATCAGCGTTTCTGAAAATGTGGGGCGCGCCCCCTTGGGGGCGTGATAGCTCTAAGAGGGGGCGTGAGCATATCGAAAAGTCGAAGGCAAAAGACTAATTAAAACAATTATTAATTTAATGAAAGTAAACAAAAAATCTCTCTCTCATTCTTAGATAATAGAAAGTAAAATACGCATTTACATTAATATAACACATTTATAAACGTATCAATATTGCACTCTGTATTTTTTAATTGATTTAACAATACTAAATTAATAACACGTTTATTAATCACCAGTGACCCCATGGGCTTCTAATATATAAAATTATGTTCAAAAGTTAACAATTATCTTAACAATTTGTAATGTTAACAATTAATTATTTAACTTCCTATTAAAAGTTACGTGATTCGCTCTTCAATGCCACGTAGGCATGCGTATATAATGTATTGGAGGGGGAAGGAAAAAATCAATAAAAATAAGCAAATACTCTGAAATAAATAAAACATTCGCAAACACTGTCAAAACCTTTTTAATGCATTCCAAAACCTTCAATAAAATTTAAGAATTACAGTGCACTGAAAAGATCGTACTTTAGAACGACGTATATATATGGCAAGAATAATTAACGTTTTAACTTTGCAAGACGTATATATACGTCTGCAAGACGTATATATACGTCAATGACACTTAACAGGTTAAAATCGAACTGTAGCTTTAGCGTCAAAGTGTAGTATTTCTAATTTCAAAACTTTGTTATTGTATGGAAGGGGGGCTTGATGGAAATTCTGATTGAGTATTGGGTCGCAAATGTTGAAAGTTTGAGAAGCACTGGGCTACACAGTACCCTAAAAAATAAAAAGATCAAAAATTGTTTTTTTGTCATTTCGTTGTGGCTGGTATCATTTAGAAGCTTGCCGCCAAATTTCAGATATGTTAACACATTAGTTTTTAAGATATTGGAAGTTTTCTGAGCTTAATTTTTGGTTTCGGTTTAATTTCAAAGCAGTTTTCCCCTCTTGAATTGAATAAATTAAAAATATTTTTGAGCGGAAGCAACTCTTTCCGTAGGAAATGGTTATTAATTTCAATTTTCGTTACTAAAATCATATTTTCATGATATTTTTAGAGTTATTTTGAGTTATCATAATTACTTAAGTTATCCGACTACGTCCGGAAACTTGATTTTAAAAAAAAGCGCATAAATGGATAACTTTCGTGATATTTAGTATCACTTAGATTAGAATACATGTATAAAATTGTTTTAAGGAGATTTGGACAAAAGAAAATATTTAAATACAATGTTTCAGCAAAAGTTAACTTAGGATGACTTTTTTTCAAAATGATCTCAATTTGTGAAAAATTCTTCTATTATAATAATATTTTGCCTGTATATAGCTCCGACCGCTGTACAGATGCTTTAATATGAGTTTTGAAAAATTTACCTTATTTTCAGAGTTACAACCAATTGAAATAATTATCGGCGTTTTTTTCTTAAAATTTCTCCCCTCTGTTCTTGTAAAACATGGTTAAACTAACTTCTAAGTTATATATTTCAAAAGTTCTATTTGATCCTCTGCACAGAGGTCTGAGATATATACAGGCAAAATATTATTATAATAAAAGCATTTTTCACAAAAGGAATATATTTTGAAAATGGGTCATTCTATGTTCATTTTTTGTCAAAATATTGTACTTAAATATTTTTTATTGTAATACTATTCTTAAAATAATTTTATGTACATTTTCTAATCTAAGTGACACTAAACATCATAAAAGTTATCCATTTATACGCTTTTGCAAAATCAAGGCTCTGAACGTAGTCGGATACATTAATTTAGCTTGTTTTCAAGGCAAATTTTGTTTTAAATAATAGTTTATGTAATTTAAAAACTTTTCATTCATTTTTTACTGATGGGAAAATGCCACGACCAAAAATTTCCCAGGTTGCTGTGATAAACAATACTTAGAAGAGATGGAATACTAAAAATGATACATCGAAAAACCAGCCTTTCACTTATTTTGTTATAAGTCTTCCGAAAACAAGAATTCTGACTAAGGGTATTGCAGATAAAACTGAGTATTTCCGTGATAGTCTGAACTTCATTGTAGTAAACATATAATAGTATTATATTATTTTAGTTTAGTTCTTTTTGAGTAGCCTTTAAACTATCTATAAACTTCCCCAATTTAAAACTAAATAAATTAAATTTTTTGTGCAATTTCCTTATTTTTGGCTTAAGTTAGTATATTTACTTTGTATATAAATGATTTATGTCTCAAAACTTATGTCAAAATATATTGTTAAGATTAGGCTGAATAACATTTGGTCGCAACAAACACTATCAATATTATGCAAAAATATATTTTGAATTTAAAAAATTGTTGTCAGTCATAATTAAAGTAATGTTTTCATATAGAATATAAGTTGGAAAATAACACATTAAAAATTAGATTTTTATATGCGTAAATAGTTTTTGTTATAAAACTTTACAAACTTTAAATGTATTTTCTCGGACTTTTAAATTTGAGGATGTATGTGTTATCTCTAATCCTTAAGGCTTTTTTTCTGATCAAGGTATGGTCTCGAAATTTCTTGTACATAATCACAAACATATGTTCTACAAAGTTAGTATGGATTTAGGGCTGAGTAATATTTTAATATTTTATATTTTAAACATAAATATTTCCCTGGTTCTGACTGGGTTTAATGGCTTTAGAGCAGCGGTTGCCAAAGCTTTTGACCTCACGCACCAGTAAATTCATAATTTAAATCCCGCCGACCCCTTATAGTATTTTTAAGTGTTAAATATATTTATTAAAAATGTGATCTAAGAACACATTTAATGCATCTTTAAATATAACTTAATGTGATGAGTGAATATATTCCACATTTTTCTGGGGACCAACGAAATTTTCTCGCAGGCCACCACTTTGGTGACCTCAGCTTTACAGAACTACTGTATTTACTTGAATCTAAACCGCCATCGATTCTATCACCCACCTGAAACTATCTGCAAGTTTTTTAGGGAAAAATAAAATAAATGTTTTAAAGATTAATCCATATCTTATACTTAAAAGAATTTTAAAAAAATATGAGGAGAAATAAAAAGTTTATAATTAATTTATTTTACCAACACATTACAACTTTCAAATACATACATGAATCTATAATTACTCTGACAGACAGTTTTATATTTGAAAAATGATTGTTCACTCCCATTGTCACATTTAACTTCGGAATAGGTGCTGGCATCGCTTTTTTCCCACACTACGTTGCAATCCCGGACATATAATTTATTTGTTATGCAGTATTGTTTAAAAATAATTATTAAATACCGTTCATAAAGGCAAAACTTTTGTCATTTTTTCCGCCATCGACTTTTATTTGTTTTATTCATGTCAAACTTCCAATGGCTACTACTCTGATTCCGTTTTATGCTGTATATAAAATTATATGTCCCTTTTCATACGTGCCTCATTGTCAACTCATCTTGATGCTAATGTCGATAGCTTTGATGTTTAGGTGACTAAAAGAAAGCATATATAATAAATATATAAAAAAATCTTTAATACAACCAGACAACGATGTTTAATGTAAAATGTAAAATTGGATAAGTCATCAATGCAAGTGGCCACAGAATGGATATTTAAATTTTCCCTTTTGAAAGGGTTAAGAATTCAATTCAATTCCACATTCAACAAATATTTCGCCTTCGATTCTAAGCAGCACCTGGTTTTTAACAGCTATAACACTGCGAAAATAGCATGATTTAGTTTTCAGTAAATACGATATTTTGAAAAAGTTTTAAAAGCACAAAATAAAAACCAATACCAGTGGAAAAGTATGTGTATAAATTTTTAAAGGTTTGTTGAATACATTTCAATGATGGCTAAATAAAGAGCAGACCAACACTTTATATTTTTTTTTGTTTGATGGCTAAAAAAGTTTAAATATATTTTTTTAGATTCCCATCAAAACAATAAACATTACGTTTATGGAATTCCTACTCGAATCTATCAATTACAACAACCAAACTAGATTGAAGTATTATCATTGTACGAGGGAAAATAAATACATTTCAACCGCTATTGGAACCTAAAATCTTAGGAAAAAGTGAAATTTGAGAACGACAGTATCTATGTCTCAAGCTAGACCACTCTGCTTAATCAGACGACTAAAATAGCAGAGTGATGCATCGACCTCTTGACCACTGAACTGAGGAATAATATCGTCTGCACAAACGGGAATGGAACAAAGGGGGAAAGGGATGTGGAATGTCGCCTGGAGAGTGTGTGCCGATGAAGGATGGACCAAATGATATATGACCCCCTCTGCTACTCAGAAAGATGAATAGGCACCTGTGCGATTGATGATTTTTTTCGGAGAACACTTTTTTAGATTGTGAGTGGTTGTTGCTTAGAATTGTGTCAATTAATTATTTCACATCCATAAATGTCTCTCCGTTAAATTACCTGAATTTTTTATTGAGATTTTTCTAAGCAGTGCATCCATCCCGTAATTATTTTCAACAAGAAGTGAAGATCATATGTTTCCAATGACAGTTTCAGTTTCTCTCCATTCTTCTTCAAATGCACTCACTTCCAAGAGATAAGCACGAAGATGTAAAATGCAAAAAAAAAAAAAATCAACTAATACTGCTTTGATGGACAAAAAATTTGGCAGTAAAGTATCATATACATTTATACATAAAATAAAATCAATAATTATATACAAAAATGAAAACAATGTTATTTTTTTAAGTTATCAGATAATGTCATACTGAAGACTTAAACAGAACTATGTATAAAGTGAAAATAAACAGCATAGAATGAAAAAAATGGACATTAATAGAGTATGTGATCCAAAGTAGTATGTATGAGTATGCATGCAAAGTTTACATCTTCTGACCATGCTTTCAATTAGGTGGTCAACCACCGCAGAATTGAACAATCCCCATTCTTCTTGTAGAGCACTTTCCAGCTCAATAAAAGTGGCTGGAGGTGCGAAACGTTAAGGTACAGCACGGCCGAGAGCATCCCAAATATTTTCAATGAGATTAAGTTCGGGCGAATAAGCTGGCCCCGCCATACACGCAATCTCTTCAATCTCCAGGTAGTCATCGACGATGTCAGCTCTATGGGGACATGCGTTATCGTTCATTAAAACAAAAGTAGGACCAACTGCTGCAGCGTACAATCTCACAATGGGTTCTAGGTCTTCATCTCGATATCGGTCAGCCCTCACAGAACCCCGTTTAAAAATGTGCAGGTCGGTGTGGTATTCTAATTAAATCCCTGCCCACACCATAATGCTTCCAACTCGGAATGCGTGATGTTCGGTGATGTTTTCGGGCTGATTGTGTATTCCTAGTTTACGTCACATCTTTATACACTTGTCATGTGGCTCCAGAGCAAATCTTGACTCATCAGTAAACATGACATTGCCTCTGTCAGACACAGTCCCATTGCCATGTTCCATGCACCACTTTAATCATGCTCCTCTTGATTGGATGGATAGAGAAACACAAACTGGAGGTACCCGGGTATACAGTCCATTCATATGTAATATTAGGCGTACAGTAGCTGCACATATAGCCTTACCAATAGACGCTGTAACCATAGATGTCATACGTGGGGAGGTCGCTCTGAGATTCCGCTTGGCTACAATAGAAATATATCAATCTTCCGTAGGGATTGTAACCCACGGGCGATTGCCTACAGGCCTTTGGACAACTGTCTGTGTGGTTTGGAATTTTTTCTATAAACGTTAAATTACAAAATGATGAACGCCGTAGAAAAGAGTAACATCTGTGATCGACTGTCCTGTTTCTATGCGCCCCACAGTGCGCTGTGCTAAGAATCTTCCATTCGTTTTAAGGAAGTCATAGAAACACGTATGTATTGAAAACAATTTGTACGAAAGTTTTTAACACCTACTGTCAGCACTTGCAATCGACTTCTGTAACCCTTCATAAAGCTGGCTTCTTATACGACTGCTCTTTTTGCATATTTCTTGACATAAAAGCACGAGTGGCTGTTACCTAACATATTTGCATACTTCCATCTACCTCTGCAGCGAATTGCATCCTTTTCAATTCTGATTGGCTTCCGGAAATTAGCATTTTTCTCTCCGTGCTTAACTTTTGGGAGTTAATGTATGTATGTTTGATATTCGACAAAGCTTCAAGTTTACAACAATCTTTTGAATCAATGCCTACAGCGTTCCATTAGTAAAAAAAGAAGAAGAGAAGAAAAAACAAGAAAAAATAAATTTAAATTATAATTAGCACATACTTATTTCTACATCTTGGGAGTAAATTACAACTTAATGCTTCTGAAGTAAGAAGAAAAAAAAAGAAAATATATTCCAAAAAGTAAAGAGACAACAATATTATTGAATGCGAAAGAATTATAAGAAATTAAATGGATGAAATTTTTAATTTATTCGTAATTTTTCATAAGAGTACTTTAAGTTTTACATATTTCAGTATTTTGTAAAAATACCTAGAAGCCTTATTGCAAGTTTCTTCTTTTATATATATAATTTTTAAATTTCCTCCATATTACTTAATTAATTTTGGATTAATTTGATGCTAGTGAATAAAAAAAACGTATAAGTTATTATTTTTTACATTTTTTTCATTATGTTTTCTATTTTTAAAAGTTATTACATTTTAGTCACTTAAAACATTTGTTTTAAAAAATTTTAGAGCATAATATTTTTATGTTGTGCATCTGCATCAGACAAAAACGTTTTTTTCAATTTTAAAGATGTGACATTTCATTAAATGTTTTTTTTCTTTTAAAATACAATTACAATGACTGTTATAAAACTAAAGCTAGTAATCAAGTTAAAATAAGTTGATTTACGTGCAACTAAAAAGAAAATTCATCAGAATATGTAAAGAAGAGGTAATAAGTAAGTGTATTTTAGTAAGAAAGCGAGAATACTGCAGACTGCAACAAATACAAGGTATAGTTTAGCAGAAAAATTGTGTACAGTTCAATCATAACCGAGGGTAATATATATATATATATATATATATATATATATATATATATATATAGCTAAAATTTCTTAAGTTAAATTCTAATGTATGGTCCAACACGTTTAATTCGCTGAGCTAGGATTACGTATGTATATATTCTTAAGTTTTAAAATATAATTAACTCCTTCCCGGTTTTTTCCGAGATAAGATCGGGCAGTCAAAATGTACGATCCTCGATCATCCCTAGTGGAGCTCAAGAAATGCGAAAATGTCCGCTATTCAATCGGTCCTTCCCGAATTATTTCACATGATTTTTGTGATTTCAAATAATTGAGAAGTAACACTCGGTGCAATGTTCTGCAGAAAGAGGATATCCTACTGCGGATCCCCTCCTCCACGCTTTCGGAAAGACACTTTTTCCCTACATTCCCCAAATAGAGAAGAAAACTGATTCAACCCGACAGAGTTTTATTTGCAGCTCAGAGAAAGAGAGTAAATACAAGAAGAGAAATAAGATTCTACTGTTCAGAATGCGATGTTGATGTTATGTGCAGTGTTTTCGAATCTGTTACACAATGGATGTTTGGATAATAACTTCATAATCATTTAAGTAAATGCAAAAGATGAAAATGACCTTTTTAATTCGGGATAAAAGGTGGTATTCTGAAATTTATATTTATTTTATAGTTAATGCGAATAAACTTTAAAGTCTTATGTTTTCTGTGATTCAGAAAGCCAAATTTACATGTAAATTACTCATTTATTTAAATAGATTTTTTACATTAACGTTTGGTAAATTTTGTAAGCAAATGTGTGGTGCTATTATGTTTAAAAAGGTATGTATGCTTGAAAATATGCATACAAATTGGCCTATTTTTAATATATAAGCCAGAAATAAAACTATCTTGAAGGATGTTAATCCTTTACTTTTAGTATAGAATTTACTGATGTACGTGTATGACATATTAAGTTCTTACTAGTTAAAATGAATGTTTTTGGTAGAATGTCGGCAAAACCACTGTAAATATATATAGAAAAGTCAAATATAGCCGAATGAAAAGCCAAAGAAAACGTAATAGTTGCTATAAAAAAAAGGTGACGTAGTCGAGAATCTTTTGTCATTTTCTGGTCTTTTGTTTTTGTAATGCATCTTGAAAGAACGTAAGTCTTCTTTGATCGACATATTAGTAAATTAAACGTCTACTGTAGAGACAAGCGGAAAAATCCTTGCTCATTTGACCGACAATTCTTTATTTCATCCCAAATCACAGCCTTGTCTTTCCATTCATTTTAGTCCTTTGCAAATGATTTTCATGTCTTCTGTCTAATACTGTGGACTACTGATAATCACTGACCTATATCTAAAAAAACAAATAAGATCAAAATATATTTAAATTCGTATTGATCCATTTTAAAAGTATAAATATTATTTTTAATAATTAATTACTAAAAGATACAGTTTAATTCGGTCTTTAAAAATTAACTTTAATAAGTCAATTAATGAAATTAGGATAAGCATTAGCTTCTGATTAGATGAAAACACAGTCTTTGAGTGTATTTTCTACCGTTTGTTATTCGTCTTATCTGTTGTCAAAAAAGTCATTTTCGTAACAAAAATCTGAAAAATGCTTTAAATGTTCAAGGTTTTAGAACACAGACTACCTATGAAATCATGAGTTCAAAAACGTGCAGTCGAAATCCTTCCCCAGTAATTTATCTCTTTTTAAATCATGGTTTCCATATGTTTCTGAGTTGTATGTAAAGAAAGAAAGTATTATTATCAAACAATGAGATGCTCGGAAGACCTAACTACAAACTTTTATTACAAGAGTAAATATGAAGTAGATGCTTTAAAAAAGAGGTACTAGCTGAAGAGCAACCCACGTCACTTGTCATGATTCAAAATTATGAGCATGTATTACAGCATGAACATTTTGTAATTACATCATTTATTACATATTTATAACATTTAAATAAATACCGTTATTTTTAAAAATTTCATATAAAAATTTTTTTTGAGCATTTACACACATGAGTCTGTAGAACGTCATCATGAAATTAATTTCTTTTCCGAAAACAGCCATTCCGAAAGAATGAAGAATCATATAACTTACATGAAACTGTTTTTCGAGTGTTATGCTGATTTCAATAAGGATAATAAATATTTCCTATTTATAATCAACCTACACAGTAAGGGCACCATTTGAAGCCAAGGATTCTTGAAAAATCGTATTACCCAGCACATCCGCGGATGCGATAGATAATCACAACCTTTAATTTAGAACCTTATACATTGAAATATACGTAAAATGTTCAATAATCTAAGCATAAGAGATCACATGTTGCATTAATGAGTCTGTAATGATTGCACGTGCATAAATAAATTATTTTAAAAATTTGAATTTTCAATCATGTAAATATTTTTAAATATTTTATCCACCTGAAACTAAAGTTTAAACTGTGCTGAAAATGTGAAATAGTAGGTACAACTCTGACCTGTGTGTGTGTGTGTGTGTGTGTGTTTTGTATTTCATTTCTAAAGTAACCGTAAGTATTTTACAAGGGAAAATAATAAACACGAAACCGAAATAAAATAAGAAACAGATAAAATAAATAAAATGATTAAAAATTAACTTTTTTTTCTCATATTCCCATTGCACACATGTGCACTAGTAATACATACGGTATAATACAAAAACACGATGCTCCAATATGGAGTTGAATTGAAACAAAATTCACTTCTTGTGTTATGCATGCACTTAAAATAAAATGCTAAGCGTATTGTAAGAGCCAGATATTTCCATTCAAGTGTCTCAGTTACAAGGGAAATTCTATTGAATATGGCTTCTGACAGTTGCAAGTTGTTGAACGGAAGTGCATTGATTAACAAAATGGACAAACGCCCACCCACAAGATTTCTCTTCAGGCACGTACCAATTGTCTGGCAATTTCAATACGTCTATTGTAATTTTAATCACCACGATAGCTGATAATTCATGGTAGCGAAGTTGTGACTTCTTCAAAATTATTTCTTGTTCCAGTCCTATCGGTGCACATGACCCGCTTTAAGGAGAAAGTAGTGCGTATTAGATGCACATTAGTTGTCATGTTAATGTCGTGCACATTAGTTGTCATGTTAATGTAGTCGCTTGCTGAAAGTTCAAAATTTAAAGTCTGTCCCCTGTAACCTTCGTATTGCTTTGAATTTTCACAAAAAATGAATCAGTCCATCAAATAAGACAGTTTTCTTAACATGTTTTTATAAAGTTGTCACGGGCTCACATTTATTTTCATTAACATGTCCTTTTGGGTTCATTGTAGCCAGAATGAATGATAACTCTTTTCCAACCAAACCAAGAAGTAAAGCGTGAAGGAAAGATGCAAATTAGGAAGCTTTTGAATAACAGAAGTTTACAGTAAGCGGTGTGGTATTTGGGGAATGTTATGATAGCACGTATTGCAAGTGTGGAGAAGTTTTGAGAAGTTAAGTGACAGCCAATAAAACCTACCCGTGACAGAGATTCCTTCGGTCAAGGTACATACCGTTGCACGCCAGTGAACCGCAACTTTAACTAGGATCAGATAGATTGATAATTCGTTGAACAATAAAAAAAAGAATGACTATTTAAATATTCGGATCTGTGATCTCATAGGAATTGAGATTAGGTGAGTTATTTATTGATACTGGTCTGAGTTACGCTATTTCGGTATCATATATTGTGTGTTTAGCTACTGTAGATTCCCTCACATATCATACTATTATAGAATCTGTTAAAGTTTTAAGGGGTCATATACCTTTTAAAATTTCCTGAAAATCGATTTTTATTATTATTTTATTTTATAGAGTAAACCTTCTGAGTGTTCTAAAAGAAAAACCGCATGAGATATTCCCAATAGAACGGACGTTATTAAGAAAAAAAAGAGTAGAAAAGGCGATTTACATATTGTTTTGCATTTTTGGCTTTCAGGGTGACCTGTCATGTCGCTGGTGACAGCTGCGTTTCTCTGTTTCTAATATTTCATTCTAATTATTATCAAATGCTTGAATCTAAGCCTCAAATATTAATATTGTTGTTCTGAATATATTAACTACAATTTCTACTAACCGAACTTCTACTTCTACTTTGTTTTGATAAAGTGAATCTTGAATTTATACTGCTCGTTTTTGATTTTCATACCGTATCTTATTCTAAGATAAGTTTTAGGAAAAGTATTATTTTGTTATAAACTTGTGAAGGATGAATTGACTGAATCTGCTAAAGACCATCTGGTAAACGTCCAAAAAAAAGGAAGTTTACTGGTAATATGCATACGATGCAAAGCTGTACACAGTGTGGATGAATCACTAAACAACAGTGCATCTGGAAAAAGATTCGGCTGCAAGATGTTCATTCATCTTTTATTGAACATGATGACTGTTTTGATGGTTATAGAGTGTTTGATAAAACTATCATGTTTACAAACATTCAAAACTTTGCTTCTTATCGCAAAAAATGTGGTGGTGATATTAAACTTTCAGAAAATTGTGTTAGAGGTTTGTCTTAGTGTTTTTAATTGAATGCAAGAACTGTAAAGACTTGTGTTCGTTTAGAAATTCAAAAATGCTGGGTAAAAGAAAATATTCCAGAAATAAACAGACGTTTTGTATACGCAATGAGGACAATTGAACAGGGTCATGCAGCAATGACAACTTTCTGTGGTGTCATGGACTTTCCTCCTCCAGTTGCTGAAAAAAATCCTATAATAACATCATAAACAAACTACAATTGTGTAGTAAAGAAGTCGCAGAAGCCAATGCAAAGTGCAGCTTTGAAGAGGTAACTTTGACAAATTCTTCCGATATAATAATTAGTGGAGATGGAACATGGAAAACCCGTATATTCTTCTCGTGTTGGTGTGTGTGCTGTTATAAGAGACAAAACAGGAAAGTGTATTGATGCGGAAGTGATGTCTTCTTTCTGTAAAGGATGTGATTCTTGGAAACGAAGAAAGGGGTCACCTGCTTACAAAAAAATGGAAAATTCTTCACGTTAAAGAATGTTTGAAGAACCAAATGGTTCAGCTGGCATGATGGAGACTAATGGTTCGTATATTTCAGCGTTCATTAAGTCATCGTTCTGTGAAATATACATCTTACATCGGGGATGGCGATTCCAAAACATTCTCATCTTTTACATCCAATAGAAGATATCACAGTTTCAAAAATTGAATGTGTTGGACATGTTCAAAAAAGAATGGAACTCGTTTACGAAAATTAAAACAAGTGAGCTCAAACTCAGTGATGGGAAGTCGATTGGGGGAAAAAAAGGTTGACCGACGGAATGATCGACTTAATTTATGGAAATGCAATCCGACAAAATAAAACATGCCTGTCAGATATGCGAAAAGCTGTTTGGGCTGTATATTTAAATACGTTCGCAATTGCACAGTTTTTGTCCCGTAGGTCCTAATTCTTGGTGTAAATATCAAAATCAAGTAGTAGAGGGCAGTGTGGAAACTTTTAGACACAGTAACAAATTGCCAGTGGCAGTAATGGATGCCATAAAACCTGTGTTTAATGATCTATCACAACCTAAACTTTTCAAAAATGTCTAGGGGGTAAAACCCAAAATAATAATGAATTTAACTCATTAATATGGAAATTATGCCCAAAAACTTTAGGTTTTAGAAAGATTGTTGATATATCTTACAAATGAGGCAATTGTCATTTTTAATGATGGCAATCAAGGCAGACTAAAAATTATGCAATCGCTTGGTTAAATGTTGGTCAATTTGCACATAAATTTGTTACACTTGTAGATATAAAAAAGAATTCAGACTGCAGAAGTACATTTTAATCTCCGCACAAAAGAAGTACGACAGGCTAAAAGAATGCAATTTAAAAACTACTTGTAAGAAATTATCTGAAAAAGAGGGAACATCATATGCATGTGGCGAATTTTAGCATTTTAGAATCATAGTAATACACTGCATTCATATCACAAATTGTTTAATATTTATAATAAGTAGTTTTTAATTAAGGTATTGAACATGTTTTTAAGTAATATTTATAAATTTTTAACTTTATTTTGGAGAAATGAATCACTTTGTTGCATTTTGATTATTTTGTAGCTTTTGATATTGTTTCGATGCTTGTACTTTGGTATAATATATGTTTTCAGTTATAATAATTTTAATAAATTGAAGTTTATTGACTAAAAACTTCACATTAGTTTTAATTTAAATTTAGTTGTTGTTTGAGTAACCAGAATAATATATATATAAAACTGTGGTAAATTTTACGTTTGATGTCAATTTTCTCAGAACGTCATTTTTACTCATTACGCGCATGATATTTTCAAAAATTGCCATGGAAAAATGATAAAAATTTTTACTGTAGATTCTGGCATATCTGTTCTTAAAATAACGAACCAGTTTGAATTTTTAATGAAAAATTTAAAATTACAAATATAAAATAGTTTCTTTTATAGTTAAATTTTAAATTGTTATAGTTTATTTTAAATCAAATGCTTCGTCATTTTAAAGATAACACAATTTAACACTGAGCAAAAATTTCATCAAAAATATTGGTAACTTTTTTTTTATAAAGCTGCGCGTAATGCATATCACTTGGAAAAGAAAACAAAAATTTCTTTTTTTTTTGTAATTATCTAATTAAAATTTATCCTAATTAGCAGTGTGTTTGGTTATGTTTTAAGTAAAGTAATATCTATTTGTTTATTCCTCCAAAATTTACATTCCAGGAAACAATAATAAAAATTATAGAGCTTTAAAGAGCTCACTATTTTAACCATTTTCAACTTTTTAAAAGGTATGTGACCCTTAAGTTTAAGATCTTAATAAAGTCATATTAAGATCATGGCAGCTTCTAGTTCTTCATTTATTCCTACACCTCTAGATCACGCTGATAATTTAGAAAAAGGGCGCCCGAAGGGGGCGCCCTTGCAAAGTGTTTTTTCCTTAAACAATAATTATTTTATGTATTCTCCGTTTGACCATGAAAGCCCCTACAGTAACTTCCCGAATGCCAACTTAATTCTTATTTATTGGGACTTACCTTTTTATTTACACCTCTTCCAGTCGTTAACTTTAATTTAATAAATCATCCGAGTGGTATGTTTTCTTGTAATTAACTGCTGATCATTTTGCCGTGAATGGAGGTGGATGCAGCAGCGGCTGTATAGAGGAAGAACTACTATTTTGAAAGGCAATTCATCTTGTATTGCATTTAGTGCCGGCACAACACAAAAAGGTAGATGCTACAGCACAGGAACTAGAACTAGAGTAGGACAGGAACTAGAGTAACATAACAATAATAAAAAGCAGTGGTCCAATTTCCTTCCAAATCGAGACTTAAATAAAAAATGCAAACGGGAGTTGCAAACTCATATGATTTTCTTAAAAGCCTCTTGCGATTGGTGGACAGCTTTCGTATAATGTGGTCATGTATCGAACAATCTAAAATCGCTGACTACATATTTTTAAGTGTTCAAACGTTTAAGTTCCGTTAGGTGGTTAATTTTACTATTATTTAATTACGGAAAGAAGGCTAACTAAGAGGTTCCAGATTATTGCAAATTTAAACGCCCTCAAGTCGAAATTAACGTGAATTATTACATACATATATAACTAATTTATATGATGATGTGAGGCGTATGTAAGAAGTTGAACTATTTTACATACTGAATTTAGGTATTATTCAAGTAATTTAAATTTATAAGACTTTTCTTTAAGCTCTCAGCACCATAAAATATATTAAACTTGGAACCTAATTAAATTGAAGACATTTGAAAACGCCACAAAAGTATCCAAATCCTAGTATTTTTCATAAAAATCAAATTTTAGAAAAAGGAGAAAAAAAAAATGTAAGAAAATGTGTAGTTTTTAAAATGAAATAAATCTTAAATTAAATAATAAACTCATAAAAAATAACTTTAAAATTTAATTAATAATGTTTATTAAACACTTAAGGTATCCAACTACTTGCGAGAACTTTTTTTTTAAAAATGGAAATATGGGGATATTTTTTTTGTGATTTTGACTTTTTTAGTATATTTTAAGAAAAAAAAATCAAGAATTGAAAACCAAAAAAAATTATTATTATTAAAATCGGAAAAAAGTGGTAAAAATGCACAAAAAATTACATAAACGGGGCCCGCTCAGTAGAAATAATTTATGAACAAATTCTCATTTTTTCAATTTTGATGTGTTACTTTGTTATTCATGTTTGCAATGACCTTCAGGATATGAGATATTTCAATTTTTAGAAAAACTAAAGTACTCTATTTGAGTGACTACATGAAATTGCTTAAAAAACAGTGATTATATTCACATAAAGGACTGTAAATTTTGAAATAGAACAGTGATTGAAAAATCTCACGGTTAAAACACTTTAACTGTTATACAGAATATACACAACAGATTTTAGCCAATTATTTTAAAAAAAATATTTTGAACAATCGCTGTCCTCGCTCGAGTTTTTCGAAAAAAACACATTTCGAGTAAAACGAATTTTGAAGTTTGGCATCTCGTGTAAAGTTATAGCAATTGTTTTTAATAAAACACTTGCAATTTTTGTTCTAGTGAATGGAAAATAAAGCGCTTGGTATTTTTATTAAGATAACAAACTACGTTTGGAACCGTGATTTTCAAAACCGCATAAATTGATAATTGTCATGATATTTAGTGTCACTTAGATTAGGATGTATGCATAAAATTGTTTTAAGGACATTTTGACAAAAACAATTTATTTAAATACAATATTCTGGCAGAAAATTAATTAAGAATAATATTTTTCCAAATGTTCACCTTTTGTGAAAAATGCTTCTATTAGAATAATATTTTGCCTGTATATAGCTCATATTTCTGTTCAGAGGCTCAACTAGAGTTTTTGAAATATATAACTACTTAGAAGTGCGTTTATTCATATTTTACGATAACCATGGGAGCAATTTTAAGAAAAAAACGCAAATAATTATTTCAATTATTGGTAACGGAAAATAATGTGAATTTTTCAAAAATTATAGCCTATTTATCCGGCAGTTGAAGGGTCATATGAAAATGCTGTAGAATTTCAAGACGGAGATGCTTTGGAATTAGCGATTTTCTTCCATTTGGATTGAAATTCCTTTGGCAAAGTATTCCGTCAATGAGATTAAAACGTTTTGTAACTGGTTCTACTTTTCATGTGTATGATTTAATTTGGATAGTTCCGGATCTTTTCTTTGCACTTCGGCGATATCAGAAAAGGATGTCAAGGTAGTTTTTGCTCAGAAGGAAACACTTTATCCTCAACAGTTTTTCTTGGAAGGCTGTCAGCGTCTTTATATTTATTCCCACTTTCATAAAAAATTTCTTGGTATCACTCTTGAAGTTCGAGAACCGATCTGGCAAGGCTTCCTGGCGGATTCTTATGTCTTGTAAGCCAACAAAGGGAATGGCGGTCGGTTACGATTTTTGAAGTGTCTTCCAAAAATGTATGGACGGAATTTAGCGACAGCCCATACAAAAGCAAGGTATTCGCGTTCTGTTGTCGAATAATTCATCTCATCTTTCGTCAGAGTTCTTGAAGCATTGGCAATCACTTTTTCTTTCTTCTTTTGTATCTGGACTATCAGGGCACCTAGATCCTAACCACTTGCATGCAGCTCTGTGGGGGAATTTTCATCAAAAAGTCCTAGGACAGGTTCGGACGTGAGGACCGTCTTCAATTTCTCTAAGGATTCCTTTTGACATGATCCCCATGTAAATTTGGAATATTTTTTTAGAATTTCTTGGTGATGTTGAGCCTTCAGACAAAATTCCTTAATAAATCGACGGTAGTAGGAGCATAATCATGAGAAACCTCTAAAGTCACGTATATTCTTGAGAGCTGGAAAGTTTTGAACTGCTTTAAATTTTCCTGTATCGGGCATTATACCCTCTTCGGACACGAAATGCCCCTAGATCATGATTTGCCGACTACCATACTTGGACTTCTTAGGATTTAGAACAAGATCGCCATTTTGGATGCATTTTAGTACGCTTTGTAAACGATTAAGATGGTCGTCGAAGGTCTCAGGAAAAACAATGATCGGAATTTAGTGACAGCCCATACAAAAAAGCAAGGCACTCGCGTTATGTCGTCGAATAATTCCTTTTAACCTTCGCCAGGTTTCTTGAAGCATAGGCAATCACTTTTTCTTTCCCCTCCACCAATTAAGTCACGAAGATTCTTCTTGGAGTTGAGCAGGTAGCAACACAACGGTTGAATATAGAAATGATAATATATTGAATACAAGCGTGATCTAATTGATCATACACCATACGAACTGAACTCCAGCTCGAGGGAAGCAGCTTATATGCGATACAATTGTGACATCTAGAATATTCTAGAAGTACCTAAACTAACATAAATTTGCATACGCTGCAACTCTCTGTAAAGTTCCAGAGAGTCAATTTAAATCAAATTAAAATAATCAGCGAGTGGCAATCGGTAGATTTTGAACCTGGCACAAACAGTTCCACCAGCGGCGGCTTTACCACTAAACCACTCGTTTGTTGAAACGTTTACGAGAAAGAGAAGCATGGCATTATCTATCTATCTATCTATATGTGTATAACTATTTATATACTTATATCTATCTATCTATTTATCTATATATATATATATATATATATATATATATATATATATATATATATATATAATTTCATATATAAAAAATATCTTTTATTTTCAGCTACATCTTCAAGCATTAAATTAACGACTTAATTAATTATTATAACAGATGTTCCAAGCAAACCACTTTTAACCCCTGATCATTAGTTTTTGTAATCCATATGTCAGCATTATCTTTCAGAAACAGCTCATAAAATAATAGATGCTTCACACATCTGGGCATAAGTGGTAAAGCACTTATAATTTTTTGGCATCGTTTACTCTCAGTGACAGACATGTAGATGCCTCACTGATTAAAAACCGTTTTTAACAAAAAATCTTAGTGTTGACTTGAAAATGTCGTATATATATATATATATATATATATATATATATATATATATATATATATATATATATAACACAAAAAAAGAATTGTTGTAAATACAAAGAAATGCATTAAACAGCATTTAATAAAACTATATTTGGATAAGTATTTCATTCATAGATTAAATGCAGCGTATTGCTCATTGAATATATTTTGAAATGTTTCAATGGTTATTTCAAAGCTCATTGTGTTAAGTAAATATTTACAAAGAAAGTATTTTTCATTACATTGAAATAATTATTACCTAAATAAGAAGTATAAAGTAATGAATGCATTTTAATTAAAAATAGATTCATTAAAAACATTTTGGATATAATATACAAGATGCAATTTAAAAGGAATATCAATCATGCAAATGATTCTTAATAATATTTTATAATTTTTTTTTAATCTCTATTAACTTAAAAGATATACGTTTGTTTTACATTTTAATTACGTTTATTTCAATTCGTGTAGTTTTGAAATGAAGGTTTTGAATTACTTTTTTGTTTCTTAGAAAAAAGAGTTCTTTCATTACGAAATTATAGCGAGTTCATACAAATGATCAAGGGAGAACCGTATTAAATACTTATTTTAGAAATCGTTTCTTGACATTTTTCATTGCATTTGGAACCAAAAAGAATTCTCATTGGATGAACACAGAATTTATATTTCTTTCTACATAAAATAAAGGCTGGTAATTCTTAAATTTTAGTCTTATAAAAATAATTTGTATTTAAAATGCTATTTTCAATACAATACTACCACAAGGAGCTATATATATATATATATATATATATATATATATATATATAATATATAAAAGAAATTCTGCTTCGAGTTTGAGTTGGGTGTTTAGAAATTCCACCATAATAATAATGTATAAATGAAAAACTTTCCCATATGTTTATTGCGGCTTGTACTTTTTATATTTAAATGCATTATTCTAAAAATATATCATTTCCCAAAATGTGTACGAAATACGCAACTAAAATTTCATTCAGCTTTAGATTTTTAATACTTTTAGATAAAATTATGCATTGCACAATTAATTGTTTTAAATATTTAAAATGTATGGATTGATATAAAACTTCAATCATTCTTTAAATGAGCTTCCTCTATTGAATGAACAAAATTTGAAGTATATTTCCACTTGAAAGAGGAATAGAGATAATTATACAAGCATACTCAGCTTAATCAAAATAACTTAACTGGAAAAATTCTCTCTGCAACCTTTAAACTTAACAAATCTCAAAACTTTGAGCTATTATACATATGATCTAAATGCTTTGTAATCTCATATTCATACACTTCCAAGAACCGAGAGGTAGATATGTCAGAATCTTGTGGATTTTGTATGGACACGAAACTCGCTGATTTAAGTAGTAACTTGTAAGAAGGCTTAGTAACCAAGATGCCAGAGAGACAAGTCAAATTTGGCTTTTTTTTGTTTCATATTAGGATGTTGGACAGACTTTGTTTGAAAAAGAGAAAACTGATAGAATCATTAAAATGAAAATCGCAAAACTTCTCTGCTGTATAGCCGCATTTGGAATTACACAATTTGCTGTTTGAAAAAGAACAGACACATTTACAGTAGAAGGAGCAAAATCAAAGTTTGCCCAGCATGCATAATACGGTTGGACGAAATTTTTCTTTTGCCATCTATGTCTTTTTTGATTGCAATTAAATGTGATTTTTGCCCAGCTGAGTAAAAAGACAAAAATAAGAAAATATAATGAGAGAGACACGTATTTTTCGCTTACGTAGCTGTCTTGAATTTTTAAATAATGTAAAAGTTTAGCATTTTTTTTAATTACTTAACTTTCAAAAGCCTGGCACTTCTCCTCAAAATCAAATTGTGAAGTTTGGGATATAAAGCAAGATGATAGAAATTAAACTGTGAATGCAAAACTTTATTTGTTCGTGTATAAAACTAAAAAAACACTTTATTTGTTGTAAAATTACCAACATTTTGAAATCCTATTTGACTTTAATTTTCTACCGTAGTAACGGTAAAATATATTTTAGAGAGATTTCAAAGTATCAACCTTTTGCATAGCATAAAACCAATGTTTCAAATAACAAATGAAAGTCGGGATTGGTGCTGGTGACACATTCTGGCACTCTCATGCCAGATATGCTTGGAACTCAGCCTGAGCTGGAATTTTTCGTCTAAATGATGCCCAATCGCATTTTATGACCATATATTGGACAAATACATACCCTTGATATCTTCATGTTCAAGATGTCCAAATAACAACTGAGGATTGTCAGATTTCATGTTGTTCACCATGAATAAGAACTGTGGATATACAGTAGCACAAGAAATACGAGTGAGTGGTTCCAGAATTTCATCTTTGTGTACCTTGTTATAAATACAAAGAACCTCATTTGAAAAGGTGAAGGCTTGGGGATTCAGAAAATATTATTATCACAGATTCCAAAACGTAATCGATGAGAAAATGATCTAGTTCTGCGATGTGATGAGGCTTCTTTTCAGATGGCGTCAAACAGTTTATAAGCTGGATCACGATTCACCTCATGTCTATTGACTACCTATTCAGCTCCTATGTTTCTTATTCCGCATCGCAAACAGGGTTCTTGTTTACACACACATCAAAGGAATGCTAACATATGAACGTTTAGGCCAAACTATGAATTTTTCTGAATTATCTGTTGCCTCTCTTCACGTAAATAACCATTTATGTTGTTACAGCAAGATCTAAATACAACGCCCGGTTATGTATTGCAAATAAGGTCATAAATATGTCTTTTAAAATTTTATCATTATCAATTGCTTATTACAACTATTTATGAACGTTTTCAATATAATTGAAGTGTTCTGAATTTACAGATTTGGAACATCTAGGATATTAGACATCTATGTCCATGCTAGACCAATTCCTAACATTTTAATGATTTTGCCTTCCACTAAAATCATTTTGACTTCTTGAAACAATAATTAATCTTTTATAATGTTAAAATGAGTACAGACGAAATAAGGTTAAATAAATACATACTTGGTCAAATATTTCCATGAAGTATTTAATTTTGATAAATAAGTTAGAAATAGATTTTTTAAGTGTAACATTCTGTCAATGATAACTTGAAATGTAAGGTGTTGAACGTTTACAACATATTTTGAACAACATTTACTTCATTTTTTAAACATGAAATTGTACAAGTTATAGTTGAACTTATATATTTGCATACAATATCGGTGACATAACGGTGTAAACGTTCTTAAAAAAATGTAATACATAAACAGAAAATTTGTAGAAAATGATGTAGAAAGTTTCTACTATTATTTTTTGGAGACGTTACACAAATTATAGGGAATATTTCAAACAAATTTAAATTTATTTTTGGTTATAGAATTACATAAGAGGTACTTTAATTTCAATAAATATTTAGTTTTAGATGAAACAGATGCTGCCAACAAAATAGATTCAGTTTTAGATAAATGGAATGCTTGTATTAAAATCTACTTCTCGTTGTACTGTAAATATAATGAAACATATCTTTTTAAATTTAAAATTAAATAAATACCGTAGCCATTCGAATCTTAATGGCCACAAATTCTAAAATGCACCCCAAATTCTCAACAAGTTTTTGTGAAAAATAAAAAAAAAAAAATTGGGTACAATTATTTATCCATTTTCAGATATATAAAATTCAAACAAATTTGAAATGAAAACTAATAAGAAAGGAACAATTATTTATTTTACTTTAATTGTCAACTTAAACGAATTCTTTCCCTTTTATTCTAAGCCACACCCAATTATCGGGAGTATAAACATTAAAAAAAGAAAAGTGCGGCTTAGATTCGAGAATATTAAACCAAAACATTTTAAAGCAAAAACACTGATTAATATATCACCTCATAGTTTTAACATTATTTAATTTTTAAAAAATTATTAAATTACCAAATATTTTTAGAAATAAAATGAAAATAAATTTTACATTTCTAAGACAGTAACATGTATACAAAAAAATTTGATACAAATACAAAGTTGAATTAAATTAAAATTCCATGCTTTATATTTGAGCATGTCCATTCGAAATTTAAAAAAAATGTTCATTTAAGTTTAATTAATTAAAATTCTAACGAAACTTTTGAAAGGTTTTTGCTGAATTTACTATCTTTTCTCTACAGCAAAAGGTAATAAACCCATTTTTGTTAAAAAAATTTGTTGAAGAACTGACGGTGACATTAATTGATAAGCATTGCATGATCTTAGAATAGAGTGATTTTTAAATTTAACTGATTCTAAAAAAAATTATAAACTAATAACATTATTGTTTTCCCCCCTATAGAATAGAAAAAGATCATTATAAAATTATGAAGGTATCAGGAAGGAGTTGCAAGAATGAAAAAGGATTATTTTATTTACTATTTTCATGTGATACTCCATCCCCCCTGTAAAAGAATAATACACTTTTCTTTTTCAAATAAGCTTAATTTAATATTAACTTTACTTGGACATTTAACAACCGTGTTTTTAATTTTCTGCTTCAGTTCTAGCACCTAGAAATTTAATGCAATGGAATGAGTTTTTCCATATATATAAATATATATATATATATTTATATATTATATATATATATATATATTTATATACATATATTTATATATATATATATATATATAAATATATATATATATATATATATATTTATATACATATATATACATATATATATATTTATATACATATATATACATATATATATATATATATATTTATATACACATATATATATACTTATATATATATAATATATATATATATATATATATATACATATATATATATAATATATATATATATATATATATATTTATAAATATAAGCATATATATATATATATATATATATATATATATATATATATATATATTTAATATACATATATATATACATATATATACTGCTGGACAATTGCTAAGGACGGATAACACTATCATCCATAGCAACCACAAAATGAAAGGAAGCAAAATGTAGAAAATTAGAATAAGTGCGGGATATTAGTAAGAAGTATGAAAATGGAAAATTTTTTCCACGTCTGTTCATCACGTGATAGCGTTTATAAGAGCTTTAAAGGTTTTGTCGCGTGTGGTCAGTTGTTGTTTCAAGTCAAAGTTTTACAGGAAAGATTTAATAGACGAACTTAAAATTTTTGGCATGTCTTCCCGACATCACATAGATGATTTCATGCGTGGCCGAATTATTGGAAAGATCGAAGAAGGGTGAAAAACAACAGATGTTGCCAGGGAGTTCGACATCGCTCACAGCGTTGTTTCACGGCTGTGGAAGTCATTTAAAACTACTGAAAAGTGTAGTAGATGGCCCGGGGGAGGTCGTGTTAGAAGTACGACGCCTGCAGAATACAGATATATCGTCCTATCAGCAAAAATGAACAGGTGCACTACAGCTCAGCAGGTGGCAAATCAGTTTCTTGCTGTCTCAGGAAAGCAGATCTCCCGAAAAACTGTTGCCAGACGTTTGAGGAGAGGAGGACTATACGCACGCAGACCTTTTGTGTGTGTCCCATTGACCAGACAGCACCGTACTGCCCGTTTGCAATGGTGTCGTGAGCATCACAATTGGACTGAACAGGACTTGGCATGTGTACTATTCTCAGATGAGGGTAGGTTCAGTCTGTCATCGGATTGTAGAAGCCAACTCATCTGGCGCGAAAGTGGTACTGCTTATCGTCCAGAAAATATCGAGGAAAAGGACCGATATCCAACATGCAGTATCATGGTGTGCGCCGGCATCATGATCAATGGCCGCACGCGCCTAAATGTGGTTGCGAATGGGACTATGACGGGCCAACGATACATTGATGAAGTTCTACTTCCTCATTTTCGTCTTTTCCGTGGTGCTGTCGGTGATAAATTTGTTTTTATGGACGACAACGCAACATGTCATCGATTATTCGCTGTTCAGGATTGTCTAGAGAGCAAGGGTATTCAACGTCTCGTATGGCCAGCGCGTTCTCCAGATCTAAACCCCATTGAAAATGTGTGGGATGCTTTGGGGAGGTAAGTTGCTGGTCGAAACTATCCTCCAACAAACAAGAACACCCTCATCCGTGCACTCACAGAGGAATGGGTTAAATTGCCTCAACAGCTGTTGGATAATGTTGTGCAAAGTATGGTACGACGTGTGGAATGTTGCATCACACTCCACGGTGGACATATCCCGTACTGATACCTTTCTTTAAGGTGCCTGCTGACTTTTAGATGCATTGTTTCATTTCTCCGTACGCAGATCAAATGAACATTTTTTTTTTTCTTTCAGATGTTTCACAGCTTTTGAATTTTCCAGAACAATAAATATTGTTTATTCTATTGTCTGAACAGTGTGGCAACTATATTTTATCCTACTAGGCCTCATGTCTCGCTTAATGTTATGCTACATAGCAATTTGTGATCCGTCCTTAGCAATTGTCCAGCAGTATATATATATATATATATATATATATATATATATATATATATATATATATATGTTTATATATAAGCATATATATATATAATCTTATATATAAACATATATTTATATATAAGCATATATATATATATAATCTTATATATAAACATATATTTATATATAAGCATATATATATATATAATCTTATATATAAACATATATTTAACATATATATATATAAACATATGTATAATATATATATATATATATATATAAAAACATGTATATATATAGATAGATAGATAGATATAAACAAAGGTATATATATAGATATATATATATATATATATATATATATATATATATATATATATATAAACATATCTATCTATCTATCTACACTGGTGTGCAAAAATTAAGGATGAAGTCGAAAAATTAGTATATCAGCTGAACGAAGAGGCAGAGCGGACAGAAAGACCAATCAGGAGATTAAGTAAGGTGATGTACGGTAGCACATGCGCAGATATGCAGGTAGTCGTAATGGGGGAGTGTCTGAGTAGTATAAAGCATGTTGTCGGTGTAAGATCAGTATTTCTGGCAAAGAGATTGCACGCCGTATATCAGTTAAAATCACACCGAGTTGCTGCCTCAGCGAGAAATGGCAAAAAAACAATCTGTTAGACGACATCTGGATGCTTTTTCCCGAGGTCGAATCATTGAGAAGTTGGAGGAAGGCCGCAGTGTGACAAGTGTGGCTGCAGAGTTCGGAATTGCTCACAGCATCGTTTCACGACTTTGGAGACAATTTCAATTTACAGGAACAGCTATGCGGGGGTATAGTAGTGGTCAACCACGAGGAACCACACCCGTAGTTGACCGGTACATTAACTTACAGGCCAGAAGTAGCAGGCGGCAGACAGCGGGAGAAATCGCTAGACACACGACACAGGCGACTGAACGACCGATATCGCGTTTTACCCTGGTCAGAAGACTGCAAGGTGTTGGTCTGTTTGCACGACGCCCTGTACGGTGGGTACCTTTAACGCCTGCCCATCGGAGAAGGCGTTCTCTGTGGTGCCGGGAACATCGGAATTGGAGAGACAATGAAGGGGGACGAGTACTCTTTACAGATGAGAGCAGATTCAGTTTGAGTAGCGATTCTCATCGCATACTCATCTGGAGAGAGCGGGGAAGTCGCAATCATCCCTCGAACATCATTGAAAGGGACAGGTATGGAGGTCGCGGTGTTCTCGTTTGGGAAGGCATCATGCTTGGTAGTCCTACAAACCTTCACATCTTCGACGCAGGTTCAGTCGACGGGACCCGTTATTGTAACGAGATTCTTCGTCCATTAGTGCGTTTTTTAGAGGCGCTGTGGGTCTGCAGTTCCTTTTCATGGACGACAATGCACCATGTCATCGCACAGTAGCTGCCGAACAGCTCTTAGAGAGTGAGGATATTCAACGTATAGATTGACCGGCACGATCTCCGGATCTCAGTCACATCGAGCATGTATGGTATTTTCTAGGCAGACGCTTCGCAGCTCGTACCTTACCACCAGTAACGATTCGGGAGCTTCGATTGGCGCTGCAAGACGAATGGGCAGCAATGCCTCAACAACTCTTTGACACCCTCATTCTCAGCATGAGCAGACGCTGTGAAACCTGCCTAGCAGTCAGGGGAGATCATATCCCCTACTAAAGACCGGATGTTTCTTGCTGGACACTCATCACAGGTATGTTTCGGCCTTCAGTCGCATTGCGCTCCATGCTACTTTTCAATCAAGCTTCTTTTTATCCCTCTGATTTCTCTTTTAGTAGGTGTTGCTTACATTACACATGTCCTTATGTATTGGGATCTTACGGTATTAAATTTGTTGATTTGGAAAGCTTTTGTACAAGTTATATTGAAAAAACCATCTCGTCCTTAATTTTTTCACACCAGTGTATATATATATATATATATATATATATATATATATATATATATATATAATTCATTTTTAATATGATAATGATAGTTTTAAAATAGTTATTTACCTTCTTTCGTGTCGGAACTTAATCAAGTTTACTTTAAATATCTATTAAAATTTATGTTATTCTATTGGTGGTTTTTCAACTAATCAGTAGTTATTCAACATTTATGATGATGATATGGACAATTTGGATCCATTGATGAAAATACACGAATTGAAATAGCTTTTTTAGCGAGTACCCAATCACATATCCTAGATTATTTAGATTATTAGCTAAATTATAAAAGAGGTATCCCAACCTCTATGGTATTCCAATCCAAGCCATACCCACAGGAGAACCAGTGTAGTGTGGATCAGTCTCTCTGTAATGTTTCTCAAATGGAATAAATGAATATTAACGTCGCACTATTCAGGTACTTAAGAGCATTTGGCGATGAACTTCGTAATTTTGAACAATGGTCAAGTGCCGTGGTCGACACCATAATTGGTGCCCCCACTCTCTTCTAAGTACCACACCACACTAATGGGAGGATATTTGAGCTCCGACAGGATTAACAAGCATTATTCTCAACATAGAGGGTCGTCAGTGTTACTAGACTGGAAGTGATGACACTCCAGCCTTTACCTTGACATCTAGGCTATCGTGGCACCGCGTCTTATTCGGAATCAAAACCTAAAATCGTGCGACGATTAAAATATCACCATTTGCGAGCTAGTTGTCAAAACCACGTGACGTTGGTGGTCTCCTAACTGCGTTTGTTACAAAATGGCAAGGGATATCTTTCATGGATATATTCATGAGCGGTTATCCACAGGCAAAATATTTCTATAGCAATAAATCGTCAAAAATCTTATTTAGAAATATTTGCCGATTTGAAAATGCGCTTCCCTCTTCTTTCCTTTTCTTCGAGGACGATAAATACGTTAGAATGCATTAATATTTATGCAAAGCTCTTTACTGATAAAATTACAAGTAAATCTCTTTAAGCTAAGAATGATTTGCTTTGTACTTTGAGTACATTATTTATATCCAGTAAGAATATTTATCAGGCGTATTTTTATGCATGTTTTTGTTCCTCAAAGGAGGAAAAAATATTTTGAATAAGACTCGTGTCTAGTGGGGTTTATCTATTTTCTTCAAATGTTTTTTTCTTTTTCAAGAATGTAGTCAGTCTTTTTCGACTTACGCAAAATAGAAATAAAGTAACTGTAATTGCCCGGGATATCTAAAGAAATATTTTCTGAGTTGGTTCAATGTAACGTAATTAATATTCTAAATTCTTTTATAAAAAAGTAGATTTTTTTTTTAAAATGTAAATTGTGTATACTTTGTGAAATAAAAATGATTTTAAAAGTCACTTTGTAAAAAAAGATACAGTAGAACGAGTCCATGTTTATACTTTGAAGAAAATCAGCAAGATTTAAGTTTAAATTACACACAGAGTAACTTCATCATATATTATTTATGAAAAATTTTAAAAAAAACACACAATTACATACATTAAATTACATTTAAAAAGCTAATACAAAGTAGCTAAAAATCAAGAAATTTAAAATTAACGTTACAAAAGGAGTTAAAAGTCAATCACTACACTTTCTTAGACACACACATTTGTGCTCTCTTGAAACCTTAAATCCTAGTCAAACAATTATCTTATGACTTTTATTTATTCTAGAAGTCTCGTCGGGTAGCATGCCAACATAAACTCCCACATAAATTTTTATGCATCTAATATACGTCTTTACCCCTTAAATCTCATTAATTTGTGCAAATTTTCTTAATAACAACTGCGTGATAGGGACAAGCATGATTCGTACATATTTTTAAATATTACAATTAAAATATATATGTTATATATCGTGTAATATATATCTTTACTATAAAGATGTGTGTTTCAGAATTTTATTTTTAAGTATAACATTTATTGTGTGAGAAATAATATTTCCCCGCTACACTAGTTGTGTTTCTCATAATTTGGAATACATTTCATTTTATATGTAATAAATTTCTTGTGCAGATGTAAATGATTCAGTTTCAGTTTTAGAAACAAAATTCATATATGACTGTTTCTTTATTTGTAATTATTTTATACATTGTGGAATTGGCTTTTGTTTAAGTTTGCGCTGTTTTCACAACCCTTCTTTGTTTCTGTAATTAAATTATTCGACTTAAATTATATTCAAGAAATTATAGTCTCATTTATTTAAAGCTTTCCTCAAAACTACTCAGTCCCTTCACATTAATTTGTTATTTGTCAAAAAGCAATAATTACTACCTGCGAAACTACTAACCTGAATATTAACCTCCGAAACTTGCAGGAGGCGATTGAATTATGCTTCTGAAGGACTTTACTGGGATGTTGAGTCATGCCGTCTCCAGTGATTTGGTCAGCTACGCTAGTTTACGAAGAGTGAGGGTCCATGGCTCGAAAAACCCAATCGAAATTGATCCATGGGGCACGCAACCCACATATTATTGATTAGGATTAAGTCAGGTGAGTTTACTGGACAGAGAAAAATGGTAAGCTCATCCTGCTGTTCTTTCCTGCTGGTAGATGCGATCTTCCTAAAGAAAAATACAGGATTGGGCACGGCCCACAAATACAGATGTGTACATGTATTAAGACATCTTGACTTCCACAAGAATAAGTGAACCCAAAGAATGCCAGGGATACATTAAGCAGACTATAATGCTCCCCCTGCACCATTTCGGCTATGGTTGAAGGGTGTTTGCTTTTAGAGGATTTACTCAGTATACGCAACGTCCATCTGTAAAATTGAGCATAACACGTGATTAACTGTTACAAAACGCTACCTGTCACATTTCAGTGCACATCCAGTTGAGGTACTGGAGGGCCAATTCCAGCCGTCGTTTCCGATGAACAACTGTCAGCATAGGAGCATGAACCAGGCGTCAGCTTCACAAGTTCAGACTCAGCGACGTTTTCTGAACAGTAGTTTGGGAGATGCTGTTGGTATTCGTTGGATCCTCTGGGTGGTTAGTTCCTCAATGGTAGCACGTCTATGCAACCGGGCGCATCTTCGCCATTTTCGTTCCTCTCTTTCATATGTGCTCCTTGGTGCACCCTATTTGTCGCATTGCTTACTTTCGGCTGCTTCATTTTGACATGCACAACATACATTTACAAACAGTTATTAATATATCTAATATATATTATAAATGTGAAAGTTTGTGAAAATCTTTGTTAGTCTTTCACGCAAAAACTATTGAATGGATTTTAATGAAACTTTACAGTAATATAGCTTATACATCAGAATAACACATAGGCTATAATTTATACCATAGGCTATAATTTATAAAAATTTGTAAAAAGTGTCCAAAATATAACGCTATTTGTCAAGTAAGAAGGAAAAAAATCTGCCATCTGCAATTAAAAAAACTGCAAAAAAGCCCACGTCAGCATATATATATCTCTTGTTTGTGAAAAACTCGCAAGGCAATCGCTTCTAATTAATTCCTGTGATCAGAATAATGCCTATTTTTTTTATTTCAGAATAAAACTAAGTTTTGAAGGGAGAAATTGTTATATAAATCTCTCTTTATTTTAATGTTTTTTTTTATGATTTTATTATGCACATTTGGTAGTAAGAAGTTGACCTATTTTCAAAATAACTACGTTTATCGCTTCTGGTACTTAAAGTAAATAAACTTTCTCTTTCACACTACACACATCATTTGGACAAACTTTCATAATTTTTAGTGGTTAGTAGTTAATTGTAACGCTGTTATTTTAATTGAATATGCAGATATTGCATTTTTAAGTATAAAACTAATTATAACTACTGTACTGTATCTCTTGCGGTGAGTGAGTGAGTGAATATTAACATCGCACTGTTCAGCTACACGAGGGCTTTTGGAGACGGACCATGTAATTTTGAACCATGGTCAAGTGACGGGAACTACACTTGAGCTGGCACCCCCTTCTCCTAACTACCACACCACACCAACTTAGCAGGAATATTCTACCAATACTTAGCTTTAATATTCTTTGAAATCCACTCTTCCAAGATATATGGCAGCACGGGTTCTACGATGAGTATTTTAGTGGGGAAGGCGAAAAGTTTTGTAGCAGATATTGCGTTTTCAGCGGATTGCAAGAATTATTATTTTTGTCGCAAAAAAATAGTTAATGTCAAATTTAAGTGTCTTATGGTTTTGTCTGTTAATGAAGACCCTGGAAAATGATTTGACTACTTATTTTAAGTGAACGGTGTACATAATTCATTTTACAGTGGAATATCTTTAATTAATTTATTAGCTCTAACGGATTAAATTTTCCAAAGTGGAGTATGTTGTTTATGTATATGCCTTAATTTGTAAATGTAGTGATTCCGAAAAAAATATTGTATGAAAAAAACTGCAGTAAATCATAATGCGGTTGGATGAAGTATAAAAGTGCATTTCCCCCCTACACGGCGGGTCCTACAAAGCTCTAATAAAGCTCGAGCTACGAAAGTAGCTAGGCATTTGCCAACTTGACTATATCGTTAACATTTCGCTATGTTTTTCATTGAATCGACATTATAATTTAAGAAACGGCGTTGCTTCGAAATATTACACTTTTAAAATAAAATAAATAAACAGAAAGTAATATTAATGTATTACACTTTCAGATATAAATTATTTACACTACTTTAAGCGTTCATTACGCAAAACTTTTAAGAATATGTTACTTTTTGCTGAGCAGAGATCATCTTAGGGAGGTATTTTAAAAATGGACCCTCAAAGTGTTACGAGGAATTATAAATTTAAAAAAAATCCTTTTTATCGGCTATTAGATCTACATAGTTAAAATTTAACAAAGGTGTTTTTTTCTTTCATTTTGTTTAGCTGAGATATGCAAGAAGCTTTTTTTGTTTAATTTTCAATTCACATAAAATTAACTCATTAAATACTTCTTTTTCCTTCAATCTGTGTTGTTTAATTTTTCAGTTCACCCGTGCGAAGAACGGGTATACCAGCTAGTGTATATATATATATATATATATATATATATATATATATATATATATATATATATATATATATATATATATATATATATATATATATATATATATATATATATATATATATATATATATATATAATATTATAAATTTCACAGTCACTCTGCATAATTTTTACATTTTACCCTGTTTTAATTTTTATTTACCTATTTGCTTAAAAAAAATTTGTTAATAGTGAATTCTCTAAAAGACATTGCTTAAATTAATCTAGTAGAAAACTTATATTATATGCACAATCACATATATATATATATACATATTTACAGCCAAAATATTGTCGTATCAGACCAGACAAAGAGACATATGCTATCAATCATCACACGCATCTTTGATCCTCTGGGGTTTGTCTCTCCCCCAACTATAATTTTAAAGATTATTCTTCAAGACCTGTGGAAGGCAGGGCTTGACTGAGATGATGAGATATCTTCAGGCATTCTTAATAGATGGAATCGGTTTCAAGCAGAAATTGGATGCCTCAAATAAATAAAAGTTCCCAGGTATGTTCAAACACAAAATGCTAAACACTGTGAAATTCACGGGTTCTGTAACGCCTCCTCAAAGGCACATTCAGCGATAATATACTTACGTGTTGTTTTTGATTCGCCACACTTCTTCTTAATGGCTTCAAAAACTCGTGTGGCACCTGTACAAACAATACCATTGCCTAAATTGGAGCTTTGTGGTGCTCTGCTTCTGGCTGAATTTCTAGATACATTTAAGAAATCTCTTAACATCACTCATGATACATATTTATGGTGTGACTAAAAAATTACACTGAGTTATAGATAAATAATCCACCTTTAAAAGGAAATCAATTTGTGCAACACAGTATTGGGAAAATCCACACACTAACCTCAAAATAATCTTGGCATCACATTCCGGAATAATTAAACCCGGAAGATTGGGCAACAAGAAGCCTCTACCCGAAGCAAATTCTTGAAAATTCAGAGTGAGTAGCTGGTCAAAAATGGCTTCATGATTTCCATCCTTCTTCCTATTCATTTATTCATTTCTCTGGACAACATGTTCCAGTTGTTCCTATTGATCTGTCTGAATCAGTAAATAACTCTGGTGTTCTTTCAACTGGTGTTGATTATTCTCCTAGGTTCTTCGATAAATTTTCCTCATACATGAAAGTAGTTAGGACTGTTGCATGGGGATATTCAGATTCTACCATAATTCCAAATCAGTGCCCAAAGTTACTGGGCCTTTAACAAACATGAATTAGAAATCTAAATCAAAAAGGTAGTCAAATTGTTACAAAATGGATAATGCCATACAGAACTTAATCTTTTGAAATGTAACAAGTCTCTTCCCAAATCTAGCAAATTTCAGTCTTTGAATGTATTCACTGACTCTGATGGAATTCTTCGTCTCGGAGAACGTCTTCGTATCCAACAAACACTTAAATTTGAACAAAATCATCCTATGCTCATACCAAAAAATCATCAGTTTACAAGTTTAATGATTAGACATTTTCATAGGGTCAATTTCCATGCTGGGCAGGAACTAGTTGTATCCCTCATTCGTCAACAGTTTTGGATACCTCATGGTAAATCAGCTGTCTAGAAATAACTGCATAGACTGTTTTCAACTTGTGGCAAATCATATCTCTCAAATTATGGGAGATCTATCAATAGAACGAATCAACCCTTGTCGTGCTTTTGAAAAAGTAGGTATTGACTTTGCTGGACCTATCACGACAAAGTGCCAACATACTCGCAAGGCCAACAAATTTAAATCTTGCATCTGCCTCTTAATATACATGTGTACTAAAGCGGTGAACCTTGAACTCGTATATTCGCTATCAGCAGCAGCATTTCTGTGAGCACTGCTTCGATTTGTTTCACGCCATGTCTATCCATCAGACATTTATTCTGACAAAGGTACCAATTTAATTGGTGCTTCAGCTTACTGGAAATACTTGTTTCAATTACTTCACAACTCTAATGTCCAGGACTATTCGTCAAGCAAGAACATTCAGTGGCACTTCATTCCTCCAAATGCACCGAATTTCGGAGGTGTGTGGAAGGCTTCAGTCAAACTCACAAAGCAGCATTTGCTCAAAACCCTGGAGGCGGATGTGCTGAACTTTGAAGAGTTAGATACAATATTGTGCCAAATCGAGGCATGCATAAATTCACGTCCTCTTTATCCCCTATCATCAGATCCTAAGGATCTCCATGTGTCCAGGTCGGGTGTCCCTTGCTTGAACTCCCTGATCACAGTCTGACCAACCAATCTTTGAGTTATCATTCTAGGGGGTCTCTTCTGATGAAGTTCAAAAGGATGTTCTAGACTCACCGGCAGCTCTCCTACCTCCACACCCGGCAGTCCCGAACCAAATGATGCAGGGCCAGAAAGACATAACAGAAGAATCTCTCGTCCTCATCAAAAATCCAGCCTCTTTCAGCACTAGGTGGACTCCCAGACGTATTGTGGCCACACATCCTAGAGCTGACGGAATATGACGTGTCGTCACTATCCATACCTAAAGTAGAGCCATGACAAGACCAGTCTCTCAAGTTGCAGTCTTGCCCTTACCACCATCGACTACATCTTCTCTCCCCCCGGAGGATGTTAAGAACAGTTGACTCCTTTCGCCATCCAGAGAGGGCGCCACGAACGGAATTTTTTTATTCTACAAGGATTTGTGTTTGGCGGGAAAATGCCATTCAATCCGTATTCTTTGTGATGGAAGCATCGTTTTTTTGTGATTGTGTTGTGCAATGTTTTCCTACATGCCATGGTGTTCGTGTGTGTTTTTTTTGTAAAAAATAGACTGGAAAAGTTATTTGCGTGTTTCTCAATGACTTATATTTTCCTCAAGCTTTTATAGGAAATGTTTAGGGTGTCCAATTAACATGATTGATTCTAATTTTATATTCATTATTCTAATTCTAAATCGATTCTCATTGTTATTCATAACAAAGACTTAAGTACTAAAAAGACAATCCGAAATGATATAGCATTGCGTAAAAATTAAAAGTATATAATACTATAAACATAAAGACATGTTCACATTAGAAAACACGCATAGCATACAGGAAACATTCAGTGTGCATGGAATTTGTACACGCTTCAGGAACTTATTGATTAGTATTGTAATGCATATGTATATGTGGGCTAAACATAATACAAACATGTAGTTACGCCTCTATAACGTACATAACAGGGAGAATTTGATCTAATGAGATGCTTTAGTGTGGCTGTATACTTGATTTGTTTAAAGAATAATGCGGTATTTTAGTGCAATTTTTAAAATTTATGTTAAATACTTGTTTTATTAAACTACTAGCTGGTATACCCGTTCTTCGCGCGGGTGAACTGAAAAATTAAACAACACAGATTGAAGGATAAAAAAATGTTAATAAGTTATTTTTCGTGAATTTCAAATTAAGCAAAAAAAAAAGCGTTTTGCAAAAAAGAAAGAAAAAGAAACACCTTTGTTAAATTTTATGTCTGTAGATCTAATAGCTGATAAAAATGATTTATTTTTATTTATAACTCCCCGTAACTCTCTTGAGGTTCGTTTTTAGAAAATACCTCCCTAAGCAGATCACTTCTCAGCAAAAGTAACACATTGTTAAAAGTGTTGCGTTATGAAAGATTAAAATAGAGGTAAAAAATTTATATCTGAAAGTATAATGCATTAATATTACTTTCTAATGTATTTATTTTATGTTAAAATTGTAATATTCGCAAGCAACGCCGTTTCTTAAAATATGTAATGGCGATTCAATGAAAACATAACGAAATGTTAACGATAGATTCAAGTTGGCAAATGCCTAGCACCTTTCAAAGCTCGAGCTTTATTAGAGCTTTGTAAAACCCGCCGTGTAGGGGAGCTATGCACGTTAATACCTTATCCAATCGCATTATGATTTACTGCAGTTTTTTTTTTTCGTATAGTATTTTTTTGGATCTCTATATTTAAAATTAGGGGACATAAATAAACAAAATACTCCACTTTGAAAAATTTAATCCGTTAGAGCTAATACATTATTTAAAGATATTCCACTGTAAAATTAATTATATACACCGTTCACTTAAAATAAGTTGTCAAATCATTTTTAAGGTCTTCATTAACATGCAAAAACTTAAGACACTTAAATTTTGAAATAAGCTATTCTTTCGGGACAAAACTAATAATCTTTGCAATCCGCTGAAAACGCCGTCAGCTGAAAACGCAATATCTGCTACAGAACTATTTCCTTTCCCGCTAAAATACTCATCATAGAACCCGTGCTGCCATATATCTTAGAAGAGTGGATTTCAAAGAATATTCCTGCTAAGTTTTGGTAGAATATTTCTTCTAAGTTGGTGTGGTGTGGTAGTTAGGAGAAGGGGGTGACAGCTCAGGTTTCGTCCACGTCACTTGACCATAGTTCAAAATTACATGATCCGTTCCCAAAAGGCCTCGTGTAGTTGAACAGTGCGACAGGTTAATATTCACTCACTCCAAAAAATACAGTACTGTATTTATACTTATGTTTATACTTAAAAATGCAATGCCTGCCTATTGAATTAAAATTATAGCGTTATAATTAACTACTAACCACAAACAAATTTTGAAAATGTGTCCAAATGATTCAGTGTGAAAGAGAAAGTTTATTTACTTTAAGTACCAGAACTGATAAAAGCATTTATTTTTAAGAAAGATCAATTTCTTACATCCAAATATGCATAACAAAATCATTAAAAACATTAAAATAAAGAGATTTATAACAACACCTCCCTTCAAAACTTAGTATTATTCTGAAATAAAAAAATAGGCATTATGCTGATCACAGGAATTAATCAGAAGCGAGCGCCGTGTGTAGCCAAAATAAAAAGGGTTTTTCCCAAACAAAAGATAGATAGATGCTGTGGTGGGCTTTTTTGCAACGCACGCCAAAATTGCTTGAAGATGGCTGAATTTTTTCCTACTTACTTAACAAATATCGTTTTATTTTGGACACTTCATACAATATCTTTATAAATTATAGCATATGCTATAAGTTATAGCCTATGTGTTATCCTGATGTATCAGCTATATTACTGTAAAGTTTCATTAAAATCCATTCAGTCGGTTTTGCGTGAAAGACCCCAAAACATCCTTACAAACTTTCGCATTTATAATATATATTAGATAATTTGGTGTTATAGTACACTTGACAGAAATTTAAATACTATGGTTTGTTCTATGCAAATAAATTAGTTTATTTTTAGAAAAAATTGAGATTATTTATCATTGGACTCTGCTATAGATGTGTTTCTTATAAGCCACAAAACTTGAACACTAGTACACAACCTGAGACCGCTGTGTGAATGCAAAAATTTACCGAATTAATGAAATTTCCTTTTTTTCGGTTCTTCTAATCGTGTCATGTTTTAGTATACATTTTCAAAGTATATGTAAGTCAGTTATGTCCGTTTTTCTGTTTAATATTGCAAATGTTTCTTATAGAAAATATAGATTTTCCTTTCAAAAAATCAGTGCTTGTTTAGGAGGAGATCAAGCTATACTGATGCAAATATGGTATTTATGAAAGCATATTGAAAAATAATGATACAAGCTGATTTCTTCGTAGCGACACCTGGAGAGCGCAGACCTGTTTGAACATAATCCAACAGTGAGAACTTTAACGGAAGAATCGATAACTCTTGTACGGCTGTCTCGGCTATAGTGTGCCATTACGTATCTTCTAAGGCAAATAGGAATTTCAATAAAATGGAGCATCTCGTTACGATTGTTTTGACAGATTATCGCAGTTATCTAGGGTTGCAATCATGAGCTAAGTGGCGGGAGTGGATAGACAAATGGAATGGCCCAGTCTTTTAAGACGATTTGCAATTCAATTTTCATCAATACCGATCTATACATCAAAAATGGGTGACACCAGGAGAAAAGAATGCATGACTCTTGAGTTATACGTTTCAATAATTGTTGTTCCCCTGCATTTCGGAGGCTCGGATTCGCATTATAACATACTTCCGTAACATCTTGAATTGTCGTGTCTATTTAAAAATCATTGTCTCTCCACTTATACCTTTGAGCCAATTGTTGCATTTATGATTAAAATATGTTATGATATGGAAAATAAATTGATTTTTACATTTAGTTGTTATTTTAAACGATATTAAAGTAACATAATGAAGTGAATATTCCGTTCCTTTATTCCAGAATTCACTATCCAAAACCTTCAATATGAAAATAAATGTTAATGAAATAATTATTATCTTTTTTTAATGTTATAAAGGATCATTTGAATTGAGATAGTTTGGTAAAGAAAAAACAAATATTGCTAAATTTAACTCGGATTGTTATAAAATATTAATTTTCTTTAGTTGTAAATACATGTAAATGAGGACTATAGGTGGATCGAAAGCACTGTAGAAAGCTTTAAAATTAGAGATCTATTTTTTGAAATGTTATAAAGAAAGATTTAACTGCTAAAATATCCTACAGAGAGATTGAATAAAATGTAATAATTGGTAGACGGTATATTTGATTGTGATGAAACTCAAGACCTTCGATATCGAATCCATATTGATATTAATTAACAGAAAACACTCAGCAAATGATAGCTTTTTTTAAATTGAAAATATTACAGACACTTCTAAAATTTAAAGTGGGTACTTAAATAAAAATATCGAAATTTAGTTATTATTGTTTCTTTTCATTACATGGAATATTTTTTCCCAATATAGGATAAAGCCGATTCATTGTAGATATAAAAATTTGAAAATAATTTTCGAATGAAAAAAAGAGAGAGAGAGATATAATGAAGAAAAAATATAATTTTTTAAATCTAATTCTAAGCAAATATCAACTGCAATTTGAAAATGTTCTCTCTATTTTTTTCTTTTTTTTCCAATTTTAGGAATTGTAGTAGAATTGATATTTCCTTTTTTTTTAAATCTAGAAATGCAGCAACATCAAGTTTTGCATTTCGACCAAAATGTCCAACGTAACCGAGTTTCCTGTTATCTTAAAAAAAATTGTAAAATAATAATTAAATTATTGAAGGGTTTTTTTTTATGTATTCTCACAAAATAAAATTATGTGCATTTCTTAAAAATCTACATATAATACATACGATTATGAAAAAGCTTTATAAAAGTATTCAATTTCTCCTAATTATTTATTAACGTTATTTTTCTGTAAAAGTCTAATTGTATTGCTTATGTACCTAATATTAATAACGTATTTATTTAGTTTAATATCTTAAATACAGCATACATTAAAAGCAGAATATTACTTGAAAATAATTTTTAAAAAAATGTTAAAATCTTTAAATCCTCAGTCAATAAAAAACATGCTGGGTTCGAATTTATAGCAATATGCATAATTTTATTTTTAAATATTTTTTATAAGTTATGCAGTTCGACATGACGTCATACAATTAATTCAGTTAAAAGACATAAGCAATGTAGTGTCATAAACATGACTAAACGTACGTTTCTTTTTCAAATAAAATTAATACTTCAAATTACTTAAGTAAGGTTCATCATACATATCTCCTCTAATTGAAAACTTTACCCACTGTACTTTGAAAATAATTCTTTAAAAAAAAAAAAGATTATCCGTTTCTGGCTGTTTTCCAAGTCTTCTGTTGTTTATGCATTCGCACTATGTAACATCGAGTTAGAAGATGTTTGTAATTTTTGAAATGTCCAAACATCAGCTGTAGCAAACATCACTAAACAGGCTTCGATGGAGTTTCCATAACATAACCATAAACAAGAAGGGATGAGGCATAAAAACAGTATCGCACGTGACAAGAAAGGCTAAACATAACCCATCCCATGCCCAAACTGTCTGTTTTCCAAATAGAATTTGAGCCAACTGAATAAAAAACCTATAAATAAACCAAGAGATGGAAAAAAGGCAGATTCTATCAGTGTTTCTAGCTTGGAAACTTTTAAGTAATTTCAATATTTTTTTCTGTGTGTGTTTCTGCTTGGTTTGATTTTTGGAGCGCAGTTTTAAAAGAAAAAAAATACCATCCGGCAATCTGAAAGATAAAAATTTTCATAAAACTCATCTGAAGAACTTTCTTTCTGTTTAATTGCAAACTAATTTTTTGTGTTGCTCTACCATGCGGTAAAAAAATCTGCAAACTCTTAATTTTGTTTTATATGGGGAATTATCATGATGTGAAATTAATACGAAATCTCTCGGCCTGTGAATGAGCTTTGAAAATTATTTACGCGGTTGGGAAAACAAATAAAAATAGGAATTTTTTTTGTATCCTACAGATTTTAGCAATATTTAAAAAAAGTGTCAAAAGTTATTTTTTCTTCAAAACATGATAAAACGTTTAATAGAACGATCGCATATTTCAATTATGGGGGGAAAGAAGGAGATGTTGCAAAAATAAGCTAAATAAATATATGAAGTTTAAAGAAAATTAAGTGAAAGTCAATAAATTAAAAACCTACTCTGAAAATCCAAGCGCAATGAATCCTCAAGTATTATACATTAGAAACTGAGCTGTAAAGGAAATAAAGGCGAGGTATATTTTGTACTATAGACAAATACAAAAAGTCAATATTAAGTCATAAAACACAGATTATAAAGGTTTTTAAATTACATATGTAAAAAAAAGTTTATTTTTCAACTTGACATTATTTACATAAAAGGGAACCCTTTTTGTTTTTGAAAAAAAAAAAAAAAACGTTTTTCATTAACCAAATCTCAATATTTGGCTACATGTGTTGTAAGTTTGGTGTTATATTTTTAAACTATTCTCACCTGATATTCTTTATATTTCCGAAGATTTATTACTTTTTTAAAAAAATAAATTAGTTACTCACAGAATATGTATTACTGAATAGATAAAAAGATGGATGAAATAAATTAAGTTATTGGGGAATAAATAACTAAAGAATTATACTATTTCTACATCTATGTATTTTGGATTAAATAGGAGTCGCATCGAGTTCCATTAATAAACTTGATTTCCCAGTTTAAGCTTTAATGGTCAAAGATTAAATAAAAACTTAAATTATATTTCTTTAAGTCTGAACCCCTTTTTTTCAAATTATTTTCTATCTAAAATATTCTAAAACCTCCTATTTAGGTGATTTTGGAGTAATAACTTCCAAGATTATTAGACACATACATTTTCTTTTCTTATTTCTTTTGGCTAGTGTAAAAATTTGTCTAAAAAAGTTGATACTTTTATGTAAGGTGATAACCCCCTATGTTATTTGCTTTGCAGTTTGAAATCTTGTAGACTAAGACGATATGGAATTTTTACAGCAAAATCTATATCTTTTACATTTTGAACACATTGTTTTATTTCACATTCATAATATCTGGATTATAAAAAACGATAACGTTGTTCAACAATTGACAGAATTGCTTTAAATATGTATGACTGGAAACCAACAGAATTTTCTGTTATAGGGTCGGATGGTGTATTTACTTGTTGTAATTTCTAGATATTTAATAAGTTGACAGTGAAAACGTCTACGTGAGGGAATAAAGTTAAGATTTTCAGTTACAATTCTTAGGATAAACGAAATGCTTAAAACTTTCTAACATGATTTATGATGATAATTAACCGTTATGAAAGTCTTACTAAGAATTACCACAACTTTCTGAGATTTTTCTTCGTTTATTTGTGTAATAATTTCTTTAATATTTACAGTCATAGAAATATCATCATAATGAACTAGTTTTTGTAATAATAAGTTATATTTATTAAGAATGTTCATCATTGTAAATTAAAATATTAATCCCAGTGTTTATGGATAATCTCTATAAGCCAGTGTTCCTCAAACTGTGGGGCGCTCCCTCCTTGGGGGGCGTGACAACTCTACAAGGGGGACGCGAGCATATTGAAAAGTCGAGAACAAATGATTATTTAAAAAATTATTAATTAACTGAAAGTAAACGAAAAAAAATACATTCTGACCATAATAACCAATAAAATACACATTTACACTGATATATTACACTTATAAATGTATCAGTGCTACACAATGCATTTTATAATTAATTTAACAATTCTAAGTTAAAAACAAGTTTATTAATTACCAGAGACTTGCATTTATCAATTTACAGAAATATTATTTTGAATTTTTTTAGAAATGAAAACTTAACTACCCACAAATTAGATAAACTCAATAATATGAAAAAAATGCAATGTTTAGATCATGAATAGCCTTTTAATTTCTTAAGAACTTACATTCATCACAAATACATTAATCGCCTTGCTACTTCTAATTCCTAATCCACCACACAACAATAGGATTTAAAAGTCAGCATGTTAGTGGTCTTGCCGTGAAGATTATATCATAACACTCTCTCATATCACAGTTTACATTTTTTCCACACACATCTTGAATATCTTACACATTTTTGATAACCAACCGAATTAGAGCCTAGCAAATTTACATTTTTGACAATCAACCAATTCAATGCCTACCATATTTGATTGTCATCTCTTATGGTACGTATCTTTTCTGTCTGGTTTATAAGTTAGTTCAAAAGTTGCGTTTATGTATGTTCGAATTTTTTAACTCAGTGAATAATTCATTTTCATTAAATTTCAAGTTTCTTGATTTTCCTGGAAAATGATCTGTGAGTAAAGAAATTTTGTTAAATCCTTTTTTGAAAAATACTTTTCTTGCGTAATTGTTTTAGGATTTTTTTTTCTATTTTTGTACTTTTCTTACGTAATTGTTTTGGGATTCTTCTGCATTAAGAGTTTGTTGCAGAGAAGTAGTCAGTGGACTTATCATACTCTCTGTGAGTTCTTACATACTTTGAATTTTCGTTTATTTTATTTAGTTTTTCCTACCGAGTTGCAAGGGGGGAAGATTGGCGCCTTTAATGTAGTTTAACTCCACTTATTCGGTCCTAAGGCCGAAATTGCTTTCTGACGCACTACATTCTTTTTTTGTCGTTCCTTTTCTGTATTTTTCTATAAATTCGATCTTCATGTTTAGCTTTTATATTTTTATTACGTTCTTTCTTGTTACGTTCATTATCTATGATTTCTTGATTTTGATATATTATACAAATTTATATATATATATATATATATATATGCATATATAAATGCATATATATATATATATACAAATATGTGTATACATGCATATACATATATACATTTGTGTATACACATACACACATATATATATATATATATATATATATATATATATAATTCAAATTTTCTATCGTTACTAAAATACTTTCTATTCATCCATTCAAAATAGGACTTAAATTAATTATACATGCATATATATATATATATATATATATATATATATATATATATATATATATGTATTACTTGCTTGATCTTCATAATTGTCATACATTTTTTTAGCTTCGTCTTAATATTTTGTAATATTATATTTCCTCTAGAGAGCCATTTTAGAGACCCTTTGTATGGAACGTATCATTTAAATTTTTCTCGGAATGTAAAAGTGCTATAATTCCCAATATTCTTCAAAAGTGCGATATTTTGCTCAGCAAATTATTTTCTTCACATACATGTAGAGGGTTTGTGTATAGGTTCAGAAACTTTTCAGTCACACATTAAGTAGTGAATGTTACCGTATCAAAACAAATGGGGCTTTCCTGGTGCCTGTTTTACTAGAACACAGTTAAGTATTTACTGATAGCTAAAGAGATGCTTCCGAATGTGTTAAGATTTCTTGATTCTTTAAGGTATCCGATTACTCTCTGAACCGTGATTTTGCAAAAGCGCATAATGGATAATTTTCATAATTTTAGTGTCACTGACATTAGAATATATGCATAAAATTGTTTTAAGGACATTTTGACAAAAACAAATTAATTAAATGCAATATTTTGGCAAAATACTACCTTAGAATATTATTTTTTCTATATGTTCTCCTTTTGTGAAAAATGCTTCTATTATAATAGTATTTTGCCTGTATATAGCTCAGAACTCCTTACAGAGGCTCAACTAGATTATATATATATATATATATATATATATATATATATATATATATATATATATATATATATAGCTTAGAAGTGAGTTTATTCATTTTTTACGACAACAGAGGGGAGCAATTTTTAAGAAAAAAACGCCAATAATTATTTCAATTGGTGGTAACTATGAAAATAATCGGAATTTTTAAAAAAATTCTAGTTGAGCCTCTGTAGAGAGGTTCTGTGCTATATACATGCAAAATATTATTATAAAAGAACCATTATAACAAAATTAGAACATTTGGAGAAAAGTTTATTCTAAGATAATTTTTTGCCAAAATATTATATTTAAATAATAATTTTTTTTGTTAAAATGTCCTTAAAACAATTTTATGTATTTATTCTAACTTGAGTGACACTGAATATCATGAAAGTTACCCATTTATGCATTTTTTTTAAAATCACGGTTCCGAACGTAGTCGGATACCTTAATAAGCAAAAATTTCGTTCATTTGAATGACTTCGTGAAATGGTAAGTGTGTGGAAGCCCAATCATTGAATTGCTGATATTATAGCAGACCACTAACTTCCGACATGGGCAAATTGTCGTTTTAAAACAGAAGCGGTCAATCTGCGGCCAACTCAATTAATTAGAACTTTACGAAGTAATATTATTTTTTGCAATATTTTTGATTTTGATAAATTGAAGTGTGTTCTTCGGAATTGAAATATATCAAAGATAAATCGTGCTCATACTTAATGGTCTAAATCCTGCAACATCAACTACACACTTTGCGGTCGTCTTGCAAAAACTAAGTGAAACAGTTGAGAAACAAATATCACACTAAACTAACTGACATACACTAAATAAAAGAATTAAATATTGTTTTATTATTGTATTATTATTAATGTACTATATACATTTGTATACATGATAAATAATGTAAACAATAATAATAATTCATTATGTTTTAAATTTTCTCTTCAAAAAGTTTTTCTAAACGGTCCAGATCTAATATAAAGATATATATTTTTATACACAAACCATGTGGTTGTATTGTTTCTTTAAGTAGCCCTCAAGGTCTCATTCTGGTTAGCCAACCTTGCTTGAAAGCTTGCTACCGGCCAAACTTCAACAAAAATGAGATCATGCATAATGCACAAACGTTTGTCATTGCCAACTAGTTTTCTGTTAGTTTTATCAAACCTTTCATCTGGCGAATGAATTTGATGATTTGAAATCACTGATACAATATAAACCATCTTCTGCATTACCTTGTTTACTTCGGCACCATGTAGAAGCAGCGCACAGCATATTCCAAGATCCCACCTAACACATATTTCTTGAAAATCCAAAGCATATCACAATAATTATTTCCCACCATGGCAGCTATACAAAATATTGATATTTTACTGTCTTTACGAGTTTGCTATTTCTGTAATATTAATGTAGTAGTTTAAATTATTCATCCTATAAATTTGCATTTAATCAAAATTTATACATAAATTTATCAATGAAGATCGAGCTAATTGGTTCTATTAAATACATATTCTCTCCTCAGGAACTGAGAGGATTATTGAGGAAAAATAGTGAATGCATATTAAATTTTCGAAGTCGTTCGTACGGATACTGGTTGTGGTTTCATGTAGCATGCAATTAAACGCATTACGAAATGCCTCTGACTACTGTATTGAATACTAAATGTACTACAAATGTTAATTTTAATATAAAGATTTTTTATGAGTTGGTTTAACATGGATAAAACTCAGTTGAAAACCTAATATGAAATTGTCCATTTACATAGAGTTTTATATAAAATATAAGAAAGAAAATTATTAAATTTATTAAATTTTCATTTAAAATTATATATTAGTGTTTAGTTTTCACAACACAATTTACGAGTGAACATCGAATGTTTAAATATCGACTTATTTCTCTAGCCACAAACTCAGCCATTTATTTCAATAAGTTTCATTGAAACGTTCCAACATTTGTTTAATTCTACAGTGAAAGAAAGTGAAATTTTGGTACATGTATCTGTCAAACATCTACAGAAGGAAATATCTCATTATATACCAAGTGTTGAAAAGTATTTTTCTTAAAAAAATAATATCATTTCTCAAATTGAATCTGTATTGCTGACAGATATGCACTCAACACATTCTTTAATAATATCCAGTATCTTCAAAATACAGAAATGGTTCGTTTCAGGAGAAGCATCTTATTTATTTTATTTATCACTTCTCAAGAGAAACTCTCTTTGCACGAAAACCGTAATCATAAGAAATGGTAAAAAATCGAAAACATAACTCTCGATTCTTCTCAATTTTTAAAAGATTTAAGCCTTTCTATCGCTAAAAGCAGGTTCTGGAAGCGAAACGCGTTATTTGAAATAAATAGTTCTCACAATCCATGCGCGTGTAACTTTAGTTACCGAAATATCACGCGGTAAACATATAAATTCAATGAAAAATTTCACTTCGGCTTTGATGTAGAAGAATAGGGGATCGAATCCTGCCTCTCCTTCCTTGTTTCGAATGAATTTAAGCTTGCCAAAAAGGTGTTAGAGTGTGTCGATCAAATGAAAAGATGAAACAGGAGCTCTAGAGGGTGATGGATTTAAAAACGTATTTATCGTGAAGAGCAGAAAATCGTTCTTACGAAATGTAATATAATTGCTTCAACGTTTTAAAATTATATCTTTCGTTCTTTATGACATTTAGTTTATTTAAAATTATATTTTTTTGTTCTTTATCATATATTTAGTTTATTTAAAATCCCATACTTTGTTCTTTATTATATATATAGTTTATTTAAAATTCTATTTTTTGTTCTTTATGATATTCAGTTTATTGTATATTTAATTTGGAATTATTCTAGAAGTTAAATTTTAAAGAATAAGATAAAAAAAAAAACATAAAATAAAAATAAATAAATAAAATGAAAAATAAAATAAAAAATAACATGAAATTTATGCGTAGATAAAACTGGAAAACTTTACACAAAAAATATATATTTCATTATTAACGTTTTTCTTTTTTGTGCGCACAAATCACGGCTGCATTTTGAGAATCAATTTCTTAAAATTTATAAAACAATAAAGAGTTCAAGAAGTTTTACTATAATGTGTCAAACAGATTTCTAATATCATACATTAAAGCGTTGATAATAAATTATATTCAATATTTTGTCCAAAAGAAAATAGATTACCTATACAAAAACTGTTAGAATATTGAATACTTTCCTCTTAAAACATTTGCATAACTCTATATAATATTAAGATTAAAACATCGTCTGTGTGCACAGAAATAAAAGGTTTTTCTATTCTTTAAAATTAAAATAAGACGTTTTCAATAAAGCGTATTAAAATAGTTCCATAATCAGTTTTTCATAAAATGCTATGTTAATAGAAGGAAAATTACCTACGCACATTCAATAATACTGGGTTTGTTCTATAATATTGTTCATATTATAATAAAAATAAAACTTTGTTCTTTATTTATATTTGAACAGAAATTGGGAATGAGATAAGTATTATTTTTTATCATTATTTTTATAGCGGAGTTGGAATATACTAAAATGTGAAGATCATAATTTAATACATGTTTGTACATGTTTTGTACAAGTGTCGATAGCTCTTATGATTCTTTAAATACGAAATAACGAGCTTACCATATTTTCAAAAGCGACATCTTTATTCGAACGAACAACACCCACAGAAGAAATACATGAAAGAAGGGATTATTCCATTTTCCCCTGTTAAAAGGCGCGGTGACCACGGATGACATAATGAGTACGTAACAATACACATTACAACAGTGGTTCTCAAACTTTCACTACTGGCAACCCAATTTCCAAGACTCAATTTCCAATCATAATTTTTATGGCCCCCCACCAAAAAATAGTAATGTATTGAATGCAATAATAATGCATTGTGCGGCGCTAAAGTTACAATGCGATTACAATTTTAAACCGTACAAAATAACATGATAAGTATTAAATTTTGTATATGTTACTTTTAAGTAATATATATTTTTATTTTTTAACTTTTTAGTTCGATTCACTGTAAAAACGTGTTTTTTAGTTTGTTTTTAAACTATAATTTAGTTTAGAGTTATATTTACTATACATGATAAAAGTCACAATTACAGTGAATAATTTAATTAAAAGAAAATATACTTACCTACTTTCAAGTACTTTACAATTTTTCTTTGGTAATTTGAGAAAAAAACTCAATAAAAAACTAGGGAAAATATTCCAAATGTGCGTACCCTTTATAAAGGACATAAATCACAGACACTTTTTGCTAACAATACAGGATTATTATTTTCCATTAAAACTGTCATATTTTGTTCACACGTTATTGTAGTCTTGCTGCCGTTTCATAATCTAAAAATACCATTTTTAACTTTTTCTTTCTTGTGTGTTTTTGACAAAGCGAAGTGCTACATATATGACTTCATAGTTTTCTTCATAAAGTTCTTTAGGCAGCATTTGAAAATTTCAATTCAATTCAAACATTTCATGTATATCGCTTATCTCATATTTACTTTTGCTACCTGGATTAATATGCATTATATCAGCAGGTGTTTCAATTACTTGATCAGTTTTAACTTCCTTCAATATATATCACAGTTGCCCTTTTTTTAATATTCTACTAATTACATTTATAAACCATAATAATTCGTACAAAACATCAATCAAAACCACAAAATTGTTCATGGGGAAAAGTGTAGTATGTTCATAGAAAATATTTTTGAACAAAAGTGGTCGCGCTGGGAACTCAATCAAAACTAGCAACTTGATTGTAAAAAAAAAAAAAAAAAAAACGTTTACAATCTCTAAAAAGAGGCATATATGTGACAAATTCATTTTAATTCCTATTAAGACTGTCTAACAGGAGGATAATGTCCAGGTCACTGTTAACGAATAAGGAGTTTTCCCAGAATTAAAGATTTTGTGAACCTGGGTTGACTCTGCAGTTGTAAAAAAAAGAATTGTGTAAAACGTTTTTCATTATGCATTATATGTTTCGGAATGCTCATAAAAATAGATTTTAGCCAAATAATCCTTCAAAGGGCTCAATATGCGTATCCATACATTATAAAACTCATTCACATGGTAAAAAATCAACAGGAAAATAGTGTTTACAACTTTCCTAAAAGAAAAAGAGACGGAGTGAAACATACCAGTAAGTTTGAAGGTCAAATATATGATAATCAAACGCAGTATTTTAGGGGTTAAAAGAAACGTATTAAAAACCTCTCATCATTGGATTACAGTAAAGCAAACAAAATGAATGTTTTTATTTGGTTATAGGATCAAAGATAGGAAATGAGTATTTGAAGTGAAATCTTTTATTTTTGATGATCACCAGATGATATATATAAATTACTTCAGTATAAATGTGTATTTTTAATTATGTCAGAAAGCATTTCGTTTTACTTTATTCAAAAAAAATTTTTTTTAATTCTTTTATTTTCAATATGCTGGCCCCCCCCACCCCAGGGTGCGCCCCACGGTTTGAGAGACACTGCATTGCAATTAGAAGAAACATTTTTTACAAATTCGTTGCGTTTTATCAGCTTAAAACAGTGCATTGTAATATTGCAGTCTTTAATAAAGTGTATTTTAATTATTGTGTTTTTGTGTGAAGGAATTGTAAATCCGAGTTTTTTTCTATATGTTTTAATTTCGGGTAACTTTGTCTGCAACAAATATTGTGTAAGGGAAGGATGAAGCTTATTAAATTCGGTACACCCTAAAATATCTTATAATGCGATTTTGATATCTAGCGGACATGCCCATTATATGTTTAGGTACTATTGTATGGTTAAATGTCTCGTGCTCTCTCCATATTAATTTGAATTTTTGTATTGCTGAATAAGTTACATACAGTTAGATCTGAGAAAATGTTTTTCCCCGTCTGTATTAACGATTTATGATTTCTCTTTATCTGGCTGCATGCTGCTAAATAAAAATAAATATGATATATATTCAATGGACTAGATTGTAATTTAGGTAGTCGGTAACTCTAATATTGAGTAGTATTTGGTTTTGTAATCCACTGAATTCTTGTAAGTAGGATTCAAGGTGCCGTTAATTCCTTATGCTCCAAAAATAAATGTAATTCAAAAATATTTAATTTCCAATGACATTCGTGTTCTACAATTTTTGTAAACATAATCTTATTAATCTGGATAGAATAAAGGGTTATCTCAGTTCTAGCAATGTAGTATTTTGATTTAAATATATTGTTTAAACCAAATAATATTAATTTTCTTCTTCTGACAATAGTTCAAAATTAAGAGAAAATAAATATATCATATAAATGTAGCAAATGCGGTTATGATATACATATTTCTTCCAATGGATTCAAAAGCACATATTTAAGATATTTAAAGTAGAACATGTAATGTTCTACTTTAGGTTAATTATGGTTTGAGTTTGAAGCTTAACTATTTTACTGCAACATATTTTATCTAAATTTTTTTTATGTGCAAAAATAAAAATAAGTTATACGAGATGCATTAATCTGATTTTACAACATTTTAAATGACATATAATTTATATAAAAAAAGGATTGCTTAGAAAAGTTTGCAAATTACAGAGTAAGTGGATACAGATTGTGTTAAATATGCAATATACATGAATCATCGGTGTACAGAAGTAGGATATAAGAGAAGAAGCTTGCTGAACGCTTTCAGCAGGAAGCTTTCAGCCAAGCTGCTACCAATTTTCGTATGAGTAGAAAGCATATGGTTTTATTAAATTCAGGTTCATTAAACTGAGAATGTTGGTTCGAACGTGAAATCTGTGTTGACATTTACCTAAACTAAAGCGTGCTGCTGGAATTTGGAAAGTGTGACTGGTGCAGGTAATGTCAGATCAATGTCTGCACGTGCGGGTTCAAGAAACTACAAAAAGTGTATTCGTCCTTTCAATCAAATTTTGTCGTCATTTTGCAGCTTGTACAAGATTTCATTGACGTTTTCATATTGAGTAGAATCATTTTCCTTTGATTCGTTTTCAGTTTCCTTTTGATAGAAGACCCAAGAATATTTGCTCAAAAAAATCCCCTTTCTGGTGGTCCAATGATAGATTGCATGTACAACTGGGACACTGACGTTATTACCGATCCAATCTTGTCGCATCTGTAAAAGGTTTACACCGCATCATAATGCTTCATCACTCGTGTAGCGCAAATTAATAAAACAGATGGAAAGTCACTTTTATACATATGCAGAGAATTGTAAGGGCCCAATTGTTAGTGGATGATGTCCAGCATCCAATGATACACTCTTATTTGATGGTTATAAAGTGTCCAGTTTCTTTTACCAGCCAGATAATACTAGATATTTTGTTGCATATATCAGCCAAAGTGCTGTATCAGTTTCACAAATATTTCCTGGTTTACCATTCTCCCCCTACCTCTCACCAATTGATCTCATCTTGAATGTGATAGTATGTCTCTTTCAGACCTAGCCACCAGTACGTTCAGAAGTCAAACAGTGACCAATGGTTGACAAAGAATGGAGAACTATCTCTCAGGTCATCAACTACTTCTTCTTTGCCCCTGTAATCCACATATTTTTTGCAAAGTAGGGAATTTTTAAATAATACTTATTTTTACGTTATTCAATTAATTTTTTGTTTGGAAATACTTTCAACATTTGTCTCGTGTACTGTATTGCTAAATATGCTAAATGCATTTTAAATTCCTTGTGGTCTAATGAAAATGGTGTATTTTTGAAAAGTTACTGCATTTTTTAAGAATATTCTTCATTATAAACTTATATAAAGCTACAAATCCACACATCTCTTTGGAAGTTGGAACAATGTTCTTCTTTGAAATGTTTTCGAATTTGAAACTGACGTACAAATATTAGGTAAAGGCCACTGTAAATTAATTATTTTCATTTATATTTAAAAGCATGGTAATGCACATTAAAACAATTTTTATTTCCCTTATGTTATAAATGTGTATTTATTTCTTAATTTAAATCTACAATACACCCTTCAATGTAAAACGCTTAATATTTTTCGCAATTTTTAGTGCACTTGATAGAGCCTATTACTCGCACGGAAATATATTTTTGTCCCTAAAGAATAAATAAACATATTGATTATTATTATACATTTAATTCATATCTAATGCATATTTTTAAGTAGCAACACCATTATTTTATTAGTTTACAGTGGTGGCCAAATTTGTGGACATTTTTTTAAAGTGGTATGTTTTTTAAGTTTGTATGCTTATAGAAAATTGTAGGTTGTACAAAATGCTACGCATTTTGTGTCATTTTAAAGATAATTCAATTCTAAATTTAATATAAAAACAACAATTTAAATATTTGTAAAGCAAAAAAAGGTTATGCTACAATAAATGTCGATATACATTAGATACTTATGATAGCAGTGAGTTATCAGACATAAGTGAGGTTGCCTTTATTCTTTATTACAGCTTCACATTGATGTTTCATTGAGCTGAAAATAGTTTTAAACTCTTTTTATTACAAGATTCCATGAAAAAATTATACACTTGATTATTTTTCTCTCTTTTATTTCATAGGTACCTCATACAAGAGTTTTCAAACGGTGCCACAAGTTTTTAATAGTAATGAGGTCAGGAATGTTTTCTGGCCAGGATATCAGCCCAATAATATTAGAATGGTACTAGACTTTTAATTACTTTAAAATGTGGCAAGGAGTCTAATCTTGCTGAAAAATAAATGAAGCATTGTTGGGAATCTCCGATGTAAGGTAGAAGCTTGGGTTCTAAAATGGTGCCAATGTATATTATGATATTCAGTGCCCCATCAATGATATGAAGGTGACCAATATCATCTTCTAATATGCATTACTAAAAGATAAAACTGTGTGGGAATTTTACAGTTGCCTGGATGCAGTCAAGATGTAGCACCCCTGCTATTCTACGCCTTACATATTTTATGCTACCACTTCCGAATAACACTATTTAGTTTAGTTACTCTATATAGTTTGTGACAAATAATCATTTCTCCAATTAATGTGTTACATTGTTCCTTTTGGTGCAGATGTAAATTGAGATACGGCTTTTTTCGTGGAATATTCTAACTTTTAGTCTTAAATCTGTTAATCTACTCATTGTTGTTTTTCAACTAACAGAAACACCAGCATTACTCAAATCACTTCTTATGGATGTCCATGAAATTCTTTTATTTCTGAAAATGGCATTTTTTTTGTTATTATGTTATCAACAAATATGGTGCACCGTTTTCGTCCTTTTCCTGCTTTTTTTTAATTAAATGTGTCTCCTGACATATTAAACAAAACTTTGAATCTCCCGATGTCACTAAACTACCCACCTGTTATGAAATTTTAACAAAGGAAATATCACTTTCTCGTCACACATGTCTTTAATCTACACTTTTATTTAATATCACTGCTTTTTGACTAAATATCATTGTTATGGCCAGGAAACTGTCCTGAACCTCAATCCATTCGAAAACGTGGCACAATTTGAAAACTTTTGTCTGAATGAGGTACCGATGAAATAAAAAATAACTAAATGAGGAAATAATTGTTTCCTGCAATGACAAAGAAAGAGCTTAAAACTATTTTCATCTCAATGAACTATCAATGAGAAGCTATAATAAAGAATAAAATCAACTTCACTCATGTCTGATAACTCACTGCTAGCATCAATATCTACTGGATATCGGCACTTATTTTAGCATAATATTTTTGCTTTGCAAGCATTTGAAATTTACTTTTTGTATTGAATTCAGTGTTAAATTCTCTGTGAGAAATGATATAATATTTTGCATTTCGAGCATCGTAAAATTTTCTATAAACATACAAACTTAAAAAGCATACAAATCTAAAAAATTGCCCATAATTTTGGTCACCACTGTATATGTAATTCTCGTAAATTTCCAATTTCTTGAAATTGAACAAAGCAGTTTTAGAAACTGCGTGAGTTAACTGGGCTATAACATTGATTTTCTTGATGATTAATTAATGTGTCAGACATTCCATGATAAAAAAATATTTTATTCTGCATTCTTAAAAAATAAAAATACTCTACTTTCCTTTTTGTTTTTCCGTTATAATAGAAATGTTGAATATTAATTCAACACATTTTTTTTAAAGAAAAAAATATTTATATTATTTTATAGATTAAAAACTATGTTTCCCTAATAAAAAGAAAACAGTTTGAAAGGAAAAAAATAAAATTATTACTAAAATAATTAGTAATTAAGCAAGAGAAAAAAGAGAAACTTGGTAGCAATCCAAAGTATTGAAGTATTTGAGAACTTCTTGCCCTATAAATATTGAGCTCTACTTTAGAATTTCATGCATCTATTTCTAAACATTCTAGGAATATTCTAGGTCCAACTGGTCATTTGGTAACTTTTTCAAATGTTCTGCATTAATACTGGTTTGTAATATTTAATTGTCGATTCACTTATGGCATGACAAACGAACGCAGATCTCTGAATATCTATGAAATGAATGATCAGATTAAAATGAAATTAGGAAAAAAGAAAACTATTTTATTATTTTCACTGCCTGACTGGGTAAAAAAGTGGATTCTATAATTTGAAAAGTCTACATAAGAAGCTCATTAGCTGTATCAAACAAATCAATTTATTATCTCCATTATCTCAATGTATTCCCTTTTGAACTTTCAATAATATTAGTTTTATCCAATTGCAATATAGAATTGAAAAAAGTGTTTTTACTTAATTTCTACTTTTGATCGTTATGTTAGAGTTGTCAATTAAAATAGGCTGAATTAAATTAAACTTTTCTTATAACATTACATAACTTTAAAATATACTATAAATAGTGAGAGAGAGAGAGAGATATTTTAATTTTTGTTTTCCTTTTTTAAAATATGCTCAGTGTACTTTAATTAATTTTAAAGCACACACGCACAATCTTCTGTAGTCAAGAAAAACATCTATTCTCAGCAATAGCTATTTAATATATGACTTCTCATAATTATTCCACAAATATTTTTTTTCAATTTCCATATACATTTTTATACATTTGTTCAATGGCGTATACAAGGGTTAGGGTAGGGGATATAATCCCCGTGCACCAAAATATTTTTCATGTATAGCATAAATATCTTGGCGCTTTCGTCTACTTCTTTTTTTAAAATGTAACTCTCTACCCTTCATATCTAAAAGTAGTCAGTGTGTGCTTCTGTGTAGATATTTCTGTTTCAACAATATTGAATGTAGTTTCTACATAAAATAAGCATAAATTTGTAAAATTCACTTTTATTGCTACTACTTCTGAGGCGTAAACTAATTTTATTCGTGATAACTTCAAATTGCTGAACGGTATAATACATTAAAATACATGTTCAATGCATGTGTAAAAATTGTGTAACTAATATTTTAGATTAAGCATTATTCTTCCACCAAATATAACTTAATAAAATGCTGGATTACATCAACTTTTTAATTACATGTAAAATTCGGTTTAACATTACATGTTTAATAATGGGATTCGTCTTAAATAATAAACACTATATATATATATATATATATATATATATATATATATATATATATATATATATATATATATATATATATATATATATATAGTTCATATGAAATTATTTTAAATCGCAATTTTTTTTCTAAAATCAAGCCACTTATTTTTTTTTTCATTGATTTTTTCGTTCACTCCGTAGCAATGTTAGTTTTTTTCACGCAGTTTTTTCACTAATACTTTTGTATGCTGTAGGATATTTTACAATTTAAAATGCAAAAATTATTCGAGCGAGAAACTTACACCGAAGTTTGCAATTCGAACATTTTTAATTTTTCACTCTAATCACACACAATTTTATGTAACGAAACATTTAAACTATACACGCTTCCTATTAATCCCCTACTCGGTTTTATTTTTTTCCTTTTAATCGATAAGTGCCCGGCATTCCGAAATTAACGAAGAGCCAGAAATGAAAACTCAACTTTTTTTTTTTTTAGTTTTCATCCAACCCCATTTATATGCCCCTTGCAAGCGCAATTTAAGTCAGTCGACACGTAGACGCGCAGTGCCATTTTAAATCTTGCGCAACGGACCTACCAGAGCGCTACACATTTATTTCCGAAATTATAAATTAAAATCACACCTCCTAAATCAACGAACTATTTTTCTAAGCAACAGAGTGAGGGGAATTACTCTGAAACACGTTTTTATTAACAGTATATTTATCACGGAGAAAAAAAGTGAATTCAAGAATTATATCAAATAGTTTCAGACTTCATTTACCAGTACGTGTCATTAACAGCGGATGGCCGTTGAAAAAAAAAACATTTCAGAAAATCAAAACAGTTTTCTCATTTACCTCGATTCGTAAATAGGAATAATAGTTCCACAGAGACTTAAACGTTGTACCCCATCTTTTTTCGATGCATTTTTGAGGGATGTGATCATTTAGTTTGAAACGTAGGTACTAGGGCTGTCGTAAAATGCAGGGTAATAGCCCCAGCAGCGGCGAACCATATTTTATTCTTTGAAATGGGAAGTATTTTGAGTCATTAAAAGTAGGGGCGCATTCGTATTTGCTCTTCATTAGTCGAGATTGAGAGGGGAAAAAATGCTGGGGTTCGCAATGTTGTTCCACGTTCGAAATCTCACTAATTAACCCTCGAAATATATTAGCTGAAAAATTAACTTGCTATCTGATATTATAGCGAATAAATGAGAATTTTTGGTTCTTGCCGTAGCTTTTGGATTTTTTTTATCAAACCACCTTCAATGTGGAGAAGCGTTTATTTTTTTGGGAGTCAAAGTGGTGTAATTGGATTTCCGACGAATAAAATGCTAATTTAAAAATTTTATTACTTTCGTGAAATCTCGTTTCATTTTACAAAAAGTGAGCTTGTGGTTTATATTTTGATATAACATATAATATTTATTTTTTATACTCTGTTACAATTACTTCATATTCTATAAATTATTGTTCAGAAGTGTATGATTCTTAAAGTATAATTTTCCATTAATTTTTTGAAAAATATTTTTTTTTCGTCTTACTTAGTAGTGTTCACAGAAAACATAGAAAAGTAAAATAGATTAGAAATTGATGAATCAATAAGGTACATTTGAAATAAAGTAGAACGTCTTATAATCAACACAATGAAAAATAATTCCTAATTGAATAATTCTTCAAGAAAAACTACAGTAATATTTTTTTTAATTATTTCCATCTTTTTGTTTTATTTCAATAAATTATTTAAATAAAAATGATATAATTCCTGTATAAATTATTTATTTTTGTTTCCAATTAAAATTAATTAATAATTTAAACTAATTGATCCAAAATTCTTCATTGCGAAATTTTGTTTTACCTGCTTTTTAGAAGTAAGTCTTTAATGACGTAGAAAGTAATCAATAAAAATACAAATAGTGTTTACCTCTTCAGAGATAAAAATATTGTCTGAAAAAATAGAGATGGAACTTGATCTTCAGAATAAAGATACTTAAATAAAAAATGGTTTTATACAGATAAACATCTTGTTTTGAAATAAGTATACGATGAACAATGTTAAAAAGATTATTGTTTATTCCATATTACTTCTAGGAATCAAAAATAAATATAAGTTTCATTAATTATGTTTACATCAAAAAGGTTGGTATTGTTAGATATTTATATTTTCCCAATATTAAAAAAATAGCAAATAATGCTTATTAGTAAGTTTATCATACTTTAGAAATGAATGTAAATAATATTTATTCTCTTTCACTTTTTTAAAAAAAGTTCTTACAATTGTTAACATTGCTCACTTTTAAACAGTTCTTTCTTCTTTACAGAAAAAAAACAACTCAAATATAAATCTAAGCATTCATTCCATAATTGAAAGACAAAGATATTTTAATTCTTAAATGTAATGTGCATCATTTTTTAAAATAATCTGATATTTATATGTTGATGTTTACCTCTACTTTTCAGAGTTATTTCTAAATGATATTCTCAAGTCATTTAATAAGTATTGTGTGTGTTTACGTTGTTATTGTTCATAATAATTAAAACTATACATGAAAGAGGGAATGACTGAAAAAACCAAAAGAAAGACGCACCGAGGAAGAGTTATCTGATTCTGATAAAAATTGGTAAATATGAAGAACATGCACACACACAGAAACAGACGAATAAAGTTTCCCAAAATTGAATGTCTATATCATAGCCTTATGTTACAAATATAGGAAGTCAAAAAAGATATGTTCCACATTTGGCCTGGATGCAAACTGTCTCCTGGTGGGGCATAGACTGATAAGATTTCTGTGTGGTATTCTGTGGAATTTCACTCCCAATTGTCTTCAAATGTTGAGGATCAAATGGAAAATATTTGAGCCTTCCCTTTAAATACCCTTTAAATGAAGAATACGGTGCGGGTGTAGTTTCCACTCTCTCAGTCAATAATGGAGGGTCATGTTGGACACGTGTGTAGGCCAAACACTTGGTAGTTGAGACGAAGAATTATGTACTGTGACATAGCTCTGATAATCACTATTTCTTTCCTCTCTACTGTGGTTCTTTGTCGACAGTTGTCTTTTGATGTTAATATCTGCCGTTGTTTTCTCACTCTTGCCAGCATCGTTTAATCTCCGCATCTCTTCGACCCATATGTTGAATGATTTTTCGATTCGTCCTACCAGCCCCTCTTGGATTCTGCTTGTGAAGTGCAAGGGACAATATAAAACATTGAGACATCTAATTAGGCGTTAACGTTTACATGTTGTGTGATAATGATTTTAGATGAATTATGCCTACATCAGTTGACAAATACAGTCACTTGTTTAAAGATTAAGTACAAGTATTTGGCTACAAATTCATAATAACAGATTCCGGCTGATGGTTCTTTTTTTGTCTGAACGTAGCTGGAAAAAATATCAATTGATTTCGATTGGGAATGTCTTCCTCTAACTTTGACTACTCTCCATGTGATTGAACATCTAAAAAAGAAAAGTCCGAATTGAAGTCAAATGCCGATTCAGCAGCAATTCCATTTGATGAGGTATTTTCCCCAAAAAGAACATGAGAATATTCCCCCTCCCTCATCTCCAAAAAGACACAAGTGTTAGATGTGCATGGCTGAATCCGGATTTATGAGGATAATAAATTATGAAGGTAAAAACTGCCATGAATCGATCTGGCTATGCCAAGTAAATCTGCTGTGTCAGACATGTTATTCAACTGCTTATTTGGAAGATCCGGATTAAGATTCAATTCACAACTGAGGAGAGAAATGATGGCCCTCCATCTAAAAAGACTTTGTATTACTTGTGTGTGTGTGTTTCCAATTTTCTTTTTTATTATTATTATACTTTGTTAGTCAAATTTTCATTTTCAGATTGCATCAAATTTGCAATTCTGTGTGGTTCTTTTCATTTAATCTCAGCTTATTTCATTAAACTGGTTCTTTTTTCATACAATTTGGTATATTTGTTTTTATCAGATCTTACCCAAGGTGGTATTATAAGTGTTTTGAATTAAAACTGATTAGGACAAAGGAGGTGGGCAAAACTTTTCGGTGGCCTCTCAGGACTGCTGCACTTGATTTAGTTTAATTTAAAGGTGCACCCGACTGGGGATTAACAAGGATACATTTATAAAAATTTTAAGTCAAATTTTTCACAATGAAATTTCTTAGATATTAAAAGTAATTATGTACCATATTTATGTATAATTAGTTCATGGTCATAAGAAATATGCCATTTATTTAAAACGGCCTCACATCAATCTTTCCGACGTGACTGTCTATCCTTTTAGGATTTCATTTTACAATATGTTATCTGAATAACATAGAAAAGATTCTTTAAAATAAATAATGTTAATTCATGGTTTCAGATCACTGAATAAAGGACAAATGGGACAAAAATTACCACGTGGAAATAATGAAATACAAATTAACTTTGTATGAATTCTGCTTTATTGTTCCCAAAATAAAACTTGATATAGTCCGTAAACTTGAATTCCTTCCTTCCTCAGTGGCTCAAAACCCAGAGTTGGGCCTTGGTCTTATCAAAATGCCTTTTCTAGCCAGCTTTCTTTTTGCTAGTGTTTTCCATCCCTCCTCTAAATCTAAGAGATATTTTTCTAGGCTGCCTATATCTAAGACTTGGCCTGCACTTTAACTGTGTGCCAAGTGGTTGGCATTGAAGATTTTTTCTAGTGGTGCATGTTTCGTCCATTCTGACAAAATGACCTTCTAATTTAATTCATTCTATTTTGATAAATTTAACAATGTCCGATTCTTTACATGATTGATAAAGCTCTAAATGTGATATTTTTCCCCACGTTCCATTTTGTTGAATTCCTCCAAATATAAATCTTAAAATCTTCCTTTCGTAGATACTTATCATGATCTCATCTGTTCGAGACATGGACCAAGTTTTACATGCATAAGTAAATATTGATCTTAAAGGCTTTTATGCAATAGGACCTGTGCTGTTTTTATAAAATTTGATTTCACATATTTTCCTAAAACTTGAATTAGAGTAATAAAAAGCTCCCAAAAGTACAGCTAACGTCAACTTAGCTTTTGTGAAAGTCCTATGGTTGAGACTTTATTTTTAATTAACCCTCTAAGCGGATAGCACGGAAAATTCCGTCAGTGTAAAGATGCTTCGAAAATGCACTGCACGGATTTTTCTGCCTTCAAGTAACGTTTTCAAAAGCGGATTAGTCGCACTTTTCTGAAATCCTTTCCCCCTTTTAAAGGTTTAACATCTTGATAGATAATTAGGGTCGGTGGAAGCACCACAGCAGGACACTGATAGGGAGTTTTATGGCTCGCAGGAAACCCCGTGGTTTGAACTCTGGGGCAATCGTAAAAAATCGGGGGGAAATTTCTTTAGACCCCAGGAAGTGTTTATTTGTTACCTCGTATTTTAAAAGTTTTGAAAAGTCCCAACGCATAAGTAAAATATGTTACAATTTCCTTTTGGCATCATATTAATTTGAAACTGTAACAAGTTGGGGCGTGTCAGTGCAATCTGCTATTTTATATAGTTAGACAAATTATCTTTTTTTAAGTATATTATTTCGCTTCATTTTTCTTATTTTAATCAAAGCTTTCAGTTTTTGAAACATGATTATTTTATTATAAGATACCGAAAAATAAATAAAACACCAAACTCTTTAAAATTTGAAACCTTTTCAACCTTCCAACCAATACAAATGAATAAATTCAAACTTCATCAAATCATTTGAAACATTTTCTTACACTTTGATAAAAATAATAACGAAAAAAATAAATTAAGATTTATTAGTTTTTTTTTTTTTTTTTTTTAGATTTCAAAGCCCAAGTGTTCAGGAAATTTTAAATCAGTGCCTAGTTATATATTGTTAAAAAACACCGAATTGTATTTGAATTTTAAGTGCTTGAACTTCAGTTTACATCAAAGACAACATGAATGAAGATTTTCACACATTTTTTTATAACATGAATGTTTGAATAAATGGTAATCAAAAATATACGGAAACATTTACAGTAGGCATTTATACATATAAATAAACATAAAAATCAATTTTAAATTGAGCTATTCAAAAACGTTCGAATTATTGTTTAAAAATATATATTTATACAAAATACGTCAACATTTCTCTTTTTAAAAACTAACTGAATAAGTAATTAAAATCTGGATATTTTTTGAAATCTCGACACGTATACATTTTATGTTAGAAATTCTAGACATTTTATGTTAGAAATTCCATTTGAAATTTCGAAAAAAAATGCATCGCGCAGTTAAAAATTATTTACCATAAATTTTAGCAATTGTTTGAGTATAATAAAAATTTCAAATTTTATTATATAGCTTCTTTGAGTATCTTTTAATATATTTCAAAGATTTCATAAATTTCAGTTGTAAACTGCATGCTAAGAGCAAAACATATACTAAAAAAATTGATGAATATACAATTACAATAAATTCTTACATAGATAAGCAAAACTAAAAAGCTAAAACGTATGAATGAAAAATTTTGAGTATATCTGAAGTAGTTTTCGAAATATTTATTTTAAAGTTCAGAAAACTTGTGTGCGTTATGTTATACTTAATATTAATTAAATGGTTAAAATAATATGTTAATATTAGTCATGTAATCGTTTGATTTCACATTCATATACTAATAAAAATTATCATGGTCATTGATGCGAATGTAAATAAAAAGAAATTTATGTAATTTTAAATTCAGACATTAAAAGATATTGATGTAGAAAATATAAAACGACCATCTAAAATACATAAAAAATGCAGTCTGCTATAAAATGATCTTGACAAACAAAATCTGGCATTTTCACTTATTATGGTACATCCGGCTTAGTCAAGGGCGATCTGGAAAAACAGAGAGTGAACAGCGGTTTTGATGGATGCCGCTCTAGCTTTTAAAGTTCCATGAAAAATTATATATATATATATATATATATATATATATATATATATATATATATATATATATATATAATTACATATATGCAAAAATAAATCTTGTAATTTTCCATACATTTTTATAACAACGAATTGTGGAATTGTCTTCCAATACATTGTTGTGTTTGACAATATGTAAGGTAAACAACCCTACTTTAGATAGATTTGTACTACTTTTTCGTAACCGTATTCATTTAAAAATTAATTCGTGCAGCCGAAATACACCTTTTGCACCCTTAAAAATTTATGTATACCATAACGGTTAATTTTAATTTATGCAACTTGTAAAATGTTCATAAATAACCATTTCCTTCTAAACAGTTTACATGAAAAAAAAGTTTGGACTTCCTCATTCATTAGGGATTTATATAAGATTCTAACATTAAATTTTATTTTTCACCGAATAGGATCAAGTGGTAGTGTAAAGTGCTTCCCCGCCACAGGTCTGGGGTTCAATTAACGGGCTGCGCAAGGTCGACTCTGCCTTACATCCCCTCTACATTGAGTCGATTAATGAGTACCAAGCTTGTTTCGGGTCTTAAACACGGAAGGTCTCTTTTCAGACAGACCACCAAACCGGGACATCTGTTCATGCACCTCAGCGTCCAATGGTCACGTGTATTATGATGGACATATTAGTTCCTGGCCCTCATGGATTGTTGCGCCACTGAGTTTGAGTCTTAAGTTTAAGGATTACCTCACACTTTGGGGATACCCCTTAGATAAACATGTATTTCCACTCATTTGCAATTAAACATTTTTCTTTCAATTACGTTTATTTCAGAAGAATGTTTGATTTTTCAAATGTATTTGCTTAATAACATGTATATTTGTGTATTATATTAAAAATTTGATCAATCCGAAATTACATGTTTTTAGCTCCTCTAAAAGCTTTTAGGATTTTACAACTGATCTTACAATCCATATACGTTTTATAGTAGTATATTTAAAAATGATAAAGACATTTTTAAGAGAGTTTGAGTTGTTATGCCTCGTTTATAAATATAAAAAATTGCATTCAGTTAAAGTTTTTAAAATGTACTGAAATAAGTGGGGAAATAGGATACTTACATATTATGAATATTTTTGAATGCAGTAAGATATATTTATATTTCAGTTTTTTTTACAATTTGAATAGAAGTTGTAAGCCATTTTACGAATAGTTTGATATTGAGTATAAACCCATAGGCTGTTTAATATTGTAAAGTGTTTTACTTTGATACCAGCACACATTAAAATAAGGCTCATTTGCAGTTATATGATCAGCTTTAGTGATATTTACATTTTCAAAAATAGTCTACACGTACGGAAACATTCTTTCACAACCGCACACCACATCTCATACTATATCTTCTCTACAGCAGGAAATATTTGTGTATACTGAAAAATTTAGTACAGGATACATTTTCAAGTGTTAAATTTGTTTTTAAAATTTGCTTTGTATACATTGTGGAACTATCGGTTAACTTCACTTAACAAAATTGTTTTAAGTGTATTGTTTTGAAAGACAAAATTAATTAGGGAGAACTTTTCCCACAATAGAATTTGTAATGACTGAATTGTGTGAAAATGTAGTTATCGATGTTTGACATTTTTCCTTGTAATAAAAAAAAACAGAAAGATAAGAAATAAAACTTGAGTATAGAAAATGGTTAGAAGTACTGTCATGCGCATTTGAAGAAGTATATCCCCCATTAAAATTAAAAATTATTGACTGAATTTATGTTATGTCCATCACAAATGCCGATGTAGAAAAGGAATTTTTATTTAACACAAGAAGTTCGAAAAGGAGAACACTAGGAAGGAAAATTTAAATTTTTTCCGAAAATTTTTCAGTTAACATAAAAATATATTTTATATGATTTTAATTAAAATAAATTAAAACTATTTAACGCCTTTTCTATGCTATTTTAAATTGAAAATATAACTGAATAGAGAAAGATCGGTTTTATTTCATAAATATAATCTTAGTATATATATCACCGTATGCACCATTTATTGTATTTTTGTTTAAAAAATGAGATATTGCTTTTGCTCTTTATACCTCATTACTTTTTTAAAAAACAGGAAAGTGAGCGCGTTTTCTTACTCTCATATTCAAAAATGAATACAGGATGCTTTTTTCTTGTTCAAATCGCAATACCAAAAATATATATATATTTTTTTAATTTAAAAAAAAATGACAGAAAAATAAATTTTGTTTGAAGAAAATATAATTATTTTTCAACTTCTAACATACTATTTATTTCCTTTTTTCCTTTTTTTTACCCTTCATTTTGTTTTAATTTTACTGTGACTGAACATTTAGGAGAAAGAAACACCGAATTCCACTACAGCTTTCATACAAGATTGCCCACGGCAATTTAACAGCTAGCTATAAACGATTGATCTCTTGGTTCTTACTTGACAAAGGAACTGAACTAGGTTATTAAATCGTCCCCGTTCGACCTCCCAAGTTCTAAAATGGGGAAAGGAAATAAGTATGTTGCATTTTTAAAGCGAACTTCAAAATAAGAGTTAACGCTTTCGAATAACTTTTCAGGAGGAAGGTATCCACTTAGAGGGTTAATGTAGTTCCTTGAATCTGTAATATGGCTATTGGCGACGGTATCCTTAAATTTTAACCGTATTCAAGTATTTAGAATGACACTTGATTTGTATTTGAATCCCCACAATTTTTCAATCAACTTAAAACTTTGAGCTTTGAAAGATTCATAGTGTATCATCCGTTTTACACAGCGGTTCTTTAATGGTACTAAAACTTGAATTCTCAACTCGATAGAATCACCGATATACACCACTTGGTGTCCATGTTATAAGCAAGAATCATAATCATACGTGTAAGGATTTTGCATTTTTGTGGCAATGTTTATTATTTCGAAAGTCATAAATTTTACGCGGAATAGGTACAATGTTGACCTGAAAAATGACGGAGATTCTACATTGGGAAATTGTATATTAAAGCTCTTGACAAACCCCCATTGATATAAACCTATAAAAGCTATTTTGAAATGACACTTTTCCAGGATTAATCCTAAAAATACAATGGGAAGCGAATGTGACACAAAGCGCAGTAGTATTAATATTTTATTTTAGGGAAAAACGGCATTTAATTCAAAATATGATATATACATACATATAGTACAGTTTAGTTGAATGACTTTTTGGTATTTTTGTATCTACATTTGTTTTCTCATGAACTCTAAGTTCTCTCTTCTTTGGTATTGTAGTTTTTAGAACTTTTTCACTTTTATTTTACTATTATATATATATATATATATATATATATATATATATATATATATATATATATATATATATATATATATATGCAGCATCAAAAAATAAGTAAGCGGCGGTAAAATTAGCATAAATTAAGAAGGTTAATACAAAACAATTTGCATATATACACTGAAGTGATATGTGAAAACAGTTCCACAGTAAAATATTTACATAATAACACATAGGGCTATGTAATGCGATGGATATAAAAACAGTTTCAATTTAATAGCTGTTACTTATTCATTTGCATTGGATCTTATGTTTGTTTGTTGTGCATGTCTCTATTTATTTTTTCTAAACTTCTGCAAATATTTCTCTAAGTGTAAATAAAAAGATAGAGACAGGGAGAGTGATGGGTTTTTTTTTCATATGTAGTTACAACATGTTTGTATTGAACAAAAATGATATTTTATGACACATTCTGTGCTAGAAAACAAAACCAATTTCCATATCTCACTGACATACGGTCAGGCACTGAGGAATTTCTTTCGTAACACTTTTCAACAATCAATCTAGTAACTCGTTTCGTACAAGAGTGACTTTAAGTTATGGAAGTTGTCATTATTTTCTCACTGTATTTTTTTTAGAAAAAAGAAATTCCCAGTGTTATATGAGGATCGTAACAGATAATTTATTACAACATACTTGGATAAATTACAGGGTGTCTGCTAGCATCTCGTACAGTAATGAACTGAATTCCAACAAATTCCTCGAACATCAATCAATCAGACTAATGAAGATATTTAACGTGTTCAAAGCGATTCTAAAGAATGTTTACGACACTTAAGTCTCGTTCAATCATAAAGATGTATTGGACAGAGTTTGTGTTTTTCATCAATGCACGTCATCTATTATCCTTCAAAAATATATTCTAACAGATATTTAAAAAGAAGTTGAGCACTTTATGAATTATCTGATTAGAAAATTTTTACCGTGTGTTATTATCTTATAAGTAGCGAATCGAGAACTGTGCGTCATAAATGTCATTTCCTTACAGAATATTTTAAATAGACACTCTTTATTTAAAAAAAATGGTTTAATGCGCTTCAGATTCATTTGTATAGTTATATTATGTATTGTGATGCTCATGTGATATTTCAAAACATTGTTTTAATTGTTTACTAAACTCTGGTTTCAACTTATCTCACAAAAATAATATCAGTGGAAGCGCTATGTTAGTTATACATTTAACGGTATCAAACAATATTCAAATATAGGTGTACAATATTAAAATATTTAAGTTTATCATTCTATTTAACCTATGAGATAAACATAAGAAATGAAAAAAAAATATTTTTATTTTTTACATCATGTGTGAAATTAACGAAATTATATACCGGATGGGCAAAATGTCCGTATAACATTTAAAAGTTTTTAAAACCCGGAAAATTAAACAAAATAAAAAACGGATTTCAAGTTTAGCATAGATAAGTCACGGGAGTGTTTTTAGGGTAAGAAAAAAAAACTGCCGACCGATGGCGTTGGTACAAACGATTGAGTTTGAAATCTGCAAATGAGACAGGCGATTACAAATACTGATGCTCTTGATCCAGATCTAATTCTCCATTGCCAACTAAATGAACAATGATGCTGAATGACAAAAACAAAGCATATTTGGTGCAGTTTTTCATGAACAAGGAATCAGCGAATGCTATCCTGCGTAAATTCAGAAAAAAATGTGAAGCGTGGAAAAGGGCCTTTTCTCTCTCAACAGTCGTACACCTCGTAAAGCTTGTTCAGCGATTTGAGGAAAATGGATCCCTCGAAGATCGGGTAAGATCTGGACGACTAAGTCTTAGAATCATTATCAAACGATGCAAGTTTGCATACCCTCCTCGGGCTCCAGATCAGACTCCAGTAGACTTTTGGCAGTTGGGAGATTCAAGTTCCCGGGTGTATTAAGCCCGTTCATCCAATCTGACATAATTGAAAGATGCGATCCACCAAGAGATGTCATGTATACAGGCGGACATTCTGCACTCTGCCATTGCTGGATTTGTGACACGCTTGGAATGTGTCATCCCTTGTAGTGGTGGATATGTGGAACCCATGCTGCTGTAATAAATGATTTGGTAACTTTATTTATGTAAATTGAGAAAATTTTCTTTCACTTATGTACGAGACGCTACCTATTGGTTGTTAAAAGATTTTATTTTTTATTTTTCTTATCTTAAAATAATCCCTTGACTTATCGATGCTAATCCTGCAAACCGTTTTCTATTTTGTTTTATTCTCTGGGTTTTATAAATTTTAGTTTTTACGGACATTTTGTCCACCAAGTATAACCGAGTCATATTGTAAAATATAAATGTATTTAATTTCAATATGACTGTTGTTTTTCATTGCATAATTTTTTCTCTTAGTAAAAAAAAAAAAGTGGATAATTTAACTGTAAAAACTATTTTTAGAATGAAAATTTAACAGGATGCATTAAGAAAGGTAAGGGTCAAACAAATTTCACGCTTTTTATTAAGAATATTTTATAATTTTGAACGTAAAATGATAAAGTAATAAGTATATTAATTTTATCACATTTTTAATAACTTATGACTTAAAGGTAGTTTATATTTATTTTTTTCTTTACTTATGTATAAATTTGAAAAATTCCCTTAAGTTAAGTATTCAATTAAATTTTGGTACTATATGTCAATGTTTTTGTGTTTTCCGTTTTCTTTGTTTTCATCAGTGTGCTGCATAATTTTGTTTTTACACTTAAAACCATTGTTTAAAACTTGAATACTCCGAATATAAACAATTATCGTTGAAGAAGATACTTTTAATTGATTGAGGTACCTTAAAATTTAATTTATTTGTTTGTCTGCTTCAAAATGTTTGAAAGTATTTCAAAAGCTGAAACACTCTAGGCTTTTATTTTTATAGTGTTTACCATAACAGAAGTAATATTTATTAAATTGATTATAATAAAAGATATTATCCTAAGAAAAAATTAACTGTACAACGACTTGTAAGTAAATCACTAATTAATAATTTATTAATTTACACATGTTAAGGAATCTTGTTTTTCACCTGAAATATTTTTGATAAAAACGTTAAAAAAATATATAACGCAAAAATATTCCTTTAGGAAAAAACAATTAACGTAATTGTTTTCAAATAATCTAAAAAAAAACATTAGTTTAAACTGCTTTCATAAATCAATAAAATTCTAATCATGTTTGATCAAGCTCTATGAATAAAAAAGTAAAATACACTTTTTAAAGGTTTGAAATAAGAAAATACTAAGCAATTAATAACAAATTATAAGATTTTTTTTCAATTACCATTTTGTATAATTATAACTCTAGATTGAATGCTAGGGAAATACCTAATGGTTTCAGATTACTTAATATTGTTTCACTTTTTGTGATAATTTTACAACAAACTGCATTCATTTAATTAGTGTCCAATTTTTTATTTTGTGAATAAGATCTTAATAGTTTCATGAAGGATGCTTTAAAAGTGAATGATTAGAAATAGCGTATGCCATTTTTGCGCATAATCTTTTATTTTACTGAAGAAAATTCAAAATGAAAATAATCTCCAGAACTAAAAAATTCCTCAAAAGGTATCAGTTTACCTTTCAGTTATTAAATTTAGATCTATTATGATGATCACTGACGTTGATAAAGGAGAAAGGAGTCAATTCAATGAAACCTATTGAAGTCTTTTATAAATAAAAGAAACTTAAGTAATTTTTTAAGTACAAAGGCAAGAGTTTGCAGATCAAATTAATCTATGCAAATACTTAGAGCCACAAACCACTTTTCTTCTCAATGTTAGAGTAATCCGGAGCTGTATGAATAGATGGAACAGTTAATTAATGCCAAATGAGTACATGCCCCTGTTCCTTGAATGTATTTTATAAAACGCTCTCTTAATTAATCAACTGTTTTTATTCGAAAAACGGAGAGTTATACGATACTTTAATAGAGAAACGTTACAGCTGATTGAACGCAATATCTTTTCTTTTTCTTTTTTTAATAATAATCAGAAATCTAATCCACCGAACACAATTAGGATCGTATTCCAGCTAAAGTAAAAACATAATTTTATTTCTTGAAATACAAGGTAGTTGGCAGGGATGTTATTAAAAGAAAATGAATAATTGTTTCGTATTTAATTATTTTAAAATCCCAAAAATGCATTATGCTATTTGAAATGTTTCTAATATAATTCATTTCTAATTGTTTCTCTTTTTTATACTTTGATTGTGTCGTTTGTAACTAGTATGTACAGTAATTAAGCACATGCTATTTAATGAATAATTTAAAAGTTTCTTTTTTATAATAAGCCCTTCTTTAATTTAGCATAGTTAGAAAAAAATCAAACTAAGAAAAATTTCATCATCCATTCCATGAAATCAATTCAAAAATACGTCATTTGACTAATTATAAGTAATTGAAAATGATTTATAATGAAAGTGAAATCAAATTTGTGTGTGTGTGCTTAAAGCCCTGGTAGGCATAAAGCTCTTATTTCGGTATTACTCGTTAAAGAGTAATTATCTTTTGTGATACCTTCAATTAAGGGGACTTGGCACCTTTCAACAAACCTAAAATCGATGAAAATATCGATTTTTCAATTTTTAGTTTAAAATGTAGTTTGATACCTTTGGTACAATTGAGGGAAGTTTTGAAACGATCTGATTATTTTAAACGCAGTAAAATGCATTTTAAATATTTTGACAGCTCTGTCAGCAGTTTAAATGCCACGCCCACCTCAATGTTTACATTTTTTACTTGAGAATAAATCCATTATTTTACATTAAAAACTACAGAGAAGCAGAATCCGTTAAGCTGTGACTGTAACTATCAGCAAAAGTTGTTTATTTACATTAGCTTTGCCATTTTCGCTTGCTGTGTGATTTTAGTTTCATTAGTTTTTAACTTCATAGAAACCTAAAACAGCATTTTTTAATGCTACTTCAATCATAATTTTTAATGCTACTTCAATCATACATTCATTCATTTTATTAGTTCTTATCTCAATTATGCCTCTTAGAAAACGTTCAGTACGTGCTTTGCAAATGAATGAAAAAGCGATGGTGTAAAGCGAAAGTTGATTGTGAAGTGAACAAAAATTCAGTTTTTCAAATGTACGCCTGGAAAAATTGAACACTGTGGTAAAAGGATACCTCTGCTATTGGAAATTATATATTGGTGGACTTTAACCAAGTTAACAATCTTCTTTCGAAGTGCAAAGTGCCATAATTGTGAAAAACAAACTTTGAAACTGGAGCTTGGAGCTGTTGGGATTTTCATACAATTTAAAACTATTGTGTAGCAATTGTGATGAAAACAAAACTGTTGTAAACACATCTCTAAAGTCTGTTCAGACCAGCCATGATGTGAATTTGAGAATAACTCAAGCTTTTTCACATATTGGGAAAGGTTATTCAGCTATAGAAAAATTTTGTATGGTGATGAATATAGATCCTTTTTCATCAACTACATATGGGAAGTGTGCGAGACGGCTGGATAATGCATATACTCTGGCATCTGAAAACATATTTGCGGAAATCCACCGAGAAAGTAAAAATGTGTACGAGAATGGAGCTGAAATCACAGACTTAAGTGTTAGTTTGATGGAACGTGGCTAACTCGTGGTCACACCTCACTTATCGGTGTAGGATGTGTTATAGATATGCTCACCGGATATGTTGTTGACTTTGAAGTGATGAGTAAGGTGTGTCGTCATTGCTCTGTGGCAAAAAATAAGCTAGGCCAGTCAAGTGCTGAATTCAGCATATGGTATGAAGGACATAAAGCGAATGTGATATAAATCACTTGGGCTCATCTACATCAATGGAAATGGAAGCTGCATTAACCTTGTGGAAAAGATCCACATCACTTGATTCCGTTATATTACAGTATTATCCGATGGTGATTGTAAAACGTTTAACTACTTGTGAGAGAAAAAGTGTATGGACCTGACATTGTGATAAAAAAGGAAGAATGTATTAATCATGTTAGTAAGCGGTTAGAAACAGCTTTGAGATCTACTGTAAAAGACTGTCGTGCTCAAGGTATTTCTTTGGGTGGTAAAGCTCATGGTAGTTTGAAAGAAGCCACGATTAAAAAAATTAACTACTTACTACCAAAAAAGGCTATTTTTTGAGAAACAAAGGGGATGAATGCTATGAAAACAGCAATATGCTACATTGTTGCATAGCATTTCTACAGATGCTAAACCTCAACATTCGAAGTGTCCTGCAGGAGAAAACTCATGGTGTTTCTACCAATCTGCGATTGCTAATGGGGAAAAACCTAACAATCATAAATTAAATGTAGGAACACCAATAAATGAAAAGTTTCTTCCAAAAATTCACCGATTTATCAAAGACTTGCATCTAATGAATTGTTAGAAAGATGCATTCGATGTGGAACACAAAATGCAAACGAAAGTTTGCATAGCATGATTTGGGCAAAGTGTCCGAAAGAAATTTTCGTAAACAAAAGACGTGTTAAGCGGGCAGTAACAGAAGCTGTCTGCGAATACAATAAGGGTACAGTACGCACCATTGTAGAAACACAGAAAGCATTAGGTGTAGCTACTGGAGGTTCAACGAAACAACTTGCTACTATCTTAGATTGTCGAAAACAAAAATTTAGAAAAACGTCGTCAAAATGCCAGTAATAAGCTGGCTCTTAAACTTTATTAAAAAAGCAATACATAAAAAAGAGTTATTAGCTAGGAGGAGAGAAGAATGACTTATGGCGCAGGCCAATTTTTAAAACAAACCTGTTTTGAAAAAATAATACATTTTAGCATAAATTTGTTTTACTTTATTTTATTTTAGATATTGATTTAAGTGGCAAATTATTTTTATAAAAGCTTTTAAATTTTCTATTGTACATTTCATGTATTTTTATTACATTTATTTCATGTATTTCATTTATTTTTTAATATATTTCATAGATGTTTCTTGTAAAAATAAGTCACAATGATATTTCCTATTTTTTCGTAATTTTGGGCTCACAGACAGGCACTTTAAAAGCTAAATTTTTTTAATATTTTGAAATTGAATTGTATTATGTTTTATTTTAAAGGTATATATTTATACAACATATTGAAAATTATTACAAAATTTAGACATTGTTTTGATATATATTTGATTGGTATTCTTAAAAATGCATTTTCTCAGTTCGAGTTTTTTCATGAAATCATGGTCTTTAAAAGTACAAAACTTCTACAGATATTTATCAAACAACTTGAATTTTGGTGTGTATCTTTATTACAATGTGCTTTAATTAAATTAGGTATCCATTTTTTAATATTTTGAATAAAAAAAAAATTTTATAAAAAAAAAATGTAGCAGAAGTCATTTTTTTTTTTAGCTTTTTTCCATTAATGTTTACATTTTATTTTTTTTTTTCCAAAACTAATTTGTTTGTTGCAAAATCGATCCCTAAAGTTATTACTCATAGTCTAATAAATCCCAAAAAATTTTGGTGTCAAAATAATGATAATTGTAAAAGAAGAAGAATTTTTGAAAATCGGTAAAAATTTTTAAAAACTTTAATTTTAATTTTTTTAAATTTAGGAATTTTTTTCATGGTGAAATTTCTTAGTTTAGTAGTAACTGTTAATAATATACAAAAAAAATATTTTAAAACCCTTAAATAAAAAAAAATTGAAAAAAGGTGCCGAGTCCCCTTAATGCGATTAAATTGAACAAGTTTATTGTCATGTGCCTACGATCAATTGCCACTCTTAGAAGTTAATTTAATTTTGATTAGTTAATTAATTATTATTTAAATGAGAGAGAGAAAAAAACATTTTTCCCCTTTAAGTTGTCGATTGCTAAATGAAAATTATTATAAAATTATCAATTTATTAAAAACTGTCAGAAATTTAAAATTGCAAATAAAGGGAAATTTTATTAAATATTACAAACTTAAAAATGGTGTATAAAAATAAATTTAGGTGAGCTTTTAGGGAAAGTAAAAGTTAATTGTCATTAGAACAAGGATGAAGTTATTTTCGTTTCATACTCTAAACGAGAGAACTTTTAAATTATATACTAATTAAATGAAGACATACAAAAGCTCATGAAACATAAGAGTGTTTTTGATTTTTTCCCTCCATTTCATTTCAAAATAGGAGAAAATATATAATTACAGAATTCAAATGAACAACTAAATTTGTTCGATATAGCATATGTAGATGAAGTAATAATAAAAAATATATAACACACTTTTGAATGGAAGTTAGAAAAAGAAATATTACGTATAAAAGAACTTTTTTAATTACAATAGTACTAACCATTTGTTTTTTTTTTTAGTTATGGGAACAAAAAAAAAAAACGTAAAAGCTTACAGAAATGACATATTTGTTTTAATTGATTTCGTTTTTAAACGGAGATGACCAAATTTAAAAAAAATACTTGGGTTATATTAATTACATTTTTCTTCATTGGCATCACAAATATATGAACAAGTAAATTCCTTATTTTTTAAAGAATTTTTTTCTGATTTGATTTTACCAGTCGATTCAAAGGATGAATGTAGTTCTAAAAATACAATTAAGACCTATTTTTTTCAAACACTTTTAAGCTTAAAAGAGAATTTTTTTTAAAAAAAATGTTTATCAAAGATATACAAAACCAGTCAATACTTTACTGTAATTACATTGGTTGCATTTAAAAAAAACTTTAAAAATATATACAAGTAAAATTAAGCAAGCTTGCATATATTTTCCATCTTCTTATGTTCTTTTTATTTTAAACAGTTATACAAAACATATTTTCTTCACAAGAATAAATATTAAAAGGGAAGTAAATAATAAAAATTGATTTATTTCGGAAGCTAGAAAGATGGACATGTGTACCTCTATTTTATTTGATTAATATCATGTTCAATTGGAAGCTGATAAAACATTAGAAATTAAATCGAGTGCTATAAAAAAAGCTAATTAGTCGATATAAATAAGTTTCAATGATGACTTTACGCAGATGAAATTAATAACAGTTAACTTTACAAGCCTGTGTTTTCTGAAAAATATTTTTATAAATTTTTATTGTATAAAATATACTGCTGGACAATTGCTAAGCACGGATAACACTATCATCTATAGCAACCACAAAATAAAAGGAAGCAAAATGTGGAAAATTAGAATAAGTGCGGCATATTAGTAAGAAGAAGTATGAGTATGCAAATTTTTTCCCACGTCTGTTCATCACGTAATAGCATTCATAATAGCTTTAAAAGTTTTGACGCTTGTTGACAGTTGTTGTTTCAAGTCAAAGTTTTACAGGAAAGATTTAATAGACGAACTTAAAATTTCTGGCATGTCTTCCCGACATCACATAGATGATTTTATGCGTGGCTGAATTATTGGAAAGATCCAAGAAGGGCGAAAAATAACAGATGTTGCCAGGGAGTTCGACATCGCTCGCAGCGTTGTTTCACGGCTGTGGAAGTCATTTAAAACTACTGGAATGTATAGTAGACGGCACGGGGTACGACGCCTGGGAAGACAGATATATCGTCCTATATCAGCAAAGGGAACAGGCACACCACAGCTCAGCAGGTGGCAAATCAGTTTCTTGCTGCCTCAGGAAAGCAGATCTCCCGAAAAACTGTTGCCAGACGTTTGAGGAGAGGAGGACTAGCGCACTCTTGCCTGTTGTGTGTGTCCTATTGACCAGACAGCACCGTACTACCCGTTTGCAATGGTGTCGTGATCATCACAATTGGACCGAACAGGACTGGGCATGCGTACTATTCTCAGATGAGAGTAGGTTCAGTCTGTCATCGGATTGTAGACGCCAACTGATCTGGCGCGAGAGTGGTACTGCTTATCGTCCAGAAAATATCCAGGAAAAGGATCGATATCCGACATGCAGTATCATGGTGTGGGCCGGCATCATGATCCACGGCCGCACGCGCCTAATGTGGTTGCGAATGGGACTATGACGAGCCAACGATTGATTGAAGAAGTTCTACTTCCTCATGTTCGTCTTTTCCGTGGTGCTGTCGGTGATAAATTTGTTTTTATGGACGACAACGCAACATGACATCGAACACTCGCTGTTCAGGATTGTCTAGACAGCGAGGGTATTCAACGTCTCGTATGGCCAGCGCATTTTCCAGATCTAAACCCCATTGAAAATGTGTGGGATGCTTTGGGGAGGCAAGTTGCTGATCGAAACTATCCTCCGACAAACAAAAACACCCTCATCCGTGCACTCACAGAGGAATGGGATAAATTGCCTCAACAGCTGTTGGAAAATGTTGTGCAAAGTATGGTACGACGTGTGGATTGTTGCATCACACTCCACGGTGGACATATCCCGTACTGATACCTTTCTTTAAGGTGCCTGCTGACTTTTAGATGCATTGTTCCATTTCTCCGTACGCAGATCAGATGAACATTTTTTTTTCTTTCAGATGTTTCAAAGCTTTTGTACTTTCCAGAACAATAAATATTCTTTATTCTAATGTCTGAACAGTGTGGCAACTATATTTTATCCTACTAGGCGTCATGTCTCACTTAATGTTATGCTACATAGCAATTTGTGATCCGTCCTTAGCAATTGTCCAGCAGTGTATTTAGTATATATATTATTTTCGAAAATCAAGTACACACACTTCATCTATTTTTTTTAGATTACTTTGTGTGGAAGTGTGAGACAATGGATGAAAGTTATTTACCTCCTTACTGTTCAATGGGATAGTTCTAAATAACGAAGTAAACAGTTTTTGTATTAAATATGTGTGAAATAAATAAAAACAAAGAAAAATGCCACTTTTTTTTCTTTAATTTTTTTATACATTTACTTTTAGTCAAAAAAGCGTCATAAATACTGTACAAATTTATTGTTTATATAAATCTATTTTATATACTGAATGATTTTTAATCATGCACTTGGCGTTAAGGTATCCGACTACTTGCGACAACTTTTTTTTGAAAAAATGGAAATATGAGGATTTTTTTGAGATTTTTAGATTTATTTAGTATATTCTAAGGAAAAAATCTTAAAATTGAAAGCAGAAAAAAAATTTATTATTATTAAAATGGGGAAAAACTGGTAAAAATGTACAAAAAATTACATAAACGGGGCCCGCTCTGTACAAAATTTTTATGAGAAAATTCTTAATTTTTCAATTTTGATGTGTTACTTTATTATTCGTGTTTGAAATGACCTTCAGGATAAGAGATATTTCAATTTTTACAAAACCTAGAGCACTTTATCTTAGTGATTATACGAAATTGCTTAAAAAGAAAGTGATTATATTCACATAAAGGGCAGTAAATTTTAAAATAAAGCAGCGATTGATAAATCTGAAGATCAAAATACTTCTACTGTTATACATAACATACACAAAAAATTTCAGCAAATTATTTTTGAAACTTTTTGAGCAATCGCTGTCCCCTTTTGAACTTTTCGCAAAAAACACATTTCGAGTAAAACGCATTTTAAAGTTTGTCATCTTGTGTAAAGTTATGACATCTGCTTTTACTAAAACACTTGTAATTTTTGTTCTAGTGAATGGAAAATAAAAAACTTGTTAGTTTTATTAAGCTTATATGATGGCATATAAAATAAAATCATAAACAAAATTTGTTAATTTTTGAAAAAAAATCATGATTTTAGGGTAGTCGGATACCTTAATAGACAAGCAGGAAAAGAGTCAATTTGGTTCTTGAGGGTATTCAACGGGATGTTGATCTATGCTGTGGCCAACTGCACTAGGTTATGCGGGTGAGTATACTTGGTGCGAAAATTTAGATTGGCATGTCCCCACTGATTATCGATTGGATTTAAATCAGGTGAATTTGCTGGTCAAGGGAGAACGGTAAACTCATTCTGGTGCTCTTCGAACCCCGCACGTACTCTGCCAGCTGCATCACACTTCACATGTCCCGTTGGAAGATGCCATCATCCTGGAGAAAAACAATGCACCTTTAAGGGTGGACATGGTCTTCAAGGATAGATTCGTATATGTAATAATCCATCGTGTCTTCTACAATAATGAGTGAACCCAAAGAATGCCAGTAAAATATTCCTAAGGGAATAATTCACCGACCTCCAGGCTAGACCATTCCGATAATAGTTGCAAAGTTTTTGTTTTGAGAGGTTTCACGCCGTATACGCCAACTCTCCTTTGTCCAATGGGGGAAAAAAGGTAGTTTGTCGTAAAACGCTATCTTTCGCCACTCAGTGGGCATCCAGTTGTGGTACTGACGTGCAAATTCCAGCCTTCGTTGCGATGAAGCCTTCGATGCAGGCTTCGTTGCAGCATGCACTGCTTGACAATTGCTAAGGAACCAGTGATTTATCCAAAATTGCGTCTCAGACCGCTGACCAATAAAAGTGAAGTCTACTTCAGAAGGTATGGTAAATGTTGACTCAATATCTGTATAAAATACAGTAAATAAAAGCTCATGATTCGTACGAAAATACATGCTGCTTGATGCTTGAAAAAAAGGGGTTATAAAGGTGGTGGTTATAAGTGGGTGTTATAAAGGTTTTTTTTTCCTCTAAAATTATTTTTGATTCGTGCAATACTTAAAAGTAAAATATCAGCAAGACAACATTTCAGTGACTACGATAGTGAATGAGCAAGTGAACGACTAGAAGCAGGTCTAAGTGTATTCAATGTAGCTACTGCAATGGGTGAATCAAAGAGCGTCAGCTCACAATTAATAAAAGCTGCTGAAGATGGAACTACTTAGCGTAAGCACGCCGGTGGAGCGTTGAAGGAAACCTACACATTTAAAAGATCGTTGTGTAGTCCTCCATGACAAAAAGGAACAGAAACTTCACTCCCGTCTAGATCACAGCAAAACTTGCAATTGCAATCAGTAAGCATGTTTGAGCAACAACTATCTCATGGTGATAAAATCCAGTTAGTTTGTAAACACGATAACCTGTACACTTTATCCCACTTCAACCATAACATCGTCGAGAGAGATTATGCTGGTGTAAGGAGCATTTTGGTTAGTATCAGTATTAGTCTATAATGCAGGGGTACTCAACTTTCTTTTTCTGCTGGGCCGCAGACATATGTCAGCTATTTCACGCGGGTCACAAGAAGAAAATAAGTGGAGGAGGGGGAGAAATGCTCCAAGACCAAAATAACATTAGAATTTTAACAAGTGGAAAATTAATCAAACTATTATAATTCCCCTGTTTTGCTTTTTTTTAATTATTATTTTTTATATTTGTTATTTTTGTCACTAACACAAAATTAGGAGCATTTCAGAAACACAATTTCTGCATCAGTAAAAGGTTCCATATGACTACCAAAAATATAGTAAGCTTTATAGGATATGTTTATGACCCCCTGTGATATTACCACTGACAAGTCAAGTTGTTGCTTTTGCAAAGATTATTCAAGAAAGCATATTTATCACCTCTTGAAAGAGATCTTCGAGGAAAAGTGCCATTGAATGATTTCTGCGTATTGGTATTTTTTTAAATACAGCACTTTTGTGACAAATCAAATAATTATCTAAGTTTGTTTTGCACTACAAATTAATCAACCCCTCAATCTTTTTAATACGATATATTTTTTTCGAAAAATGTTCGCTTGAAAGGTAGTTAAAAATTGATACCACCAATAAATTTGTCGCAACTTTAATGTTGTCATATTTCACTAATCAAATGGCTGTAAAAAGAAAAATAATATCAGTTTGCACCTGTCCGACATCAACAGCAAAAGCAAAATTTTGATATATTTAATTTCTTGACATTAACCCCCCCCCAAAAAATGTTTAACACAATGTTTTATAATATATGAATTTCTCAGAGCAATGGGCCATGGACGGGTCATTTAAAAATGCTCAGTGGGCCGCAGATTGAATATCGCTGGTCTAGAGTGTTTTCCGACATATCCCGATTCATTGTGTAAAGCTGTTCTGATCATCAATTAAGGTGGAGATAACGTTTTGTTTCTGAACGTGATAGTTGGGGCCCGTGCGTGACGGTGTGGGCAAGCGTCATGTACACAATGGCAGAACACCGCTCCACATCTTTGAGAGAGGAACCGGTAAAGAATAACGGTACTGCAGAGAGATGTATATGGACCATGTTTGTATTTTAGGGATGCTGTACCTCCAGATTTTCAGTTTATGGACGATAACGCGCGTCCACACATAAGTTGTGTTGTAATGCAACGAGAAATTTTCTCCGTATGCAATGGTCTGCTTACTCTCTCGACCTTAATCTTATTGAATATGCCTGGGATGCTCTTGATGGGCGTGTTGCACAAAGAACCATTTCTCCTCGTACAGTGCACGAGCTCAAAACCGCCTTGAGAGAGAATTAGGACAATATCTCCTATAGACTCATCGATGGTTTAGTGAAGAGCATGGAGAACACATGCAAAATGTGCAGTTATGTCCATGGTCAACACGCATCTAACTAAAGTACACATCTCCGCATCATTATGACCTGAAGATTAATTTTTGTGGCTCATCCAAGGAGCATCTTTTTTTACTAAGTTTTTAATTATCTGATTTGGCAATATCTGCACCATTTTGCACTATAATAAAAGCAAATCGTCTTTACTAAATATTTACTTAGTTTCATTTCTTCAATAATTGTGTTTATTCTTAGTTATTCCGAAAAACATTCTTTAGCAATTGTCAAGCAGTGTAGGTGCATAAACCATGCATCTTCTTCGGAGGCCTACACACAGTAACGCTCGCTGAACAGTAGTTTGCGAGACACTGTTGGTATACATTGGTTCATCTGGGTAGTCACTTGCATAACGGTAGCACGTCTATTCACCCGAATCCATCTCCGCAGTTGTCACCTTTACCATATATGGCCTGTGGTGAATAAAATTTGCTTGGACGGTAATTTTAGACAGTCTTATTTTGATGTGTACGGTATACTTTTACTAAGGTAGCACGCAAACAAATCACAAAAAGCAGTTTCGGAAATGCTTCCTCCTATAACTGGAAAGCCAATGATCATGTCATTTGGACGTAGAATAAATCGCTCCGTTTTGCATTACTCATTCTGATTTTTTCCGAAGCCCTCACACACATATATGCGTTTACGGCACTGTGCTGTCCACTGCCTTATGGGATCTGTTATCTAACGCCAGCTGCAAAAGTGCGTGGTGGTCACATTAATGTGATTGTACTGTGTATAAGTAATATGCCATCTAAAAATTTACTACATGAGCAAAATAAGATTCAAATTGAAAATAAATCGAACAGCCTGAAGGAAAACACTATAACCTGTGATTCAAGAGTAAACAGTTTCAACTTAAGTTTACAATATGATCAAAATACGGTGACTCCAAAAATATTTATGTGGTATTTTCCTAGATACATAAGATGAACCTTTTGAACTATTCTTTGACAGTATTTTATATAATTATATTATATATATCTGGACAGAATAAATAAATGAAAGCACCGTAGCGCAATAATATTATTTCAGAGATAAAGTCCCATCGCCATACTTTCCAACAGTTGCGTTTTCAGTAAATAACATTGTGTATCTTCGTGTTTCTGCCCTCTATTGCTGTGCCAATTACAAAAATTGAACCAACTAAATAACTGTCACTCGGCGGAAAACTACAGAAACAAGAAAAAAATTCTTATTGTACAGACAAATGACTTTTTCCATTGCTTTTTTACTCTTTCTGACAATACTAGAGAAGAAAAAAAGGAAACCGTTAAACAAAGTCCGTACATCACTTCGCAGGGCTCAAAAAGTTGTCGATCCAATTAAGAAAGAAGTTGAAAAATTTTCCAAGCAACATAAAAGTTCCATCTGACAAATTGCAGATGTGAAGGCGTAAGGCGCCACAAACACAATAAAATATCTCTGCATTCTTCTAAAAACAAGGGCCACAAGATCGCCGAAAGCAGTAAAATATGATAAAAGAATAAATAAAACTCGCGGAATATATATGGATTATATTGTTTTCGTGGTAAACCGACTGTGTCTGTGGGTCAAGAAGAATTGGACAATTTTTTGATTTAGTGTGATCATATATCTTGAGAAAACTAGTCAGACTTATAACATTCCAGTGTGCCGATGCGAGAAAAAAGTCATGAAAATAAACAATACGCTTTGCTTTTTCTCTTCTTTTCTTATTTTCTGTGTGTTATAAAATGGAAAACTTCATGACTGACTTTTGTATAAAAGTATATATATATATATATATATATATATATTTCTTCATATTTGAGAAACATATTTTTTATTTATCTTGTTAATTTCGAAGTTAGCAATTATATTTAATTACGTATCACATCAAACAAGGACAGTTAAACTGTGTCATTAACCACTTACACATTTTAAATTACTTAAGAAATATCTAAAAAAGAAGTACTTAAATTTATGTGTTTCATTTTTCTAATAATCAAATCGACTCAAATAGAAAATACTTGTACAATATCAATAAATATTTTGGAAACAATCAAAATACATTTAAAAAAATGCTATGCATTGAAACTTATTGAAATATCTAACAGTTCTTATACTTTTGATTTTCCTTGTTACATATAAAGAATGTTTTTTCCCCAGGTATAGAAGTTTAATTTGGCATTACTTTCCAAGATGGCGACCGATTTAACAGCTGCCAAGTGATTTATTCTCAGTTTGGTTTGGCAATTCGTCATGAATAGACTCACGCCTAAACAACGCTTTTGAAATTGTGCAATTTTATTTCGAAAATAATGGTTCTGTACGGAATACGTATTCCTGATTTTCATAAGCGAATTTTGTTTAGCGATGAAGTGCACTTCTGGTTGAATGGCTACGTCAACAAACAAAACTGCCGCATTTGGAGTGAAGCTAATCCACAAGTGTATGTCGAAACACCGTTACATCCAGAAAAACTGACAGTTTGGTGCGCTTTATGGGCTGGTAAAATCATTGGTCCGTACTTCATCAAAAACGATGAAGGCCAGATTGGACTACATCCGAGCCAGCCGTGGCAGTCATATGCCAGAAATCATATTTAAAATGTAATGCCATAAAATTATCTTTCGAAGAAAAAACATTCATGTCAATCGAATAATACATCGTTGTTTTATTGCAATTTAAAGTTCTATATCTCTAAAAAAACACCCTTTATATCTCTTCAGGAAGTTAAAGAATTTTAATTGTTTTGAGCGAGTTGAAATTGGTGAAAATTCATGAAAGTTGAGCTTTCTTCAACAAATCAACATACTTATATATAACAGTCACACAATTAGGCTACCGAGTTATGTTTTTTCTTAATTTAGTTTTAATTTTGATTACAAAAGAATCCAACATTTGATGCAAGTGTATATATACAATTTTTGTTTATTATAAACAAATATTTTTCTCTTAAGGGCATCGGACACAAAAATTTTGAAACATTATCGATTTTTACTCCTTATTTTTTCTAAAAGTTAAAACACGTTTGTTTAAAATGATATATAACATAAGGAAATCCCATTATTAAAAGTAATTTGATTTAATTTTTAAATAAAGCTACTTCTTGACGCGCAGAAAATGAGCTCTGCTAGTGGAATAATCAAAGTGTATTTTATGTATTCAAAATTGTATGATTCTACGTCTTTTTGGATCTAAAAACAGAGAAAACCGTTAAGATGGAGAAAGCCTAAGTAGTCGTAACCGACTTACCAACGTTTTAATATTAAAAATTCAAAGATATTGTAGTGTGGCTATGAGAAATAATATCAATTATCCACACAGCATAAAAACTACTATTTGGGCTATTGATTTTCATCTTCAAACGATCGACCTTAACATAAATTAATGGTGCAAGAGGCACCAGCTAAATGTAATGAAAGGTACTATGGTCATAAACATATGTGTACGTGTTATGTACCTTAATGAATTAAATGAAACAAATTTTTTGAGATCCAGGTGTCCCTATGATATTTTTTACATGGAAAGGCTCAGAACCCAAATTATTCAGTTAAAAACAACATATTTCACAATACATATATGAACCATATATATATATATATATTGACCATTATCTATATATAAATATGGCTATATATATATATATATATATATATATTGACCATTATCTATATATAAATATGCTATATATATATATATATATATATATATATTGCACAGCTCAATATGAGTCATGTAGAAAAGTTAATGATCTCTAAACATTGCGGTATTGAGTCAAGTTATAATTGTGGTTCATGCTTCAAGAAAGTAGATGCTTGTACGATTCATGTAGCCCGAAGAAAGCATCTTAGGATCCTAAAAAAAGTTAAATTTTTAAAAATAATGAAAAAAGAAAATTAGTAGTCTTTTGAAAGAGCATAGAGTAAACAAAATTCTTCATATGCTTCTGGAAATTACTAAAAGAAAATAATAAATGCTCAAAGATTACAAATTTTTGCTTTAAAGCATGTTTTCACAAAATGTAATATTTTTCACTTTATGTATATTTTCCTCAAATGCTACTTATTATATAATTTTCAAATTTTAAGTGAGCATACTTTAAGCATTTTAACATATTTGAATGAAAGGAATTAGATATATCTAGGAAACAAATTTAGATAAGGTTATTCAAAACTAAATTTTAGAGGGAAAAATTGGCTATTTTTAAAAAAAGACGAAACTACTTTAATTTTTAATAAAAGGGCAAAATCCTTCGTCAAAGTTTTGTTGATAATACAAATAACCAACTGTAAATAAAATATCCACTAAAAGTTCGCTGTTTCTGAGAAAAAGGTATATAACTTTACACAATTTAAAATGGGCTCCCAGAATGCACCGGACCCCCTTATCAAATAGCCTTAATATTGAGTTAAATTTTGCAGTAGGAAATCAGGATTGGTAATATTATATATTACAAAAATGAATAATTAAAATTTAAGGAACAAAATATGTACTCCATATTCACCATTAAATATTCATTATTATATATATATATATATATAGGTAATATAATTTTATCTCTCTCTATTTATTATATATATATATATATATATATATATATATAGGTAATATAATTTCCCTCTCTCTCTATTTATATATATATATATATATAATATATATTTATGTATATATATATATATATATATATATATATATATATATATATATATATGTAATATAATTTTCTCTCTATTTATATATATATATATATATATATATATATATATATATATATATATATATGTTTCTGTGCGTAAAGATTTGCATTAATACTTTGTACCTAGCCACTTAACAGGAGCAGTTTACAGTAACCTTAATTTTCAATAAAATTCCTATTTTTTTTGTAGGGAGCTGACGCGATATTGCCTCATCTACTCGATTCTTAAAATTGACGTGCAAAGACTAACCGTTATATGACAGAACATTTTAAAAGTTTTGAACCTTGAAATAAGTAAAGGGATTTGGGAATAAGAAGATATATTTTTGTTTGCCCTAAGTTTCAAACGCTTGTTTTCATGTTGTTGCTTTTATGTTTGCTAAATATACAAGTGATACTACACAAATATGTGTCTTCTTTTAATTAAAAAGCAAAAATTACCGCAGATAGATGAACGTATGATCAGCATCCTTCCATATATATGCTTATGTAAGTGCCGTGTGTATTTACGGAAAGTTCAATATATTAAGAACATTTAGAAAACTTCTTCTATTACTAATGCAATGAACAGTAAAAAAACTACACAATCTTCATTCATCTATAATGTAAGCAAATTAATTCATGGATTTCATTCAACGTACATTTTTTTTCATTTCCATTTTATGGAAAAAATATTGAAAACTCATAAATGCTTCCAAGCTAGTATACAATATTTTTTCGTGTCCCACTGCAGATTAGTTCATTCTTCACTTGAGCATTCATATCCGCAATTATATTAGTAAACAGCTCTGCATAAGCATTCATTTATTAAACGTAATCATCTCCCTCTAAAGACAGAAAGTGAAGCAAAAAAAGGAGTGAGACATTCTTTGGTAGCAAACATTTTCAAATGAGGTTGCCTTGCGACAATGGGTAAAGAATTGTGACAGAAAACTTTAACTTAAGACGACAAAAATGTATTCAGCAATGGATGAGAATTTCTCTCATCTTGCGATAAAAGTAGATAATCTGCATATATGAGCTGCGATGTTAAAAGTTTGAATGCAGATTAAGAATAAGACTTTGTTTTCACCAATCCACCTAAATTAAATTTTTACCAAAATGTAAGGTATTTATGTACACTGTTATTTTACACATTAAAACATTATATAAATTCATTATATAAAATTACTAGCCATCCTAAACATATTTCTGTGTATATTTCATACTGCGGTCTGATTATATGTATTCATATTTAATACTAGATGGCCAAAAGGAAGTCGTTTTGAATGCTCTTTAATTTCAATTAGAAAAACACAATTACATATATAATAAACAATTTCTTATAAATTTTTAGAATTTTTTTCCAAATGAAGGCAATTTTTTTAATGTTAATAATTACTAATAACTTGTTATGTAACTGTAAATAATATTTAAAAAATATGAAAAATTAATTTTAAACATTTTTTTTTTGCACATTAATCAATTTTTTTCACAATTCAGTCATTTTGACTGATTTAGTGCAATATAGGTACATACTAAGCTCCAGTCTTTCAAGTATTAATTTTTGAAGGGGATATCTCACAATTTACGCTTTCGATACTATCAAAAACATTCTAAAAGCCTTTACTCCTTGACTTAAAAAATAAAGGACTTGAACATCAAAACGGGAATTTTATGTATTCTTTGCAGTAGCAGCTCAATGGTTAGGGTGGCAAGTCGTGGTCAGCATGTCATGGGTTCGAATCCTAGTGACACTGATAGCTCAAAATTAGGAAATCGATCACCAATTCATCTTATGTTTTTTGTCATCAATATGTGCATCAATAAACGTTTATTTAATTCCAGCATTATCATCCAACAGGAAAGAAGTCTATTCGCAAAAACTCTTTATTAGTGGATCTTTACTTTTTTTTAAACTTTTTTGCCAAAATTCTAGACTGTTGGTCTAATTGTTAAGAAAAGGGAGACTTTTTTGCCTCTACTATTCTCGTGTCTCAGTTTGGAGTTGATTTTAGCTAATCCACTCTGACAGCATATATACTTAACAAATGAAACATGGATGTCAAATTTCAAGTGTATGGTTTTAATAACTTCTGAATCTCGTAGGTATGGGAAGAGAGTATGTCCAGTTTCTCCTATACGCGTATAAATTCAAAATAAACGAATTATTTTAATTCTACCCATGGCGTAGTCGTTGTTCGAAAAATCACTTTTAAAATCTGATCTATTCCTCAAAAGCAAAATTACTTTTTGTGAAATATGAACTAAATTCATGTGACGTCAAAGCCACATGATAAGTCAGTCACGTGTGTTTTTAGCCAATCAGTTCATAAATTAATTGGACGTCATGATTATATATTTAATGTAATCACGCGTTTCCAGACCATTAGCTCATGCTCTTCACTGTTGCCAACTTTTGCTTTTTGCAGAAACTTTCTTTTAAAAAGTAAATATTTGTCTACGATATAATAATGCACATAGTTGAATAAAATGCACTTAATTTAATAGTACCCGTATAGAGTAAAGTTTTTTAAAAAGAAATCTGAAAACTGAGTGAAGAATTTTTAACACACGTAAACTTTCTACCCAATCATCAAACTTTAAATGTAATCTAAACTTTACAAATTGAGTAACTAGTAAGTCAATTTTTAATCAATAGGAAACACGTGATTGTCATTATCATGTGACCATCATGAATTATGTCCAATGCGTTTCTTTTTAGACACGTAATTGTTTGTTTGTTTAAATGAAAGCACAATATTTTATGAAAAATAATAAAATGTGAAATAAAATTGTATTATTTAAAACCAAATAAAAATGTAAAGGATATATTGAGTAAATGCACTAGTTTCAGATTAACTGTTTCTAATAACAACAATATTGTTAAAAAATTAATAAAGATATAGATAATTGTTTTACGAAACCTGCAATTAAATATGGACTACCTTTAGAGGCATTTGATAAGTATAAGTACAATATTTCAAAAGACCTTATGAAATTTAGCTACCATTCTCAGTATGAATTTACTTTAAAAGATATAAAACAGAAAACTTGTGAATTACAAAAGAATTTCATCATAGCTTACATTGATAAAGTACCTGTAACTATATGCTGTGATTTGTAAGTATTGCTATTATAATATGCTTAATGAACACTTTTTAAATAATGAAACTTTTAAAAAATTCGATTTGTCATACAATGAAATTAGTGATCGTATTACTGCTACTTATAAAAAATTAGGTATTTCTGTTCCTAAAATTAAATATCCATATATATTTTTAACACCAAAATTCCATAAAAGTTTTGTTAAATTTAGAACTGTGTCAAATGGTTTTAAAACATATATTACTACTGCTGGAGATCTACTTCATAATATTATACAAAATTTTATTAATCAGCAATGTAATAAAGCTATAACTAAAAATAGTAGAGATATTATTGATTTTTTTTAAAAAGAAAATTTTTTATTTAGTTCATAGTTACGACCTTGAAGAAGTTTTCAATTCCATTGATATCAATGGCATTATTAAAATAATTATAGAAAACCATTGTGTGTGTATATATAATCTTAATATTAATGTTAACAAATTTAAAACTCTCAAGATTTAGTCTTAAAAGAAAATTACATTAATTCCCCCCAATTGTTCATTATATAAACAAAATAAAGGCTTTGTACAAGGAGGTCCAGCAAGCAATAGTTTGGCTAATTTATATTTATACTTTGTGACTATAATTATATTATTAATAATGACTATTACATTTTTAAATGCATTGATAATTTTATTATTTTTGGTAAAAATGATAATTTTAATCCCAATATTAATTTATATCCGGATTACTTGAACTTAGTTAAATTTAATCATAATCCAATTAAAACTAATTTAGATGTAACATTGTACATTAAGGATTATAATTACATAGTAAAATTTATGATAAAAGATATGCCTTTAATTTTAACATTCTTAAAGTGCCTTACTGGAATTGAAATTTATCTATATCTATTTATAGAAATATTATTTTTAACTATAATCATCGTAATAATGTATTGGTTAGCGATAAAGCTAATATTTATTTAAATAGTAATAACTTTATTAAACAGTAAATTGAACATAATTATCCTTCTAGCTTTCTTTACAAATATATTTCTAATAGTTCTCAATGATATAAAATTTGTATGTTTTATTACTGATAATATTAACTAATTATACAATTATTAAATAGATGGTGCCATATGTTTAATAAATTAATAATATTATTTCAATTTTTCTAGGATTCATTTATTTTCTATTAATATTTATTTCAATATTTATTTATGATTTTTTAAAAGTTTATATATATATATATATATATAAAGGGTGTTTTTTAAGAGGTATAGAAATTTAAATTGCAATAAAGCAACAATGTATTATTCGATTGACATGATTTTTTTTATTCGAAAGATAATCTTGAGGCATTACATTTTAAATATGATTTCTGACATAGGACTGCCACGGCTGGCTCGGATGTAGTCCAATCTGGAGGTCCAATTTTCGTTGACTTTTTCCATTATTTGTGGCCGTATATCGGCAATAACACGGCGAATGTTGTCTTCCAAATGGTCAAGCGTTTGTGGCTTATCCGCATAGACCAAAGGTTTTACATAGTTCCACAGGAAATAGTCCAGCGGTGTTAAATCACAAGATCTTGGAGGCCAATTCACAGGTTCAAAACGTGAAAATAGTCGGTCACCAAACGTGTCTTTCAATAAATCGATTGTGGCACGAGCTGTGTGACATGTTGCGCCGTCTTGTTAGAACCACAGCTCCTGGACATCCTGATTGTTCAATTCAGGATTGAAAAAGTTAGTAACCATGGCTCTATACCGATCACCATTGACTGTAACGTTGTGGTCTTCATCATTTTTGAAGAAGTACGGACAGTCAGTTTTTCTGGATGTAACGATGTTTCGACATACACTTGTGGATTAGCTTCACTCCAAATGCGACAGTTTTGTTAGTTGACGTAGCCTTTCAACCAGAAATGCGCTTCATCGCTAAACAAATTTCGCTTATGAAAATCGGGAACTACGGCAATTTCGTTTTGGGCCCATTCGACGAATCTACATCTTGTTTGATCATATTTAAAATGTAATGCCACAAGATTATCTTTCAAATAAAAAAAAAATCATGTCAATCGAATAATACATCGTTGTTTTATTGCAATTTAAAGTTCTATGCATCTGAAAACGACCTTTATATATATACTTAACTACTAAACCATATATATATATATATATATATATATATATATATATATATATATATATATATATATATATATATATATATATATATATATATATATATATATATATATAATCTGTGAGTAAATAAATTTTTGTTAAATTATTTCTTGAAAGATACTTTTCTTATGTAATTGTTTTAGTATTTTTCTACTTTTCTTACGTAATTATTTTGTGATTTTTCTGCGTTAAGAGTTTGGGAGAGTTTGTTACATAATAGTAATGAGTGGTTTTTTCATACTCTCTGAGTTATCCAAACTCTGAAGTTTTGTTTTTTTTATTTTATTTGGTTTTCCTACCGAGTTGCAAAGGGGGAAGGTTGGCGTCTTCAAACTAGTTTAACCCCACTTATTCGGTCCTAAGTCCGAAAATGCTTTCTGACTCGCTAGGTTCTTCTTTTTTGTAGTTTCTTTTTTATTTCTCTATAATTTTGTTCTTCATGTTCAGGTTTTATATTTTTATTATGCCATTTCTTGTTATGTTCTTTATCTATTATTTCTTTATTTTTGATATATATTACATATTTATTTTATATATATATATATATATATATATATATATATATATATAAACATTGTTGTTTGTAAACACTCAACACCCTGAATACACCATTAAATTAAAATGAACTTTGCAGCAAAATCAATTGTAGGAGGTTACGTAAAATAGTTATATTTTAGAGCAATCACGCATGCGTAGCTTGTGCATGCCCTCTGAACTGAAGCTGAAAGCGTATTAATAGAGAGATGTAGCGGGATGTGGAAACAAGTTAATGATTATTTGCTTCTGGCGCGAACTTTTAGTCAGAACTAAGTATGCCTCCACGTAAAAATAAGGAAAAATTCCGACATTTTTCGAGTTTGAAAGGGGGAGGATTATCGGCCTTCGAGAAGGTGGACTTTTCTATCACGCAATTTTAGCTCGGTTGCAGCGGAACAGATCCACAACTATGCGAGGTTGAAAGCAATGGACCGACGAGTATCGAAAAACTGGAAAAATTGGTAGCGGATGACGGAAGGTGACGTCAGCGCGTAACGAGCGATAACTGGTGAATGACCATACAGCGTCCTCCACGCAGTTGGCAGCATGTTGATCTACTTCTACAGATGTACTCATGTCGGTTTCGTCAATTCGTCGATGTTCGCTGCCAAGTGGATTGTTTGCAAGCGTGTCTTTACACTGGATCCCTTCACCGCAAATCATCGATGGCTGCGTCTGCTATGGGCTGAGGAGCACAGAACCTGGCAATCTGATTCGCACCAGTTTGACTTTTAAGATTAGTAAGGCTACAATTGGTGGGACCATGATGGCTGCATTCTTTTTAGACGCTATGTCGGTGAACTCTGCCTTCTAGAGTGCGTTATCAAACATCATACGGCAGTTATGGTTTGACGTGTGATTTCGTACCATGGGTGATCCAATTGACTAATAATTTAGGGTAATCTTGATAGCAGAAGTACCTTCATGAAGTGCTTCAGCCGGAAAGTGTTTCCTTCCTTTAAAGCATCCCTGGAGCTATATTTCAGCAGGATAATACACGCCTACATGTTGCAAATACTGTTCGAGACTTCTGCTCAGTCCAACACCTGCAGCTTCTTACTGGATCTGTTTATTCAGCGGATATGTCACCTATTGAGCACGTGAAGGATTTGATTGGTCGTCGTCTTGCTCATGATTCACGTCCCGCAGCCACAAAAGACGAACTTTTGTTGCGTAAGCAGGCAATATGGAATTCTCTTTTACAAGCAGACATTCAAAATATGTTTGACTCCCCGCCACGTCGCACAGTGGGCAGTTTTCATAATCTGGCGCTCGGAAATTATTGTATGGCTTTAAAGTCTTCATAATTATGTCTAATGATCAAAAATCATAGTAATGAATGTAAATTGGGTAGTTTTTTTTTTTTTTTTTTACTTAGAAATAAGGTTAATAGGATCTTAACCAATTTATGTTCAGTTTGAATTTTATCAAGAATAAATGATTACTAAGTGAAACTATTTTTTAAGCAAGGATCTAAGGATATTAAAAGAAGCAGTAATTTACACGTTGGAGCATATATACAAAAAATAGTGTAAAAAGTAAAAAAAAAATAATAAAATTTCCACAAATTAAAACAAATATAATCAAACATAACATTGTACATGTACAATAAATGATTATAGGTAGTGTGTTTAAAATGACTCTGTATACTTTGAACATTTTTTTATTTATGTATTTAAAAATTACATTTTTAAGCATTATATATAATATTTATTTCAAAAAAGGATACGAGATAAAATTTTGCACATATTTTTCACAAACTTTTACAAATTTAATTTATTTTTAAAAAATTTTAGAAATTTTTAAAATTTACTTTTGTGTTTAATAATTTTTTTAGATTAAATTTTTGTAATATTTCTGAGGATGTTTTAAACACTTTTAGGGATCTATTTTACATTTTTCTTAATTAGTTTTGGAGAAAAAGCGTAATAAAATGTTGAAATATATATATATTTGCTAAAATTCAACCTAAAGTCTAATATTTCCCACATTTCAATTTTTTGAAAAGAAGTATTCAATTTATAGAAAAAATGGATCCTTAATATTAGTACATTCATTACATATAAAACAGATGGAGGGAATGAAGTAGGGTGGTAAATAATTGTGGATTAAGTAGTGATGGAAGGACGCCGGCCCCCGAGACACAATTGCAGTTTTTATATTTGCCCTGTTTACAGGAAATAGGATTACACACAGGAATGTGGGTGTCTAGGTTCAACGGACCTTATGGCCGGCAAGATTGTGTTCTTGCGCGGACTGTTGAGTCCAATCAGGGTGGTAGATTTGACGGTAATGATTCCGTAGTGGATTCTTTTCGAAGTGGTGCGGTCAGCTTTAAAACGCACGTACAGGCCATTTCTCGGGGCTTTTTTCCCTTCTTACGTCTGCCAGAAAAACCTCCCGTCAGGAAAGCGAGCTCGCTGCCCGGGGTCACCCCCCACCCACTCCTCTCAGATAAGTACCATCCTTGTAAATTTTAATGTTGTTTTCAATATGTGAATCAATAAATATAATTGTTTACCACTATACGATCAGTGTATAATTTATTGTGAGATGAGTTTCATTAATTTATTATTTATAGAATTAATTTTAACTTAAGTCATGATGCGATGTTAAATTAAGAAAGAGGATTTAAAGTCATAGAAATTAAATAAACTAGATTAGCGTCGCATCAGTAGTATTTTGAATGCAAAAAAAAAAAAGACAAACTGAGAAAAACCATTCTGAAGTGTATAATTCTGAAAAAAGAATTATTATAAGCTTAAATAAACATAAAAAATACCACACTAAATGATTCACTGTATATTTTTCCTTAAAAATAATAAAATATAATATAAATCTTACTCCCCCGACAACCAAGCATCATTCGACTTGGAGAACTTTTAATTTCTATGGCACATCATCCATTTATTCCCTATAAACAAGCAGACATTTTTTTTAAAAAAAAAAAAATTAATTTTAATTGGTGCTGGTTCTCAAATTTATCAAAGTCCGTTGTACTTCTAACTAAACTCAAAACAGCATCAATTTTGCGCTTGCGATCTTGGTTTCCCTTCCACACATTGCATAAGGCACGCCGAGTAATATCATCGGACAACGCTGAAAAAATCATATTTTAGGGAGTAGCAGGTAGTAGCAGCTAAATTTGGTATTAAATTAAAGGTCTATATCTACTATGTGTGACTTAAGTGTTACTGTGGTCAATTCTTGTCAATCCCAAAAGATCTACTCCAATAAACATAAAAAACCGACATATGTTATTTCGAGTTACATGCTGTGATAAATGTTATGTTTTTAGAATTTTTAATCAAGCTTGAACCTAATTTGAAAGTCAAATTAAGAACTTTCTTACCCATGGGATGTATTTAAAAAAAACGCTGAAATCTGCAAAATCTTTTTCAGACGAAATGATTGAACTTCTTACTAGAAAATGACGCTCGCAAGTGTTTCTTGCAGTAAAAAGAAACCCGATTTAAACTGCTGATTGCAGAATATTTCCTTTAACGTACTGACAAAAACTGTTTACCACATGGCTAGGAAGCTTATGAAGACCGTAAATAGTGGGTTGTTTTTTATTTCATGCAATTTCATTTTTAGACATCCTGAGCGCTAGTTTGGAAAACCTGCCCACTGTGCGTCGTAAAGAAGCACTTATTGAAGTGCGTGGTGGCTACACATCAAATACTGAATTCGGAAACTTAATATTGTTTTTTTTTTTGCTTTTTTTGAAAATTCCGTCATTAATTTGTACTAATATAAGTCGTTTGTAAATTAAATTTCATTTAACTCTGATGATTCCTTCATTCCTACATGTTTTACAAAGAGCAGCTTTTATATATATATATATATGGGTGTGTGTATGTGTGTATACATATATATTTGCCATTTATGCCTCAGTGTCTGGTCGTTTTGAGATTCCAATTTTATTTTAGTTTTGTTTGTTAAGTTCATCTCTCCTTGATAGAGGAAGAATTTCGACTATACATAAATATCTATATATCCATGAATTTTTGAGAAAAATAAAGTATTCTGAAAAATATTCTTCAATATCAGATACTTAGGAAATTAAAAAAAAAGAAAGATAAGAATTAGAAGTTCAGAAATAATTTGTGTTCCCAGAGTTAAATATTATTTTCAAATTCGTACATTAACCCAGTGTTTCCCAAACTGTGGGACATGTCCCTCTAAGGGGCGTGATAACCCTAAAGGGAGAGGTGTGAGCAGATCGGAAATAAATAAAAGAATTAAAAATTAATTTGCCGGAAACGAAGTGTAAAAAAAAAAAAATCTTTCCTGACCTACAAAAAATACGCATTTACACTGATATAATTTATATATATCAGATGGCGAATACTTCAACAAAAATAAGTTTCCACTTCCATATGTTTATCACACAACGATCTGATTCTGTAACTAAATAAAAAGACATTTTGTTCGATTTACTGTAATGGCACGATGATAGATTTTTGTTCTTATTCCGTTTCTTTTTCAACCTAAAATACTACTCTCTCAGAAAAAAACCCTCAGAACCAGAGAAAAATTCTAGGAAGATAAAAAAAATCCATCACTGTAATTATCATTATTGAATTGCTGTACAATATCTGTAAAAAGAGAAAAGGAAGATTTTTTTTTTTCATTTTTCACCCAGCAAGCAGATTTGTGTCAGTCATAATCGTTTGACATAGAAGTTGTGTGTTATACACCGCTTTCATATTATTAATAATTTTATTTTATTTGTGTCTATGTTTTTTTATCTTTTTAAAAATGTATTTCATATATGCAAAATTTAGTGTATCAATGGCGCCAGAGTAGATTTTTATACAAAATTATTATTTTAACATTTGTATGATTTCCTGCATTTTTGTATTTACTCTCTTATTGTTTGATATATTATTTTCCAAAAAAATTTTTTTTGAAAATATCTACCAGCTATAATATGAATATATTATTATGAAGGAATAGGAGAAAACGCGAGCTCTTTTTCTGGATGTCGAATAGATTTAAACAAGCTAATCTTCAATTATATGTATGGAAATTCATTTTTATCAATTAATTGTCATTACTGTGTTTGTTGTTATAGTTTCGTTTATTGTATTGCATTTTGATTTTAGTATTCCTATTGCTTAAATATTTCTACTGTGTTAATATGTCTTTCTAAATAACTATGTATTGTTTTGTGTTTATTGAAAATTGATTAAGTTTGTAAAGAGAGAAAAAAACCACGCCATGACTCCCTTTTAAAATTGGGGAGCAAATGTAAGGATAATTAAATTAGATTAAAATTAAATTCCCTATCTAGCACTTGACTCATCTTTCTCAGTCCCCATATTCAAGTATCAAACTAATTACCCATTTATTTCTTCCGAACATATGGCCTAGCCAATAAACATGTCTAATTCCAGATCGTTAGATTTAATAGTCAACATATCTCAGCATTAATTTGCAAGCAGCCTCTTCAAAGCAGCGATACTTACCATATGTTTTTCAAGTGTTATCCACTTGAAACCACCACCATGGCGTGCGTTTTACTCCCTGCTCTTAGTATCAGAACAGATATAGAATTGGTTGAATAAAGACCGCCTTTTTTTCTAACTTTTAATCTGATTCTGTCTTCAAAATCATGATATATATATATATATATACTAAATGGTATATTCGTTCTTTGTACGGGTAAATTGAAAAATTAAACAATACAGATTGGAGGATAAAGAATTTTTTAATGAATTAATTTTACGTAACTATCTCAGCTGAACATAAAAAAAAGTATTTGTTGAATTTTAATTCTGCACATGTAATAGCTGATATTTATTATAACTCTCTGTAATGATTATTTATTTATAACTACCCGTAACTCTCTTGTCAGTCGATTTTTGAAAACATGTTCCTAAGCTGATCCTTGCTCAGCATAAGTAATACATTGTTACCAGTTTTGTGTAATGTACGCTTCAAATAGTGTACTTTCTGTTGCATTTATTCTATTTTAAAATCTTGCCACCACCTCTCCCTTCGAAATAAAGTTTTATTATGAAATAAAAAATAGTGATTTCACTGATCAAAAGGAATCAGTTAAAAGCGAGCGCGAATTGATGCATAACTTAAACAAAACCAACAGGCAAACTTTTGCTTCACACAGAAAAGATAGATACATGCTGTCGCGGGCATTTTCAAAGATGGCCGATTTATTTTCCTACGTTCTTGAGAATTATCGTTATATCTTGAAAACTTCACACAATATCTTTATAAATTATAGCTTACGTGTTATTTTGTTGTGCAAAATATATTATTGTAAAACTTCATTAAAATCCATTCTGTGGTTTTTCCGAGAAAGAATAACAAACATCTATACAAAAATTAGCGTTTATAATATTTGTATAGATATATAGGCGTGTGCTATCACTCAAAATTCAGAAAAAAAATATCCTTATAATTGTGTAGGTGGAAGGAGATTTAAATCATTTATATATTAATGTTAAGTGCTAAGTTGTTGGGAAACACTGGACAAAAGTATCTAGTCTCCTTACATTTTTTTTCTTGTACTAGTTCAAAACTGCATTGTATGCATCCTTTTTTTTGAGAATGAAAATGTAATGAAAACTAGTAGTATTTGCTTACAGTTGCTGCTTTTTCTTGCATTGATACTGTTAATTCCAAGTAATAACTGATTCCTTATATTAAAACACCCTCAATTTCCCATTCTATAGATTTCTTTGGTTTATTGGACGTGCATGGAAAATTTTAAAGTAATCTAGTACAATTTTCTTGTACCAATGGATGGTTTTCCTAATTTCAGCTAATCTTGTTTTAAGTATTGAATTCTTATATCTGAATATGCATTGCATTTCAATGCCTATTTAAACAATTTAATCACTTTAAACATATGAAACCATTGACTCTTGGAGAATATGTGTCATTATTGTGACTTTTTAACTAACAACATAATTTATGTATTTGATCACAAGGGAAACCCATTTACTTTTACTTTTAAATAAACATATTTCATCCTTTTAAAATCAATTTAATTTGGTTGCCTTGCAGGTCTCAAATCTATTCAAGAAACTCTACCATTAACAGAAATCAAACACTATTGCGGTTTATTTTCTGTGTCACACTTCCAAATTAATTTTCCATCTTCAAAGAGATTTCAACTGAACACCATTTCTAGCAAATTAATTTCCGTTAACTTATTTTTTCCCAGACATTTTCTCTCAATTCTAAAAGACCAGAAGTGAAATTGCTATCTCACCTTATTTGCTGTTTAATTAAGATATCTGTCTTAAATTACTGGAATCTTCTCTAGTTAAAAGCCAGTGTATTACTCTTGAATCTTTTTCATTGCATTATAATCGCGCAGTTGAATAATTTGTTCCAAATTGCAATGGGAGATTAATTCTAAATGCTCAAAAGGACGATAAAAAGGAAGCCGTAGTTAGACGTAGGTGCAATCTTAGGAATTTATAAAGATTACAATCAGTAAATTTAAAACCATTTCTACATGGAATGATGATATATTGCCATTCATTATAATAATGCTTGTTAATAGGATTTTGAGCTTATTGTTTAACATCCATTCGAGAATAACTCAATTTCATAGCTTTTCAAAATTCGCTTTTAATTAAAAATTAAACTAAGGCAAGATGAGTAAATTAAATCTTCTTACTTATTTGAAATAAATATAAGATAAACTATCTAAAAAATAAAGCTAAACATTTATTTCTTTATGTCTTATATTTCTTATGGATAAACAGTATGGGCACTTAGTGCATATAAGCGTAGAATGAGAGATATCATAAATCAATCGTAAAATAATTATAACATAAATGCATAATGGATATTTAAAAAAAATACTACGTTTTCACCTTGGCTACGAAAGTAATTCCCTTGCTGTCAGTGAGTTTTAAAAGTGAATTAAAAACAAATCTTGTTTTTAATAAGATCACTGTGCAGAATTTCTACAATCCATGTGAAGAGAATGCTGAAAATAATTGTATGCATTGCTTTTCAAATGGTAAGGAATAAATGCTTGCCATTTGTGATACCATAAATCCATGATAATTCGTAAAGTAAGAAAATGAAGATAAACAATAGTTGTACTACTAAAAGATGATGTGTTAACAAAATATTGGTTTATTTAGAATAAATAAATTATATTAATGTTAATTCCTATGTAAGAGAGGATATAACTAAATTCAGAGAGTAATTTGTCTTGAAGGTTATTACGAAATTTTACTTTATGCCTACAAACAAAGCTAGATATATTCGCTTATTCGACTTTATTCTCATGAACAGTTGAAGAATGTAGCAAAAAATGACTAGGAAAATAGTCACTTACTCCAAATGCATTCATTAAAAATATAATTTTAATTAACCAATTCAATCTTTAATTTTTTTAGAGATACAGTATTAAGATGTTTGGAAGAATAATCAGGTATGAGAGATTTAATTCAAAAATCCATAAATTAAAAAACTGTGTCACATTTACAGCTTATTCATTCGGGTTAAAAAAATTATTTTATTTAAAAGGCTTAAATGTAATAAAGTATAATCTTTTGAGCCACTAAAAGCCTGAGTTTTTCAACTTAAATTTTAAACCAGTTCGCCCCTATGCTGTGGGTACTAATATTTTCTTTCTATTTTGATTTGTACTTATTTATAATTCTAGTAGTTATATAAAATCTAGTTTTTTTAAGAGATGCAGTCTGTCCATGAAACTAAAATGCTTTCTCATCCAAGATTTTCATTATAAAGAATGCGGATTTTTTTTGTTTGATGTAAGAATTATTTCATAAATAACAGGGATTGGTAAGACTATGTTTATTGTAATGCAGTTTATTGCTTGAGAAAATAGGAAAATATACGGAAAGGTAAATAAAAAAAAAGCCAAACTTATTTCTGCCTTGACTGCAATATAACATGTTGTAATACACCATAATTCAAATTGTATGTGATTTAGATATTCAAATCCATTATTTTCAACAGGTTTTTTGCTCACTATTGGCTAGGTTGGCTAGCCACAAAGCATGTTCAACACCACTTTTTATATAAATCACTTTATATATAAGCTGTCCTAAGTCAGCAATGTTTGTAATACTGAAACATCCATTTTTAAATTTCGATTGCCCATGTGTCCTTCATTGTGTAGTTTGCTTACTGTCTATGTGTTTTTTCGATTTTGATTGCTGAATGTTCTTCTCTAGTTTGTAGAGAATTAGACTATACGTATATACAACCACATAAAACTAGATAGTAGATAGGTACAAACAAGATTTCTTTTGTATGTATGGAATAAATTAATTTATTATGTATGAAATATTCTTCACAGCATGCAGAATGTACTTATAAAAAACCAAAATAAAAAATATGGAGTTTTATGTTCCACAATTACAAAATAAAAAATAGTGCTATAACCAAAAAAATAAAATAAAATAAAATTATTTCACTTTTTCCTTCTGCTAAGTACTACTAAAGTCAAGAAGTTACTAGAGAGTTCCAAGAATAGTCTATTATACTCACGCATGTGTCCACTGGAGGGGAAATATATGTTTCGAGGGTTAGCAGCACTAATAAAGAAAACACAGAGTCATCTGGAATTTATTTCCTGTTCTGTTGGTGTTTGCTATAGTTCATTTCTGACGAAGCGAATTTTTCATTCGTCAGAATTTTCAATGTCGTCTTCGTATCAGCATGCATACATCAAATTTTGTGTAATGCTCTAGAAATCCCCTGAGAGACGCTCGAGTTTCTGAAGAAAGCATACGTGAGAAATTCTAGCACCATAAGTATGTTACCTGTTTCCTTGGATAAAAATGAAATTATATGAACTTAGTGCAAAAAATAGCAATGATGCTGTGTAGTATGTACTTAGACGGGATGATCCAAAGTGCGACAAAGCAACTGCCGGATCTCTGAAATATGGATTCCCGGGGTGTTTTAAGCCGTTGTAAGAATGTTGGAACAAGTTTGTGGATGCAAGATGGCAGTACTTTGAAGGTCAATAAATTTAAATTATGGTTATAGTTGCTTAATACTTTGTAAATGACCTATTTCGGGAGCTTTTTGACCTTACCACGAATTATGCTTAGTTAGATGGAAAAAAAGATGGGCATTTATTGAAGCATTTTGGGCAAACAATCGGACTGGTTAAGATGTTAAAAATGATTTTGAAGGAAAACCAAATAAGGTTGCTCAGAGATAAGAAGTAATGTGCATTTCAAAAGATAATTAATCACATTAAGAATACTTTTATTTATATTATGACATAAGCTAATATTTTACATGACATATGATGGATGTTTTACGACTGTGAACAAGAGTGCTGATCATTTTGTTGCATGGAACAGAACTTAAATTATAAGCCTAGAATAAAATAAAATAATGAGGTTGGTGAAAGTCTAAAAATGGACAGTATTTAGGTGTTTTAACTGGTATGAAAAACGACAACAACACATTTTCATGACAAAATATTTACTTCACATGCTGAATATTTCCAGAAGACACAACCTAAGACCAAAAACAGAACGAAATACATCCAGTTGAAAGTTAAACGTACAATCCTTATAACATTAGAAGTAAGTGTTCATGCACAAATGGAGTCTAGCCACTCCTATGGGATCCTGTAATTCACTTTGAAAATCAAGTTTATTCACAAATGGTGTCAAGCAGTCATCACGTAGTCACAGAATCTTCAAAGAGCAGCCTTAGCACCTGAAAAAAAAGTCATAACAGAACAGTTATTGCATTTTTATGTACATTGTCTTAAAACAAATGATAATATTGATAATTATACAGCTAATATTATTTCCACTACTTTATATTTTTAACAATGTATCTGAATATTAGTAAATTCTAGCTTTTACATCTTAGTTTGAATTATCTTGAAAGGCAGCGTTACTAATAGAGTAAGTTTTTTTATGTTACAGATTAATTCATGAAAATAATAAACATATTTTTAATAACATTTAAACTAATTATCTTTCATAAATTAAACGCAATTTAAATTTTTATATTGTTATGTTGAAGGAAAGATTAAAAAAAAGAGTTTAAAATCATTTGAATGACTAACGTGTTAAAATATAAAGTAAAAAAGACTATAAAACGATATTAGACTAAGGTATATGGCTACGTTTCTAAATCAATATTTGATTCAAATTCCGTTTTTTTTCCCATCTTTGCAATTTTGTGTATGAAAAAAAAGCCCGACTGTCAAAAAAGAAAAACTTTATAAGTTAGAAAACGAGTAAGGTCTACGCAATAAAAGTGGTGGATTTTAAATATCTGTTATTAAATAATATTTTAGTAAAGTAAGAATGGGAACTATAAATGCGCATGCGCGCTTTTTATGAAGATCGTATCTGTTTGTAAAAAATATGCTACTTAAAACCTGATATCATAAAAATTTATAAACGTTTTCATTTCATATTTTATATAAATTTTATTTAAAGTATGATAAAGGCAATGAACTAATGAATGAACTCTAATATCAATAACTTTTTACTTTTAACAATTTATTGTTACGAACGCCATGCATTTTATAAAATGTTTCATTAGAAAATGTAGAACGAGCCATTATCTTTTGGTAATTGTAAATATATTTTAGATTTTAGATCATTGCCTTTATAACTGTGTTAAAAATGTTGTGTTGGAAATATTTTAAATATATTCCTTCAAATACTATGTAGATTTTTTTTTAATGTTTGGTATAATTTTCATCAAATTTTACCTTAAACACCCCATTTTTTATAAATTTAATTGTTTTCATTAATTAAATAATTATAATGTATGTATTAGGCAAATTTAAATATTATATTCATATAAAAAATGTATACCATGTTGTTATTTATTTTAAACTTTAGAAGAATTACATTCTGATTTACATGTATGCATATATTTTGCCTAAGAATGGAATTAATGAATGTATTAAAATGCAGTATTTATTATTGGGATATAACTGTAACATGTAAACTCCGTAAAAAGTTCTAAATACTAGAAACAAAACATTTCTCCCTGAATACAGTTTTAGAAATATTAGTAGATACAGTAATATTTGTATTAATTAATGCAGTCTTTTAATCACTAAAATAAGATAAATTGATGTAATTAATGTTTTAAGCAGCTTATAAATAACTAATGTATGATATTTAATTTACTCATAAGATAACGTATACCTAAACAAAGCCATAACATATACTTAAAATGCTTCTGGAAATACATTTGATTAATTATTTGTAATAAATTAAATATATTTTTCTTTCTATAAATGTAAATTATTTTTTAATGTAAGTCATTTTTAATTTTAATATTATTTTAGAAACTAGATTTAAAGATGAATTGAATTGACCATTTTGTCTGATTTTTATATATTTTTTAATGTATGGTAACTTATTTGGATTAACTATGAATATATATCTTAAACTCGTAGTTTACATAATGCATTTAATTACAAAGTGTATACACATATTGATTAAAACATAATTTATTTCAAATTTTCAGAAATAATATTTTATTTATTAAATGTTGTGGTTGTTCTAGATATTTCAATTATACGTGTAAACTTTACTGTACTTTCTTTTTGAAATCTCTAAATTTATTTTATAAAATTATTTGAATAAATATTTATAATTGTTTTAACAAAATAAAATATTTTCCCCGATTTTTTACTTCATACTTACATAATCAATATTTGGAACATTACTGTACCGTTCCGGAATTAAATTTTAATTTTAAAACTGATTTAAAAGTTTACAATTCTACAGAATCAATGCTTGCAACATTACTATAAAAATGGTATAATTATTTTCTGTAGTACTAATAAACACTTATAGTTATCCATCTGCAAGCTTATATTTAATTACGGGCACAAACATTTAAAGCTATTTAAAGCTACTCTATTTTTCTTAAACTTGTGAAGATCCCCTTGGATCTCACTTTGAGAACGAGAATGATTTTGAGTCAAATAAGAACCAGTAACCATTTTAATAAATAACTTTCTTTTTTGGTTATCTTTCCAAAATCGAATCAAAGACTTTTAATAACAAATAAATCAAAATAGTTATATGAGGTTTAAAAGGGACTTTCCTTCAAATTAACTTAAATATTTAATGATCCAATTAATTAACAATTAGAATATCGATCACTCAGAGATTACCGCAATTAGAGATCCCAGAATTATATTCAATAATATTCCTATCGAGCATTTAACTTTAATCTCACTCCTAATATCAAGCTATAATGAAACTTTATTTATAAATCTCAATATTACCACACTGCAGCTCAGCTCTTCCTGAGATTTATCTCTCCACCTAGAAATCGTCAATAATAATTCTCTAACTTCACTATTATTCCTTTTTGGAGCTGATTGGAAATAGGTAGGGGAATTAAATTTCCCTAAAAAAGACGTCTCAGAATGTTAGTGATAAAGTTCCGTATAGGTTTGTCACAAACTCCTTACTTTTCATCTAACTTCATTAAGAAAAACCAACAATTAATAAATTTCAAAAGATTTTCAGACAAATGGCAGTTTTAATAAACTTAAAAAGACACTTAAAAAACAACAAAAATAGAAAAAAATAAAAATATAGTGTTGCTTAATGTATGTAATAAGTTATATAATAATAATAATTTATGCAAGGATAAAAGTTTTACTAGAAATTTAAAATGACGCAATTCGTTACAAACGCCATATCACATTTTCTTAAAATTTACGGTTTATACAGGGATGATACTTATAGTATTTTACATCTGAAATTCCATATATCAACTTAATGCTACTGTAACATGCCATTCGAACAGTGCTTCTCAAACTTTCAATATTTACGACCCAGTTTTCAATCATAATTTTCCTCGCACCTTCTCCCTCCCCTACAATAACAGTGTATTGAATGCAGTAATAATGTATAACACTTTGACGTTAAAGCTGCAGTACAACTTTACTTATTAACCGTACAAATTATCAAGTATAAAATTTTTATACAATTTTTATATGATAAATCTATGAAAAATATTAAACATGTTCGTAACTTAATATTGATATTTAGTATCAAATACACTCTGTCGTGCGGGTACATTTTTAAGTTAAGTATATCAGAGTCAGTGTGTTTTTTTATTATGTCAGATTATAATTTGTTTTGCTTTCCTTTTAGTCAATTGGTAATTTTTTTAAATCTTTTACATTCGACTTTTTGATATGCTTGCGCCCCCCCTCATAGGGTTATCACGCCCCAAGGGGGCGTGTTCCACAGTTTAAGAAACACTGCTTTAGAAATAATATGAATAGTGTATTTATATTTAGTTCAACAAATGCTTTGTTCTTATGTAATCTGATTAATCTCAATCTTTAATGAAAACCATTAAAACATACTAAAAATCAAAACATTTTAAGGCTTAAGTGCGGAGAAAATCAAATATTTACCTTTTGTATGATCCTTAAAAAATTCAGTGGAAATACATTTAACCAGGAGCAGGCGCGCACTCAATAGTAATGTTTACGGCAGCGCAAAGTGACAGTCACCAAAATGATTTTTTTACAATTATTTTTACTGTACACGAAAAAATAATAATTGTAGTGAATAATTTCTGAAAAAGTATACGTTTCTAACTTTAATGAGTATTCAATTTTCCTTTGATAAATTGAGAAAAAATATAAATTAAAATGAACCAAAAAATTTCAAATATGCGTGACTTTAATAAACGACACTTTAGCAAAGAACTTTTCGCTAATATTACAGAAATATTATTTGAAGACAAACTGACTAATGTTATTCAAGTCAGTGTTTCACAAACTGTGAGGCGCATCCCCTGGGGGTGCGAGCATATCAAAAGTAAAATATTACAAAAATTTATTTACTGAAATGAAGTAAAACAAAATACTTTCTGGCACTGATTTAATTAAATGAATAGTGTAATAACTTCACATGCTTGTTTTTATGTTGCATCGGAAACATGACAGAAGAAAAATTATACTTTGTAGTGTGATATATTTCTTCTGATAGGAAAAAAGAATCTTCAAAGTTAGCTTTAATTAGATATATTTTTGATGTATTAAAATACTTTGAAACCTATACAAAGACATTTTTACTGCATAATCAAACATATAATTTCAAATTATCATGATTATAAAGTCAACCTTGGATTTTTTGAAGCATTTTAATTCCGTGAAAAGCGTTCTAAAATCAATGTACCTTAAGCGATTTTTTTTAAAACAATTAATCCTTTTAACATGGGAAAGAAGTGACTGATTTTTTTCCACTTTTTGTGAAGCATTGATCTATCACTTATAGCATATAACTTTTAGGGAAAAAATTTTTAGTGATTTCTTAGTAAAAAAAAATCCTTTATATACCAAAAATCCTCAGTCATAAAAAAATGTAAAACTGTTTGAATATTAAGTGCAAGAGATGCATCAGCTTTAGAACAGTACTTCATTCAGTAGAATTGTAGTGAAATTTTTAGTTTCACCAAAAGTTTATTTTTTAGTTTAGTTTTTATTTTTATTTTATACTTTTAGTGAATAAAATATCAAACCACGAAAATATACTGCTGAACAGAACGAAACCTTACTCTATAACAAGACTCCCTTTTTTGAAAAAAAAAATAAAATTTAATACCCACACACACCAAAATCTTTAAAACTTTTCCTCTACTTTAGCTCTTTATACAAGAACTCCTACGACGAAGCATGTGAGTGTCGTATTTCAAACTTCTTACTAACTATTTACTTTAACTCCACGCTCCAAGAATATGAGTAATACAAAAATACTCGCTTGTGGATTTATATACATATAGGACTCGAGTCTCTGATTTGATAAAAAAAAAATATCCAATCAAGTTGACGTCTAGAGGTAGTTCCTTCTGTATTTGCACTCCACTTAAATAACGGCGTTCGAAGAAGTGAGGGTATCCAGCACTTGTAGTAGATGCCAAGCGATAGCGAAAATGAATTTCTCAGCTCAGGTCACCACTTTTCCACGTGCAGCCATAAATGGCTTTTCAGATGTAGAAGGTGTATGGTTTAATCTTTTTTTTTCTTCATAGAAGCGTGACAAAACGTTCGATGGAAACTGTTTTATTTATTAAATCTTGCCGACGGTTAAAGCATTTGCTGAGATATTTTGGTTTATATTGTTTATTTTGCAGCCCTGGGGGAAATTTCTGAAATATTTTGAGAATGATATGAAAAAAAAAGTTTATGTGCTTTTGGTTCTTAAATTGCAAGGCTAGACTGTGTGTTTTGAATAGGCTTAGAATAAATTGAGAATGTTTGTTTGGACCTGAGCTCTGAGATATTGAAGGGATTGCAATACATTATGTCTGAGAATTATTTTCAGTGAAGAGGTTTCGCTGAAGAAACTCCAACATATATTGTGCTCAAATCATTTTTTTTCATATGCAGAAATATATGTGTATACAACTTTTTAGAAATCAAATTCTCAAAGTCCCGAACTTTATAATATCTTTAAAATTAATTTCTTATGACTAAAAAGGATACTTAAAAACTTTTGATTATGATCATCTGAAACTATTGGCTTTCTAAAATCAAGCTATTAAATAATTATAGAATAATACTAAATTTAGCAATTATTTCTTTCATAATTTTATTTCTTCTTTCTGGAAAAACTCAACACTGTATATGTCTTATTTTATCTTAATACAAAATATGAGACTAAAAATGCCTTTACCTTTTTAACGGCCTTTATAATGAATGGAACAATACTAATTATAGTATTGAGCAATTGGAGAAGAATTAATAGAATTTCCATCCAACATGTGAGCTCACTGTTTTTAAAACATTAAGTAAATGTTGGATTCTTTAGTATTCAAGCCTGAAAATTGCAGAATTCTAATTTAAAAATTAAGAGAGGAAAAAGACTGAAGAATTTTAAAAAAATACATTAATTAAGTAAAAATATTTTCTTTCCTATTGATGATGCTGAGAAATTTATATAAAATGCCAAACATTATATTGCGAAGTAACATTAAATGAGGTAAACAGGAAGCTTTGGAAAGTTGTTATCAAATCAGTAATAATCACACTATTGCTTCAAGTGTTTTTTTAAATCCCTTTTGGAAAGCATATTAATTATTTTTTAGATATATCTTTCGTAAAATGAAACACGAAAGAAAACAGGAAAATTATTACAGATATAGTCTTGAAATGGAACACAATGCTTGTCAACATGAAACTCTTGTTAAACACTTTTTTAAAAAAAAATAGAAGTCAACTAAGAATCTCTTGCTATTTCTTTGTTGCCGGAAGGATACTTCACATAATGTAACTTTGTCATATATAAAAACACTCTGAACATTCATTCCATCACACTTCGTTAGATTTATCAATAATTCTTCTTTGCGAAAAAATAGTTCAAATGTTTTCCATGTGTATGTGTGCGTGTGTGTGTGGGTTATAATTTCCTTGTAATTCGATTTTTCGTAAAATCTTTTTTATACTATCCTTATTTTGTATTATGTGTCATTAATGTAACGTATTCTCATACGTTCTACAGCATTATTTCATTGTGGTTAACACAAAAAATGATTTTCTACAAGCCGACTATTTTTACTAATCCTGCAAGCTTATCCAGTTATTTTGTGGAACTATTTCTCAAAAAATCATTATTGAAATGATTCCTTCTTTAGGCGTGTTTTACTAAAAAGTGAACCTAAATTAAGCGTTAGGTTCGGCAGTGTAATAGGCTCCATTCCGTAACCGTGCTCATATCGGGGACGCTCGCCTAGTTTTGAATTTTTAGGTAAGTGTTTTTCAAAAAAAAAAAAAAATCTATGCATACTTTTTACCGTGAAACTCCATTCTCTTTATTTAAATATTACAGTTTTGCAACACATTCATCTCCACTACAGCAAGGGGACGGAAGAAGTAGAGTGCAAGCAAAAATACACTTTATAACAAAAAAAAATCGACTCACCAAGAACGAGTTGACCAATAGAGACAAAAATCAGTGGGTAAAAATATTATGTACAGAATAAAAAGGATTAAAATTTCAGAAAAAAATAATGATTTATTTCAAAATTGCATATTTACAAAGTCAGGAACTTAGTAAGGGGTTTCTCACCTCTAGCGTATATGAAAGCTGTCAGAAGGTATGGCATAGATGAATATGAATTTATGTATATATGTATGTAAATCATATATACTCATGCATAAACACGTTAATGGACAAAAAAAGTAGTGACCAAGACATAATTGCGGGATCGCAATGAAACTTAGCATGGTGGTAAATGCGGAAGAGATATGCCAATGATTAGAAAAACAGCGTGATTGTGCATGACGTATAGCCGGTAGAAGGCGTTTAACGTCGTTATCCGTGGACTATAAAAAAGAAAACCAAAACTTGTTTGAGTGTACTGAATCGCTTGCAAAGAAAGAGATGAGATATACATCCTATTACGTCATTTTCGAAGAAAATATGAGCGGCTGTGTCGTAGTTTGAGAGGAGGAGAATCATGTACATGATAAAAGATGGGTGGTCAGCAAGGCAAGTAGCTTGTCAATTATCTCGCTCTGATTGTGTTGTGAGGGGGTGTTGGGACCAGGGGATTCGAGAGATGTCATTTACACGTTAACCAGGCTCAGGACGCCCTCCACAGACCATTCGTCCAGAAGACAGCCACATCGTAATAAATGCACGCGTACAGCTAACTGCTTCATCAGCCGCCATCGAGGCACATGTAGCACCTTCACTAGAGGTTCCTGTGTCTTTTCGAACCATACGAAAGCGCCTGGCTGACACACCGTTCCCGCAGCTGGTGTGATGGTATGGGATGTCATTTCGTACATTACACGGTCACCCCTAGTACTGCTCATTGGCACCATGATAGCCCAGCGGTATGTCCATGACATTCTGCAACCACATGTGTTGCCACTCATGCAACGACTCCCAGGAACCAATTTTTTCAACAAGGCAATGCTTGGCTACACACGCCAAGGGTATCACAAGACAGTCTCCTTGTAGACTGTCTCCTTGTAGACTGTCCTCCAAGTAGGACCAATTGCTTGAATGCACAGTGGTACGCAAAGAAAATGTATAATGAAAATTTTTGAACTCAATGATCTCGTGCCACATATTGTAAACAAAGTTTAAATTATATTTTCCACCCCCAAAATCCTCACGTGATTCTAAGTGTTCTCTCTCGAAGAAGAAGAAGAACGAGTTTCTGTTCTATGTGGGCAGAGGATAGAGCCTCTATCCACATATAAAAGCTTTCCAAAAACCTAAATAAATCATTTTTATTTTAATTGCACATTTGCTTAATTCATTTAGATAACATAAAAGAATACTTAAGGCGTGTCGAAATTTGTTTCAAAGATCAGAAATTTTATTTTTAGTAATCAAAATACAATTTGTAGACTTACAGGGAGAAAAACTGATTTTAACTCTCCATCAGAGGACATGAAATGCAAAAAAAGTTATATTGTTTTGTCATCTGTATTGATTTTTATGCGTTTTAGCTTCACTTAACACATATAAATAGACTACATATCCAACATTCGCTTGGAGAAAAATTATTTAATAAGTGGCTAGACCTATTAGCCTCTGCCCGCTAAAGAGTTATCATGAAAAAGTTGTCAACATACCTGTGCCTGCAAGTCAATATATTTGTGTTCCTTAAGATTACGGAGGCTACCCAGATTCCCTCGATAGTACAACGTGAACCTGATTGTGTGAACTTATGTTAAACTATGCATTACATATATATATATAGTATTAAAAATTGTTATCATGACAATGATTGTATGTATGCTGTGTTTAACACATAACCTTGTCCTCATAGGCCTAAAATATCTCGTGGAATTTTAATATGTGGAAGTCGCCAAGCTGTACACATCTCAAAGAAACAGCGTCGTTAAATTTTTTTGTCAAGATTTTTCAAACACTGTACTCCATTGGTTCATTTTTACACTTGCACCTCCTCACACATCGAAGCTCTGCCATATCAAACGACAGCTTCTAAGAGTAAAAATACTGAAGTATGCTCAATAAGTATGTACTTAATGTATGCTCTGAAATGTACCTCATTGAATTTTTTTATTCATTTTAAACAACCGAATTATGAATGCATAAATAAAAAAATATGATCATATATTTTCAAAAACCATTCGCATATCGATAAAAAAATACTTTTCTTAGACAAAAAATAATTAGTGTTTTGAAAGATATTTATCTATTGAGTAAAAGTTCAGAGAAATATAAGATTTGAGATACATTTTCGTAAAATGTTGATTTTATAGGGTTGGTAATTTTTTACATAAATTCGAACAAAATATCAGTTGGTTCAATAGTTCCTTACTTAGCGCGACACAAACGAGACTCGTTTCTTAACACGAATCTCTAAAACAATTCCGTGAACCAGTACCTATAGATATTTCATTACTTATTGAACCAGTAAATACTTTAATAATGTTTTTATTGTAGCATTTTTCGAATATAACTATCTGTACAAATAAAAGTTTTGTACCTGTAATCACAGATCCCAACAATTAAATTGAAATTGAAATATTTAAATCATAAGTAATATTATTTATATAATTAAATGTTTCCCTTCCCTTACAATGAAACAAATATTGCAACAATATCATACAAAATGTGAAAGAATACCCATATTATTTTTTAATTAAATTATAAAATTCCAAAAAAATTATGTTTCAGAAAAAAAAGTAACATAATGTGTTAGAATTTAGAAAAGATCTCAAATGCATAGTTTTTATTTACTAGAATTAATTATTTTAATTAAATAAACTGAGGGATTCGGCGAAGAAATTCATTTAAGTATATGCTCTATGTAAACATGCCCCCCCTTTATCATTCATAATATTATTATCTTTAAATATGAAAATTTTCCATACTATTGTTTATATTTTTTTTAAATCATAATAAATGGAATAAAAAATAAATTATAATAATTCAAGTAAATCAACGTTTTTTGACTTATGTATAGAAAGGGGGGGATTCAACTTTTCCAAAAAAATTTGGTTTTTCAAATTTTGAGGGAACATAGATTGTTCTATGCTTAACAACAGTTAGTATGAAATTTTAATGTACACTTATACAAAGAAAGTAACCTTATTTTACTCTTGAAAACCATTCTGGAATCAAATCATTCGTACAAGCAAACATTCCATAGAAATTATACCATTAGACTCTTCTTAAAATATCCAAAAGTTATGTGAATCTTCAAGTATAATAGTTAAGAAAAAATTTTCAGTATGAAAGGTAACTTATCCTAAAGTATAAAAAAAATCAAAAACGTTCTTTAAAAAGTAGAATTTTTTTTAATTACATCACAAGCAGCTAACAAGAAAAAAAAACAATACAATTTATTATCTTATAAGATTTAGATGTATTAAGCAAAAATGAATGGACGAGTTTAGGATATTTAATCTAAGGGTTTTTATGCATTTTTTTTGTATAATACTTTACAAATTGAGTGATGCATTGAAACAATCTCACTAATCATATCCAATATAGCTAAATAGAATTAATCTGCAAGAACTTTATATTTGAAGCATAAAGCAAAAAAATATTAGTTGTTGATTTTAACAAGTATAATTTTACATAGAATATATTGCTACTTACCAATAAAAAACAATATAGACTGATGCTTGGAGTAATATACATTCAACAGTTTGTTTCCTTAAAACTGCAACAGTTTTTCACAATAAACATTAGCATATATCAAAAAAAAATTTTCTTCTAGAAATGAACTCTTCTAGAAATTCCACATAGAACCAATTTTCCACTGTCACATAAACTGTATACGAAAATTGACATCAAGCACAATATTCAGTTTTTTTCACAAAATGTCATCTTGAAATTAACTTCAAATATATATGTTCCTCAAATAAAACTGCAGAGATTGTTAAAACACGCAAATTCTCTGCGATATTTCTAAATATTTATACGTGAAAGTTGAAAATTAAGACAATGAAATAAAACACGTTCATGTACATCGAGTCATATATATCGAGATGAGAGAATCTATAGTGCATTTCAGCATACATCTTCTTGTCATCTGCTGACAATAGACGGTATTGGATGGTGACTATGAGTATTCTGAAATAATAAAAAAACACTTATTTTTAGAATAGGTGTCAGGATTAGAGTTACAAAAACATAGTTATCTTTTTTAAAAATTCACACAGATACATTATATATATATATATAAAACAATAAATACACATATAATTATCTATGCATAATTAAACATACATTTATAGTTATGTATGCATACACATGCATGCATATATTGATACGTACACATACACACATACATTCCATTACATTCGCAAAAAATACACTACCAACTATTAAACACACCAAACTTTAAAAAAATGTACATTATTTTCAGCGTTTTAAGTAAGAAATGATGTTTATGTAAGCATTGTGAAACAAAAATCCTCATTTTAAGTTATTTTCCCACTCTGTTGATTATAAAAGATGTCTGCGATTGATTCATACACCATCAGTAATACACTCTTAAAAGATGGACTTGACCAAGTACTTCTTCCTCTTCTAAAATATTCCGGATAATTATAGTGCATCGTATAATCTGTTAACATCAATAACTTTTCTGGTCTATTTGTATTCAGAGAGAATGAAAAAATCAATTTATCCATCATTGTATAGAAGTCATTTTTTTACCCTCATATGTTTTTCTTCTCACTATCATATTAATTCTTTATATTTTTTTTGTACTATTTATTTTAAGGTTCTTGTAAGGTAAGGGTCACACGTTTCTTTCTCTATAATTCAATCGTATCTGAATTTATTTAATTTTTAAACATCTTAAATTTCTTTAAAATAATGTCAATAGGGAAAAGCGAATTAACACTAGAAGAGATTCAAAAACTTTTAATTTATTTAAAGAGTATTTTGAAAATTCGGTTTGTAAGTTAAATATCGAAGATTTTTTTAAAAACTGTTTAAGTTATTTGAATAACAGAAACTTATTCTTTCTATAAGGGTTGTTGAACTTTTTTTTCTGATTTTACATAACCACATTGTATGCAAAAACAATGTTGCCACATAACCACATTGTTGCATTAGGGTATTGAAATTTAACGAATAAGTTGTGTTTTAGTTAATAAATTAAAATATTTATTATTCAATTGAAAAATTCCGTTTCATTTTTTTAAAAGTAAGGAAAAAATGCGAAGTTCTTAATTGTACATGAATAAATATTTCAAAACTATAATAATATATTTCGATGCAGCATTTAACTTTTTTTGTTAGCATAATTCTTTTCGTGGTTTTCTGAAATATTTAATTATTATAAATATTTTTGCTCTATATATATAACGTTATTTTTTAAACATTAAAGTCAATCATATTTTAATCTTGCTAAAAATAAAATTCAAAAGAGGAATATAAAAAGACGTAATCTATACTTGATTAAATTGCTTGAAAAACATAGTTCAGTTGATTGAGGATTTAAGTTATTTGGACTTATCGAAATTTATCCAAACAAAATTCAGATCATCATTTATGGAGCAATATTTATTCCGAAATTTCTTCTGAAAGAAATAAATTAGTTAATCATTTCAATCCATGCGGACACTCCAAGGGACTTTTTACAAGCCGCATAATTGTACGACATGACCGCTGTCGAATTTCTGCGCCAGGAAATTCCATCGATTTGGGCCGAGATCGAACCCGCAACTTTGAGTACAGAAGGCCAGCGACAAACAAACTACGCCACCCAGTCGGCTGTTATGTCGGTGATTGTTAAGTAAAGCAGTTGAGCCACCTTTGTCAACATTTGTATAAATATATATATATATATATATATATATATATATATATATATATATATATATATATATATTACCAAAGATAAGAAATACCTTTTTTAATCAAGTTTAAAACAGAAATTTTTTAAAAAAAATTATTTTTATTAATCGTTGTATTCATTTTAAAATATTATAAATATTATTTCATATAGTGTGCATTTTGTTACTTAATTGTGACAAAAAATAAATTGACAAAAATAAATTGTTTAACTACGTCCCTGAAAAAATATCGCGGCATTTTTCTATATTATAATAAATTTACTGATAACCAAGATAAAAATTGTATCTCGTTAAAATCCTTTAAATTTAATTTCTTTACTTTAACTTTGACTAAATTAAAGAAGCTTTACCTTCTTTCGTTTGATTTCTTTTCTCTTTCTTTTCATTCAATTAGTAAAATATTTATTGTGATGTCTTTAAACATAATGACAAATGAAATATTTCTTTAAAAGTTGAAATTTTAAGAATAGTCATCTTTTTTTAAATGAAATTTATTGAAGTGTCTTAAACAGAAATGAGTAAATTATTATCACACCCTATTCAGAAAGTTTATTTCCTTAGAAAAGGGAAAATGTTTTATCTTTAGGTGCTTCTGAACCATGAACATCAATTTTAATCAACAGGTGACCAACTCTGTATCTTGCTACTAGTGTTAGATGACGCGTGGGAAATTCAATCAATGGCAAAATGCTGGGAAATCAGCCTTGCTGAAAGTAACATCTGGAAAAAATTTTTCTTCTCAAATTTTACAATTCATAAAATTTGAATATATATCTTAAGCAACATATTACTTTAAATTATTAAATTATATTTCTAAAAAAACATTAGCATTTTTTGTATTTCAATTATGAACAAAGTTAAAAAATTTTTTACAGGCATTATATATATATAGTTTCAACGTTAAAATAAACCAGCTTCCATATCGATACCTAAAGTTGTGTTTTAACGTTTGGTTTATTTAAGAAAATAATAATACTATTTTACATATGTTGAAGTTGTAGTTTCGTGGGTTAGGAGCACTTATTCTTCTGAACCTTCATCTCCATTTAAGACATTTTGGATGACATTAAAACATTTTCAAACTACCCTTTTTACTAAGTAATGCTTAATATTTTAAAATTACTAGCTAAAAACATTAAAAAGAGAAATGAATTTGATATAAATTAATGTACAAATATCAATAAAATAGCAATAAAAAATTGATGAAAATAATCTTGATTTAGAAATTTATTAATTTATGTATTTATCCATTTTTTACCGTTATGGGATTAGGAGGAGCGATGCCTAGCCAGAGTGCGGTTGCCACAAAGTAGTCTGAGTTAAAGCGAGAAAATATTTAGATGTAAAATGTTAAAATGAGTTGGTATAGAGTGGAACTTTTGTGGATGGCTGTACCCAATGGTTCCAAATAGGTATGGAGGCAATTAAAAAGAAGTTAATCATGCATATTTTTGTTTCATATGTAACATGTACAACTTGTGGTATATTTAGTTTGACATACATTCGCGAAAGCACAATGTTGTTTTAAAATAAAGTATTAATCAGCTATGCTTATTTGATTTAGGTATAGTCTGAGAAGTTCCAATTTTGTGGAAATCATTTTATTATTGTACTCAATTTAATGACAATGGAGAAAAAAACAAATATAAATTAATTAAAGCAAATATGAGGCTTTTTTTTGGTTGAAAGTTTTTCGGGCAATTTGATCACTTGAATTTCATTCGTTGCCAATAGTTATTTTTGTACTTTTCTCAGAGATTGAAACTGATTGAAGACTTTTGAGAATGTTATCTCAAACAGCAAATATTTGGTTCAAAACATAAAAAGGTGAGGCAGCGTTTCACAAACGCTGGAGTGCGCCCCCTAAGGAGGCGTGATAACTCTATGAGGGGGCGCGAGCAAATGGGAAAGTCGAAAACTAAAGATTATTTTTAAAAATTATTAATTTACTGAAAGTAAACAAAGAAAATAAATTTTTGCATAACAAAAAGTAAAATACACATTTACGAAGATATAATACGCTTATAAATGTATCAGTACTGCACATTGTATTTTATAGTTAAATTAATATTTCTAAGTTTAGAAATAGTTTAATAATTACCCTATTCACTTGTCATATATAAAATTATATACAGAAATCAACACTTATCTGCATAATTTGTGTATGGTTTGTAATTAATCATTTAACTACCGTTTAAAAGTGACGCGATTTGCTCCTCAATTCCGCCGCTCTCCACGTAGGCACGCGTATGTCCTGTATTGGGTAGGAGGAGGAGAAAAGGAATTAAAATAAACAAATCTTTGAAGTAAATCCGTCGCAAGCACTGTCAAGGTACTTTTATTAAATTCTAAAGCCTTCGGAACAATTTTATGCATGGCAGTGCGCGGAAAAGATCGTACTTTGGAAAGACGTATATATACGTCCGGGTATTTGACATTCTGGTTGTGGGAGACGTATATGTACGCCGGTAGCACTTAAGATGTTAAAGTGGTATTGTAGCTTTAGCGTCAGAGTATAGTATTATATAGAATAAAATGCATTGTTATTGTATGGAGGGGGTGTGATGAAAATTATGATTGGATATATTGGGTAACAAATACTGAATTTTGAGAAACACGGACGTAAGAAGATAATTTTGATACATTATGAGATAATTTTTCTATTTCTACAGAAACCAATCAAAATATTAATCAGTGTTTTTTTTTAAATGGCAGCTTTTTTTAAATCATTATTTTACAATCATGGTAACATATCTTGTTTTCTTACTTTCAGATATTTATATTTAAATGTATCATTTGTGTTTAGTTATTTTGCACTCTGTAAATAAGGAGAGAGATATCGGGACTCTTTAATATTTTATTTTAATCAACAAAGATATTAAAGACACATAAAGGTTCCTCTAGAAAAAAATGATAATCAGTGTTTGAATAGCCTTATAAAGTTTTAGATTCATAAGAAAAACACTCTCAAGAACTTAGTTCCTAAAAATAATATTATTTAAAAAACAAAAGAGTTAAACTGTAGCAATAGCTAAGTTAAAAAAACGTATATTGATAATAATGACTTTTAACTGCATATCTATCTAATTTAAAATAATTTTAATCTTTTTTAAAGTTTAAAGTCTCTTTCATATCACATGGATAGATATTTATACATTAAGGATCATATATTAAATTGTTTTATATTAAATAAATACAGTAAATTTTATGATTATTACCGTCCCCTATTCTTGTGAGCTAATACTTATAAAATGAATTTATAGGAATGCAATTCTTCATTATTTGCAACTTAATTGTCATTTAGATCATAAAAAAACTAACAATGTTAAAATATATAATATTGTTTACAACATCATTAATCTATAGGATTTTTTGTAACACGTTTTAAGTAAATTTAATGATTTTACTTAATTATTTATTAATATTACTATTATCTAACTATCATTTTAATTAAACATTGATACCACTGCCACTTAAACTGTTTTCTCTTTGTTCAAATTTGTTAAAAATTATTTAGTTTCGTTTTTCTAACATTTTTTTTAATTACTTTAATCGTGTGGATAATTTTTGTTTGTTTTCTATTTACAGCATGATGTTCATTTTTGGAATATATGCATAAGAATATGTCTTTTTATTTATAAGCCTGAATCCTGATCTTTCCGTTGCTATAGATCTTTATAGGACGTGGTTTATACTTTTTTTGTTTTCTTTTCTTGGAGGAGGAAGAGGGAGGGCACATTGGATTTTTTCAAATTAATTTTAGAACGTTTACACTTATTATTATATGATTCGAAATTAGTAGATTTCTGTTTGATTCCAGGAAATTATAAAAATTCACATTTTTATTATTTATATAAAGTAATTTTTTTAATATTTTCTTTTTTTCTCGATTTTATTTTGGAAATAAATTTGAAAGATAAATATAAATTTTAACAGGAAGAATTAAAATACTTGAGACTTTTGTTTTTTTTATGAATGGAAATAAATAACAGGTTATGAGCTTCATCATTAAAAAATAGATAAGTAGAAATTAAAATTTTACAGATTAGATTATTAAGTTTGCTACCTAAACTATAAGTATTTCATATAAATGATCCCTTTCAAAGTGGTTAATTTCTTATCGCTTGACTGAGCTTCAAAATGTTTAGGTCCATCTTCAATAGTCCTTCACAGTGCGATGTTAATAAAGATTCAAATCAAATTTAAGAGGCAAATCTTAAAATTCATCACAATCAGATGTACTTAAAATGACCCTGACTTGCATTCTCTTTTTCCAGTATAACATTTATTTTTCCCTTGCTTTTCCTTATATTTTTCTGTGCTGATTTACATATTAAAAAAGTACTATTTATCTTTTCCAATAGAACACTATCTATGCATTGGTCTCTTGATACTCTAGGAGCAATAAAACAAGATTGCAGTAACAATTCGTTGAAAATTGGATAGATACCCATCACTGTTACAAACAGCAATTCAGTAATAGTTTTACAATCAATTAATACTAGAAATACTGAAACTTAGTATATACCTATATTGCCCAAAAGCAGTCAAAATGACTGCATTGTGAAAGAATGATTAACATGTAAAGAATTTTTTTAAATAATTTTAATACAGTTACAAAGCAAGCTTTTAGTAAATATTAAGATTAAAATAAATTATTCACTTGAAAAAAACAACATATTCTAAGAAATTACAAGAAATTGTTTAATATTATGTAATTTTTTTTTTCGAATTAAAATTAAAAAGCAGTCAAAATGACTGATTTTTGGGCAATCTAGTGTTAGTTAAACAATCGGTAACGTTTGTCTTTTTTAGATAGATTTTAGATTGATCAATAAGACACGCCCGACTCATTCATACTCTGTGACGATATCTATCATAATCCATACCTGGAATCTTCAGAGAGCAAGAAGTCTTCTTGAAAACATCTTGGGAAACAAAGTTATAAAAACAAATTACAGAGGATTTCTACATCATTTATTCTATAACCCCAGTAAGGAATTAATTTTTATACTCTACTATTTCTTCATCCAGGACAGCAGGCATTTATTCTTCGAAGCACTGACATATTAGTAGATGTTGAACTGTTATTTTTGAAATATTTATTCAAAGGACCATTACCACGAATTTTGCATTTCTCCTTTGCTCTAATCCTGCGTTTAGCATTACCCATTTTAAATGAAGAAATTAAAATTTTCAGCATTAAAATATTAAACAAAATCTTATAAAGAGCTAAGCAATAGAAAACAAAAGTTAAAAAAAAACCTCTTTTTTTTCTAGGTTTTGGTTAATATAAATAATAAACTGTCACCAATTATACTTTTATGGACCCTGAAAATTCAAATTCATATTTTAAAATGTATAAATTTCACTGCTATTGCATATTAAAACTATATTTTGAAATATATATATATATATATATATATATATATATATATATATATATATATGTAAACAAACATTTCTTTCAAAATTCTGGAATGCTGACTTGCACTTTCGGTTTCAAAAAACACTTATTAAGAAAAGGAAAAATTCCTTTAACTTAAGTTTTAAATAAGACAGTAACAAAATTAAGACACTATTTTAAAAAAAATCTATCTCAAATTTTGAAATACCATTGAAATTCAAAAATTGAAAATTAAGACGAAAATTATGTTTAGAAGGTATACACGCATACATTATGATAGTATGCGTTTCTTCCTATAAGTCAATGCTCCGCTGCGGACCAATCAACGTTTGATAATTTTACCACGGCCCGCTGAGGGTGGGACATTTTGATTGTTTTAATTTAACAATTTTAACATAGTGACATTTAAATATGCTTTCAGAATAAAATATAGTTACACCAAAAATGAATGCAAGTGTTTTAACGTGGAATATATAGTGATTTCTGTGAAAAGTTGCAATAATCCGAGAGAAATGCACCACATTTTGTAAAGTGGTAATAGTTTAATGTTCTTTAAGCGGCCCGGAATCATTTGATCCATGGACCGGAACCGGTTTGTGGACCAGGGGTTGCGGATTATTGGTATAAGTGATACACATATTGAATATTCAGGAAAGTAAAATATTGATAAATATAAATTATACTTCATAAATTAGATTTCAAACTAATTATTTAAATTTATAAGACGATTATTATAAATGAATTATCACGTAGTCATTACTTATTTTTATTTTCTTACAACCTATTGTTTCGAATTAATTCCTACATAATAATCGATGTGTCTGTTGAATATCATGATAGCAAACCGTTGTATGACTCTACATTGAACTTAACCATTAAAAATTAAAAATCACTTCCAAACTTAAATCAATTAGATTTGATTAATAGGTTTGATGTATTTGAGTAAATGAATTTCATAATTTTGTACTATTTGTAGAACAACACAAAGTTGTCAAAAAGATACTCTTCATTACTTGCAAAATGGACAGCACTACAAATCAGAATTAATATCAATAATATTAGCTGAAAATTAACTAAATTTGAAGTCAATAATTTCATTAATCTAAACTATAATACGAACTTTATTAACTTCAAATAACCTTTTTTCTCACAACTTATGTTTCTTTTGCGTAGTATATTTTTAGTTATGAAAATTAGCCTTAAGGATTCATACTTATCAGTTCTTTTTCCTGAACGAAACTTTTCATTTTAAATTCCATTCAATTTTTAAATTTAAAAGTTTCAAAAATCACGTAAAATGATTTATTTCTTTTGATTATACTAAAATGTGCTCCAAAATTTTAAAATAATGTCTCAAACATTTCACTATATAACATTTTCCTTTTTAACACTTTCGAAAGTGTTTCAACGCATATTACCAGAAAATAGAAATTGAGTATTATTAGAAAGTAATTTACTTCTTAGACATTTGTTAACCTTGGTATTTTAGTTAGCTACTCAATTAATTTTTGCCATAAGTTATTCGTTTTTTAGTCATCAACAGTAAATAATTAGTTTTCTTAAAAATCACTGAAAATTGATTAAATATTAAATGTCCCATTTTCAATGACTGCACAATGGAAACATAGAACCAAATAAAGAAAACAGTATTCGTTATATGAACCAACAAATTTATGATTATCTACCAATGAGAATAATCACCAAAACAATATTTATGTTTTCTTTTTCTCTTAAAATCCAGTTGTACATGCACTTTAAGAAAATAATAATAAATATACAGAAAAATGATTTTCCCGCATCGGAACATAGTGATAAACAGAATAAAGTTTTCTCATTTATCAGGAAATATATCATCTTTCTAATCATTCTAAGAATTTAAAAGTGTTAAATTTTGTATAAAACTCTTAAAGTTCATAATAACCTCATTTTAAATGCTTAGTAACGTGGATTAAACTTGGTTAGAATATTCAAATACGCTTTAATTATTCTAAGGACATGTACCACATACCTGATTAGAGGGATAATGAGGCTTGTGAATCACATTTTCGTATGTATATTCTTTGCAATCACCCAAGCTTTCATATATGCGCTCTGTCCTGGCATTTGGGGTTAAATCCACGTATTCTGGAAAGGTAAATAATATGATAAATTACATTGTAAATAGGATGATTACATCAGTTATAACTACGGATTAAATGGTTATGTACATAGTTGTGACAAAACTGTATTATAAATTCCATAGATATAACGGTAAATCACTGAAATGCTGTTATTATATAATTCTATGACCAAATACGCAAATTAATATTTGTATAAGGGACATATACATTTAGGCTCAAGATTTGCATACAGCTTGCCTATATTTGTTTATGATGTATCTCAATGTGAAGTATATACTCGCATATTTCAGCAAAATGAAATTACAGTATTAAGGTGCCTGACTAGTTGCGGGAACATTTTTTTTTAAAAATGCTGAAAGTTCATTTTGAAACTCATTTTTTGTTTCATTATAACTGAAAACTTATAAAAATAACAAAGAAAAAAATGCAATATATTTTTGTAAGAAAATTGACAATTTTAGGTTAAAATTAGGCATTTTTTGCACAACGCGGCAAACACTGTAAAATAAATTCTAATTCAAAAGATAAAAAAAGCTCTTTTGATGTTATTTAGAAAGCGTTTACCTATGTTTTGGTCTATCATCTTTAAATAACTTCAATTTATCACAAAATTAGGAGTCTGCACAAAAGGAAAAATTTTCAAAATTTTTGCATTTATCACAAAGAAAAACAATCATAACTAAGGTAAATATATTGTTTTTCTTATTCTCTAGTGCACAACATGTATGCTATTATAATACACAGCGATGCTAAATTCCATGCAATTATCTCAAGGACTTTTTAAAATATCATGTTTGCCATGCGATAAAATATGGAAAAACCTGTTTCGGAGAAAAACGAATTTAAAGATTTAAAATCTAAATCTTAAAACATTATACGGCTAAAACAACCTAAAACATCTTTATATCTAAAGAATAAACCTTTTATAAGCCCATATCAGTATTTTAAATTTGTTTCAAATTCTTTTTTTTTAATTTTGCTACCAATTTTTTAGAGTCAAAAAAGCTTTTCTTAACGTCTAAATGCATATTTTTTTAAATACAAATGATAGATATAAAAAGAACACTAGAAAAACTTTATTACGTTAAAAATAGCATTTTTATATGGAAAAACAAGCATACATATATATTTAAAATAAGTATCTTAGAGCTTAAGAAATATGTAATATAAATTATATTAATATGTGTTTTTTTGTCAGTAGAGATATTCCCGAATTTTTTTAAAAATATTGCATATCACAAAGGTTATAAAAAATTATAATGAAAATAAGTGCATGAACAGTTTTTAAAACCTCCATATGAATACACATTGACATTTTTTCAGCCTTGGTTATTTGGTTTTCCATGCAGCTTTTTTTCCGTGATTTTTTTTTTTTTTTTATATTTTAAAGGGTGTCTCACAGAAGTTAAGCGTTCCAAATCAAATTTTACAAATCCATGTACAAGATCTTAGAAGAGAAGTGTTTGCATTTCTAATTTTATATATATATATATTTAAATATATAAAAACATCCACAATTATCAATTGAAAAATTGAAATATATGAATCCTATAATACCAAAACACTTCAGAATATCAATGGCGAATATAAAAGATAATATTCCATCGTTTTCAAACAAAATTAAAAAAATATAAAATAAAATAAAAATTTATAAAATATCCAAGTGCAATCTTGGACTTAGGACCGATAAGTGGGGTTAAACTAGTTTGATGGCGCCAACCTTCCCCCTATTGCAACTTGGTAAGTTAATTGGAAAATATCCCAATTTCAAAAAAAAAAAATTAAATTCAAAAGTTAAAATTAAACCATTATACTTTAAATTAAAAAGTTAAAATTAAACCATTATACTTTAAATTAAAAAGTTAAAATTAAATCATTATACTTGAAAAATAAAACTATTCGCCATCGCATTCTGAAATATATTACAATATTAAAATTTAAAAACAATTTAGTGCATAATATAAGTGAACCATCAAACGCCCAAGATGATGCACCCATCTTTAAAATAGTTGTATAGGTAGAATAAAATAAATATTTGAGATCCGAAAGTTCAAATCAAAAAATATTTGAGATCCGAAAGTTCAAATTAAAAAATATCTAAAATCAAAAAGTTCAAACTAAAAAACCGAAAGTTCAAACTAAAAATCTGAAAGTTCAAACTAAAAAATCTGAAAGTTCAAGCTAAAAAATCTGAAAGTTCAAGCTAAAAATCTGAAAGTTCAAGCTAAAAAATCTTAAAGTTCAAGCTAAGAAATCTGAAAGTTCAAACTAAAAAATCCGAAAAAACTCTTTGAAAGTTCAAACTAAAAAATCCGAAAGTTCAAACTAAAAATTTGAAAGTTCAAACTAAAAATTTCTAAAAACCGAATGTTCACATTAAAAACACAGTATATTCACAAATGAATAGAGTAAATCATTAAAAACTCACCAAAAAGTATCCCATCAAGAATACGATCCATTTCTTATAGCACGACTTTTCATATTTAATATATCAATTACGACTTCATATTTTGCTCATAACATCTAACCAATGCCATGTCATTCAAACGATTCTTGATCCAACACTAGAGTTTGACCACTTGGCATTAGATGCAAACCAGACAACATGTAAAAAACTTGCTTGATTGATTGGTCATAAATGTGTGATTAGACATAAATGTTTAATTGGCAATAAATAATTTTAAAGTGTAGTCGTGTAAATATTGTTCTAAAAGTGTGTGTATTAAAATGTATCCTGTGTGTGGAATGCACAAATTCTTCACAGCTGGACCACGAACAAGCTGACTTTGTGGACCTAATGTTGTGTGGTGGATTTGTGCATTTACGAGTTTAAAAATATCTTTAAGAAATATTTCTGATCTATATATTTTCTCAGGAAAATGATGGGATAATCATTTTGTATGCAACATAATATAAATTTCTGGATATATATAAACATATATATATAATATATATATATATATATATATATATATATATATATAAACATATATATATATATATATATAAACATATATATATATATATATATATATATATATATATATATATATATATATATATATAGATATATATATATATATATATATATATATATGTTTATATATATATATATATATTTATATATATATATATATATATATACATATAAACATATATATATATATACGCTGCTGGACAATTGCTAAGGACGGATCACAAACTGCTATGCAGCGTAACATTAAGCGAGACATGAGGCCTAATAGGATAAAATATAGTGGCCACAATGTTCAGAAATTAGAATAAAGAACATTTATTGTTCTGGAAAGTACAAAAGCTGTGAAACATCTGAAAGAAAAAAAATGTTCATTTGATCTGCGTACGGAGAAATGGAACAATGCATCTAAAAGTCAGCAGGCACGTTAAAGAAAGGTAAAGATATGTCCACCGTGGAGTGTGATGCAACATTCCACACGTCGTACCATACTTTGCACAACATTATCCAGCAGCTGTTAAGGCAATTTATCCCATTCCTCTGCGAGTGCACGGATGAAGGAGTTCTTGTTTGTCGGAGGATAGTTTCGACCAGCAACTTGCCTCCCCAAAGCATCCCACACATTTTCAATGAGGTTTAGATCTGGAGAACGTGCTGGCCATACGAGACGTTGAATACCCTCGCTGTCTAGACAATCCTGAACAGCAAGTTTTCGATGACATGTTGCGTTGTCGTCCATAAAAACAAATTTATCATCGACAGCACCACGGAAAAGACGAACACGAGGAAGTAGAACTTTATCAATGTATCGTTGGCCCGTCAGAGTCCCATTCGCAACCACATGTAGGCGCGTGCGGCCATTGATCACGATGCCGGCCCACACCATGATTCTGCATGTCGGATATCGGTCCTTTTCCTGGATATTTTCTGCACGATAAGCAGTACCACTTTTGCGCCAGATCAGTTGGCGTCTACAATCTGATGACAGACTGAACCTACTCTCATCTGAGAATAGTACGCATGCCCAGTCCTGTTCAGTCCAATTGTGATGCTCACGACACCATTGCAAACGGGCAGTACGGTGCTGTCTGGTCAATGCGACACACACAACAGGTCTGCGTGCGTATAGTCCTCCTCCCCTCAAACGTCTGGCAAAAGTTTTTCGGGAGATCTGCTTTCCTGAGGCAGCAATAAACTGATTTGCCACTTGCTGAGCTGTGGTGCGCCTGTTCCTTTTTGCTGATAGGGCGATATATCTGTCTTCTGCAGGCGTCGTACTTCTAACACGACCTCCCCTGCGCCGTCTACTACACATTCCAGTAGTTTTAAATGACTTCCACAGCCGTGAAACAACGCTGTGAGCGATGTCGAACTCCCTGGCATTATCTGTTATTTTTCGCCCTTCTTCGATCTTTCCAATAATTCGGCCACTCATAAAATCATCTATGTGATGTCCGGAAGACATGCCAAAAGTTTTAAGTTCGTCTATTAAATATTTCCTGTAAAACTTTGACTTGAAACAACAACTGTTCACACGCGTCAAAACCTTTAAAGCTTTTATGAACGCTATCACGTGATGAACAGACGTGGAAAAAAAAAAAATTGCATACTCATACTTCTCCTTACTAATATCCCGCACTTATTCTAACTTTCCACATTTTGCTTCCTTTCATTTTGTGGTTGCTATGGATAATAGTGTTATCCGTCCTTAGCAACTGTCCAGCAGTATATATATATATATATATATATATATATATATAATGATAACAAACATGTATACTTCAAATTTAAAAGAAATTAACGTTAATAATGCACTTAAGCGAAATGTTTCAAGTTTAATAATTGCATTTTTAGTAAAATACTCCATAAAATGTTAATGAAAAATGCTTTCTGAGTAAAGTTTGAAACATTTATGAATGGATTTTAACTTTTTTGTCACCAGTTAACTAAGTATTATTGGAATTAGCTCTGTGTCAACATTCACATTACTGCTAGCACCAATGATGAAGCAAATTTCTTAAACCTCCCAGACCTTGCTTTAGGAATAATTAATTAATATTTTGTCTTTGTGAACAGAGTTTTCTATCAAATATATAAATTAAAGTTAAATATGAAGCAAAATATTGAGAAGCAAGGGCATAAGAAAATGACAAAAACTTTACGAATTTATTTGCCAAATTGCACTTCAAGTAATAAATTATTTTTTCAAAAATATCACCATGGCCCGATATCACCTTACCTAAGTTAATATTTTTAAATATATTCGATAAACACCAAAAAAGTGTAAAAAAAAGTATTAAAATGGAAACACTTCCAGTTTTGATGTCTAACTTCCGGTTCGTTTTTGCTGCTCTCTTTTGACAAAAAACTGTTTTAACTTCGTAAATAATTGAAGTACAAACAAAAGTAAGGTATTTTTAGAAAACAGAAAATTCAACTATATAAAATTTAAGGTAAAAAAAATTCGTCATTTTCATCACAATTGACGTTTTTGCTCTAGTCAGGCAACTTAATCTAATATGTGTCCTTATGGTTACATTTAAATAATGAGGATAGATACACTTTAAAGTTTTGTTCATAATATTACCCGCTATTACTCATGAGAAGATTTGTACATATATAGGGCGAATAAAAATATATGGAAGTTTTATTAACATAAACTATTAATAAACAAAATATATTTATTAATAGTGTATAGTTTAAATATATGAATTTTTTGTTAAAAAGGATAATATCCATTACAGAGATATCCAAGCAAAAAAGGGTGTCGACGTATAATGTTAAATACGAAGCTATATGAATAACTCTAATCGTCAAATATACATTTCACAAGTAAGGAAGTGGACTTCAGTAGTCCTTTAAGTTCTTCAACGCATAACACATATGATTTTCATTCTGATGTCAGTATGATTAGCCTTACATTACGTCCTACCCAGAGTCATTTGTCAGTACTATAACGGCCACCAACATACGACACGTATTAAACATTTTAGGCCAGTCACTTATGGGACAATCTCTCGCCAGTAAGTCCAATTGGTTAAGGAATCAAGCATCTCTGTACACAATGAGTCATTCACTGCGCAAGGTAGATAGACTTTAGTTAACGACTTAACGAAAAAAATTGTCCATTACAAATGTCACAATTCGTACTCTTTCTAAATTATCCGTAACACGCAGCTTTCTAGAACCGCATTCTATTAAGTACCTGACGCTGTCAGTCAATGTATTATTGCATCGTTTTAAAATAAACATAACTCACTGTTGGATGCTGTTTCTCCCAAGATGAAACTTTGGCAATTCCGCGGGATTATTAAATTGTACTTTTACTGTCTGAAAATATAACTTTACATGTATATAATGCGTTAAATAACTAATATCTAGATTTTCTTAACTTACCAGTTTGGTAATTCTTTGAAAAAATGTCTGTCTGTTTTCCTTCAAACACAGTTTCTGAACAGGATGGGGTTCTACAAGGAATATGAGAACTAAATTTGAAAACATTGCCCATAACTTAAGATATAGAAAGTACAAACATTTATAAAACTAGTAAATTTCAAACATAAGTTAACTTTGAATTTTTAATCTATACCTTATTTTAGTTAACAATCAAATTTCAAAATGATTGTAAAGAACAATAAATATCTCTTCTCCTGTTAAAAAGAATTTGAAGGCTCACACATATTTTTAAATTAATATTTTCACAATTTTGTAAAATTTTTTGGAGCTGTTCTACTCTCTACTTCTAAAACTAAGCAACAAACAGAAAAATTGGTAATAAAATAAAAATAATTTATTTAATCACAAAGAGGCTTTCACAGGTCGTTTATCAGTAAAAGACACCTACTGGTTTTAAATGAAAAGTAAAAATAATGTCAATACTTAATGCTAAAAATAATTAGTTGGAAACGTTTATGCCCGTGTGACCATCCCTACTAGAAATGCATACCCGACAGAAAAGCTTAATACCGGCAAGCAGGTTAGCTGTCAATCGCCATCTGGGGGCCTTTGGGGCCATTTAAAAGAATACATGTTCTCAAGTCATTAAGGCTTAAGGAAGGATTTTACAGAACAGAAAGATATCCTCTGAGCCTAGTCAAGACGCACTTAAACGGGTGAACTTGCTTATCAATCTATTCGAAGCAGTATTTCTCGCTCCACATATTGATTGATAACAGTGAGCTCTACGTACTCTTGTGTAAAATTCCATAAACATTGTATCAGGCCCCATTGCTGGCAGATATGGATGGAAATGTGGGTGGAGGATTTTTTCTGATTAAAAATAGATGTCAATGAACCGGGAAAAAAGACGTGGATGTCAGGTCAGTCCTAAACTGATAACAATATGGAAACCAGCTTGGAAGTATCTGGTAAAATACTCCATATTGGTCATAGCTCTGTCTTTCAGTGATACTGTAAGTGTAAGATTAGGCTTTGAGATTCCCCAATGCCGGATCAGTTTGGACATATAGTGCATAAAGAATTGGGACTCATCGATAAATAATACCTTTGCCCATTTCTGTGATGTCCAATTGAGATTCAAAGCTCAATGCAGCCGAGATCATCTGTAAAACGATTCCTATGGCCTTCTAAATGATGGTTGTCTGGAGTAAAGATGACTTTCATGTAGGCGTTTACAAGCAGTTTGTCGGGATATATCTATTCCTGATGCCTCCCCAATGCTCTAATAAAGACGGATTTAATCTGTCTGATAACGCAAAGCTTGTAAACACCGAATACACTACTCGGGGTTGATTGTGACTCTATCATGTCTTTGTGACACATCATTTTAATAGTTGTTCCAGAAGCTACTGAACATCAAACGTTGACATTTAAGGCCTGCACAATCTCCATCGGTAATTTTCCATAATGGATAATTCCGACTGCATAACAGCTATGTTTCCACTCAAACGCCGTCAATGACCCAATTTCAGAAATTTAGAACTAAGATATAAAGACATGAGCACACCAAACAACGTAACGAAGAAAGACAACTGCTGAAATATACATATTTTTATCTATCGCATTTCACAGCTTTATATGTGATTATACAAACATTTTACTACTAAGTTATTTTCGAATATCGCTGCAAAATACATATGCTACTTTTGTTACTGCAACCTTTTACTTCTCGAGCTATACTCATTTTACTGTCCGTTGTTTATTTTTTTAGATAGAGTGTAAGCAAGTAATATTTTCGAAATAATTTTAAAATCCATATAACAAACCATGATAAATTTGTTCTATAAATAACTGTGAAGCAGTATTGAAAGACCATGAAGCATTGATCATATGTAACAATATATATAGCATAGAATAAAAAAAAATTAGTCATTTATATTGAATTATTTATACAAATTTTAAGATATTCTTGTTTTATATTTTAGAATTTTACTGTGCAAAACTCAATGTTTGAAGTTTTTAACTATATAAAATTGAAAAATTATATTATTTTTAACCGTATAAGTTATGAAATTGTGGAATATAAAAAATAAATAAAATTAAAAAAACTTTTAAAAGTAATAGCAAATGCGAAGATAGCAGGTGCTATTTGCACTATAATGAAACTAAGAATTAAGTGTAATGAATGTAGTCGATGCCACATGTCACATATATGCAATGCTGGTCCTTCAGACTAGAATACCATCAAGAAGCAATGATATAAACTATGAAATCAGATGAAGAGAAAAATTTCGTACTATGTAAATGGTAGGATTAGTCATAACCAAATGACTGTCATGTGAATGTGGAACAGATGAGCTTTGGAAGCTTTTACTGAACATTATATAGATTAAATCTGTCATCCACCTCTTACTTTAGATGGAACAGACATTTATTCCTTGTTTCAGGATTTTACAGACACATCACGTTCATGGAGGAAGGGAGTTGGCTTATTAGCAGCAAGCCAAAAATTCGTACAGGCGTTCGAACACATCTGAAGAAACATGCCTGCCTGCATGGTGATCAGTATTGCGACTTCCCTTGATACACTGCAGCATCAAAAAGCTTGACTTCAGTGGTGCACTGAGCAGCAAAAATTGTTTACCAAAGTGACAAAACGTCTTTCTTTTCTGACGAGTATTATTTCTGTGTGCATCATTATGATTAATGTGTCTGTGAAAAGGACCTGTTTGCATTTAAAATTGTCATATGTGGCCTGTACCTGGTACGACTCAAAAGAACTAAATGACTCAAAAATATCTTGTTAAAATAATTGGCAATCTAAACTTCTGACGTTACATTTCATACATTTAAGGCCGGTGACTGCTCCCTATTATCTAGGCATTGATATTACGCTTACTAAACAACGTGCTGTAGACGTACAAGTACAATTGGCTGTCCAAAAATTTGCCTTCGTAGTATTTCAGGGCTTGGACCAATATCCCGAGGTCTGCGTTTGAGAAACATTGCCTACCGACTCATCTGGAGAACTTCAATTCAATTATTAAGGAAAATGAATTGTGACCAAATCTCTTAGCAAACACAGCTTTGTGAAATTGCACTTTTTATTGTTTATTTATTGGTCAGCTGTGTAGCTCAATAAAAACATACATTTTGAGATGCTCTGTATCCGAATATATTAAAGTGCATGTTATAAATATTTAAAATGGAAGCGCATCATTCAATCAAGCTACATACTTAGTTTCAGTGAGTGATTGTTGTAATGTGACGAATCATGTAATTTTAAAACGCTGTCAAAAATGATGCACACCTGAGGCTGTATTTTACGCTACAAAAATTCTACTTCCCGGCCAATGCCCAAAATTTAAACTTCAACTTTTTTTAAAGTACATCAGCATGTTTAAATGAAACACCGGTGATGGTGCCAGAATTCTAACCAATCCACGATTCAACAGAAAAAAATCCACACAAAAGATTTTAATCAAGACCATTCCGGTGACATAGTTACACCTTACATTTAGAAATAAAAACATGCACAATGAACACAGAGAACTATTATTAATGTTTCAATTACGCAATTTGCATAGTTCTAATATTACCGATTTAAAAGTACGTGAATGTCTCGTCTTCTGTCACGATTGAGAATTCCTAGAGGAAATGCATGGATTTTGCAAGCATTCAGTCATGTTATTTTACTTTTAAGCTTGATAGTTGATTTACAATTTATCAAGGTGCACTATTTACAATGAGCTTGTACTGCTGACCACTGAGCCAATATCAATTTTAAATTATTTTCAATTATCTCTAAAAAGTGAATAAATAGTAAAATTTATGAAGTACATAAGTCATCTTAGTCTTCTTCTAATATGTATAGGTTCTATAATAAGAAAGAAAATATTTACATTGCTATTGTTTAAGTAGCTAAGGTCTTTAAATGAATGTATGGTGTGATGAATCAAAATTCATCATGTAATATAGTTACAGGAATTTATTTATATTAATTTAACGTAACTAAGGGTTTGCACGTAGAATCTTGACGTATCATTTTCAAGAACTGAACCAAAAAAAGCAGGATTTTAAAATAACTTAAATTTACTCATAAAAATTTGAATGATGGAGAAATTAGTTACTCATTTCATCCCCTCATCAGCTTACATCTTCTAGATAAGTAAGGTATTAACGATCCCAAGTTTTTCGAATGATATCTTCTTTCTCTCATGGGATTTTCTGTTTTTTGGTAAACATAGATAATGCACTCAAAGGATATCTTAAATATTTTTTTTTCTATATTGGACCATTTTTCTGTCATTTCTTTCGATTTTTGTGTATTTTTCTTTTACAAATTTATGCTGATAACGAATGTTTGTTTATTTTTCATTTTTAACCCAAGCTTAGCGCAGCTTTATAGATGTACTTTTTAAAATAATGTACTTTATCTACTTGCTTAATTTTTTGATATAAATGAATTCATATTTTTTCTCTGATATTTTATTAAATGTAACAATATTAAATAAGTAATATTTTATTTGATATGCAAATTATCTGACCAGTATATAACCCTTTATCTCTACCAACGATACTTATAAGTTCCACTCACTTTAAAATTACATATATCAACCATTTTACGAATACTCTGACGACACTTAGCAATAATATTATTTTCAATCCAAACTCTTCCAAGATTAATGGCAGCACGGGTTCTATGATGAGTATTTTAGTGGGAAGGTGAATAGTTTTAGAGCAGACATTGCGTTTTCAGCTGACTGCGGTTTCAGCGGAGTGCGAAGATCATCATTTTTGTTCCGAAAATATAGTTCATGTCAAAAGATAAGTGTCTTATTATTTTCATTGTCAAGGAAGACCTATGAAAACGATTTGACTCTTTATTTTAAGCCAACAGTCTATATAATTAATTTTACACAGTTGAATATCTTTCATTAATTAATTAGCTGTAACAGATTAAATTTCCCAAAGTTGAGTATTTTGTTTATGTTTATCCCTTAATTTTTTCAATGTAGTGATTCAAAAACAAAGTATTGCAAGAAGAAAAACTGCAGTAAATCATAATGAGGTAGATAAATGGATAATATGTTTTTATATATTGAAGAAAACTATCTGCAACTTATCTTTAAATTAATATACCGTGCTGTCTATATTTAAGAATATTCGTATATGTAATTTATATTAAATGGATTTTTTTTAAAACACGATTCGTACAATTATGTTTCGCCTTAAGTTTTATAGACAAGCACTTAAAGGTGGAGTGAATTTAGTATGAAGATATTCACTCAGCAATGTATTATTCAACATTATAAATGTACAATACACTATTCCATAATATATGTTTTGTTAGACTATGCGTGTACTTTATTTTCCATGTTTAACAAAAAAAAAGATACATTTAAAATGCTTCTACTTGACGACCCAGTGTAATATGCCTTTCACTACACCTGTTTCAAACAAAGGATGTTCCAGTTGAGTGATGTCTGAAGCAAGGGCAAAAATAATTTTTTTGATGGCCATAGAATTAAAACTAATGTTTCACAGGAGAAAGAAAAGTGACAGAAATTTTGTTAAGAAAAACAAAGAACATCACTTCAAGAATAAGTGAGGTTGTATCGCCATGTGAATAATAAATTTCATACATTCACTTACATCGGTCGTTGCTCTAAATTGATGTGAGAAACTTGAAAGACAACATTGAAGTCTGTGTCGAAGTTCCTTAATCGTTCTGACAAAACATGACAGAACCAAATTAGGACATACAAAAAATACGAATACATTTGTCAGGACAATGATCGAACCTTACGAAAAGAACATATTTTACATTCAGTGGTTCCAAAGCGTGAGAACGAATATTTATCATTGTTTCATCATTATTCTCTCCCTTGAAATATATTTTCCTGTTCCTTTTTATTTTTAAATACTGGAATTTGCAGCCTATTTGTTACCATTCCCTCTTTTAAACAATTCGTTAAACAATGAACATAAAATAAAAATAAATGAATTCAAATATAAAAAAAAAACTTCCTAAGTATATTCCACATTTTTAAAAAAGGGATATTTATTTAACTGATAAAATGTTTGTTTTTAATGTTAGAAGGGCAATATTTGGCCTTACAGGGACGAACAGTCGTCATTTTATTAAGGTTTGCGCATCTAAATTCTAAATAAAACTTCGTTAGTTATAGAGAAGTATAAAAGCGAGATATAATGACAAGAAGGACAGGAAAGAAAGAAATATTCAGAAATTCTCCCAAGGGCACGTCAGTATTCTTTATCAAAGGATTCAAAATATTTACGATAAAAAATAAATCTCTTGGATGCCTCCAGCTTGTAAGCCCGTGAAGCAGATGTAGGTTTTTTTGTACAGTTTAAAGTGCTTTGAACTGATTGAGAGTAAATAATTGTTGTGTTTTAAGCAGACAAAATATTATTCTGTTTTACTTTTCATGAGAGCATTAAATTTACTGAAATGTATAGCCAGACATTTTCTTAACGTGCAGCATGCGGACTTTGAAGTCAGTTTCCTGTAACAGGTAGAATTTGTACAATATTTAAGCCTTATATAACTACTAAATATACTAAAGAAGATAGATATATAGCTTATATATATATATATATATATATATATATATATATATATATATATATATATATATATATATATATATATATATATATATAAGGTATCCCAGGATCACAGGGGCAAACCATATGGAGAGGTAGAAGACATCGCAAGGTTTCAGATTTACATAGCAAGCATAGTGGGAAACGTTTTTGTTCGGTGTTAGATGTCAATGTTTGTAGAAGAATCTAAATAAATAGATATCTATTGCCACTGTCATTTGATGTGCCATCGGCTGCCAATCAGTAAGGAACGTTTTACCAACACTGAGCTTGCTTATTTACAGAATGCATGAAGAAAATACTCGAGTAGCAAAAATATTAAGAGATTACCAACTGAGAATGGCATTGGACTACCGGATGTTTAATAATTTGTTTCCCAATTTGTGTCAGAATGGATCATTACGAGGAAATACGCATATTTGAGATATGCCACGAATTTCAAAGAACCAAGGGGTCCAACATATTTTGCTCCATGCTTGGAACAAAATGTTTTGGATACTGTTCGAAGAAACACGAGTATCATGTTGGGTATTCGAATCACACATAGCCCACCATCACTCTTTATTCCTATTATCTCATAATGATCCATATTTACCAAATTATAATATAAATTAGCAAACATTTGATCGTCCTGTACATCTCACTGTGGGCACCTTTCATGATGCAATCTTTCTTCTACTCGTGCATTTTGTTCTGTCAATCCATAAATCAAGTGCATATCTACCAGATCTGTGTTTGTAAAACGTTCCATACTCCTATGTGGGTAATGGCAGCTCAAATGACAATCAAATTCAGACGGTAAGGCAGGTCTGTTATATCAAATGCCTTTGTGAACAATGCCTCCTAAAGCCAGAAATAGACGTTTTTGACCATGGTTTTTTATGCAAATCTGAATCATTGTGATGTTTCTTACCTCTTCTTGAAATTTGCCCAATAATCCTGGAACACCTTGTGTATATATATATATATATATATATATATATATATATATATATATATATATATATATATATATATATATATATATATATATATATATATATATATATATATTGTGATTTTTTTTCTATTTCGAAACTGTACAGAGAGATATTTAGGTTTCTGAACATAGTTCCTTTTTATCTCAACGATAGCCATGAAGGTAGTTAGTTCTTTAATGTGCTATGTCAAAAGACTTATGTTTTGCACCTGCCTTTGTGCCCCTTCAATTACATTCATTTTGATATAAATCTTGAACTTCATGTTAACAAATTAAAGAGTGAATTGTCCTGGACAACTGAAAGTTATAACTATGAAAACCATTGACAACTGATTATTAACAAATGAATGACTACATTTTTTTTTACTCATGGCTCCCTTCTAAATAGATATTATGGAACTGGAGCATGTATATTCTGTTTGTTTTTCTACCTTTTACCTACCACTAGGTATTTTTACTACTGCCTTCGATGGTGAGGTTAGAGCAATTCAGTAGCGGTCAAGCAACTATCACTCAGAAGCTTCGAAATCAACAAAGCCGTAACTGTTTTCACCTCTAAATCGGAATTACAAGCTGTATCTCAAAATTACCTCTGCACTTCTTAAAGAATTTTAAAAAATGCAGATCATTCTTAAATAATTTCCTCATAAAATTTCTTTTCAGTGGATACCGGCTTATTGTGACATTGATGGGAATGAACATGTTGACTTTCTTGCTTAGAAATCAGCCCTTCTGATCCAACGACTCACAAGGATTTCAACGTTTTATTCGGTAATCCGTTTTTCCAATATGCCGTTTAAGTATAATTTTAAAATGGAAACTACGCGGATATATCGAAGAACAGGAACTGGGCAATCTTAAACAAAGACCCGTCCCGCGTTCCTGGGCTTCCTAGAAAAATACTGTTGCTAAAATTCAATTTTTGGCAGGACATGACTGTCTGAGATCTCATCTCCACAGATGTGTGACTCTGGTCAGCCTATAACCAGTTAATATTTGACCCTACACTAATTAGTCTTAACTCAACTGTCGAAAAATACAGGAGAGCACATACACTGATGGCTTAGGTGCTATTTTTGTGTGCGGTATTTGTAAAATAAATCTCAATGATAATTAGAAGATTTGAAACATCTAGTTTAAAATTACCACAAAAATAGGTATGCGCCCATACATAAAGGCAAACATTATAAATAATGCACTTCGTTTTCATTTGCCACTTGAATTTGAGACTCAAATTGAAGCATTTAAATTATACTGTAAAGTAAGACTCGTGGTTTTTTTTTCAAAATGCTTTAGCTGAGAAGCAGTCACACAGTATTTGTAGCATATAAATCATGATATGTTTATACTTTCAAACTGCGTTGTGGTTTTTATGTTAGCTTGTTTATGTCTAAATATATTAAGCTAGTATTTTTGTCTACATATTTCCATATTTGCCATGACTAAACCTAGCACAGGTGTATTTACAAAGCATACAGGGCAATTTCATAAAGGCAGATAGAAAAATTAGGCCCATGTAAATACTCTTTATCGAGAGGAAATTGTGGTGATACTGTAAACAATGCTCCCTAAGGAATTAATATACCTGACAGTAAAGAAAAAACGTCAAATACGGTTGCTTCATATTTAAATTATGTATTTTGATGTTTCAGAAATGGGATTTCAAATATTAATGCTTCATCCTGCTTTTTTCTGAGCCTACAAAGTGTTTGAACTTGATGAAAAACAAGATTTTGTTTTTCAGTGGGAAAAACTTTAGTGAAAGTATTCAATTTCGTTCTGAAAATTACTTTCTAAATATGATGTTTGTTTTTACTTTCATGTAATGGGACAGTTCTAGAAAAGATGAAATGATCAGTCAGTGTACATGATGCAGACATGCCATCACTACAAATGCGTTCTAAGTTAAAGCCGCAGAGTTTCTCTGGGAGATTTCTCATCCTAAAAACAGTTTGCCTGTAGTTGTTAGGGAAACGATGATATATGTTTCCAAAGATTTACCAGATACAGTATTATCAAAGAAATGTTTATTTTGGAAGGACTGAAAATGATATCATGAATAAATTGATAAGTACTTATTACGAATTGAAGCATTTAGTTAAATATTAGTAATTTATTTTGTAAAATAAGCTTCAATACGATCATTTGATAGTGGTAATATATGAAAAGCAAATTTTATAAAAATTCAACATGGAGCACACTGATTGCATGACACATAATATGCAAACTTTACTTGTTAGAAAAGAAATAAAATTTCAACAAAAAGTGAGAATATGATGAGGTAATAAAAATATAGATTCATGGGATTATGAGGTAGGGATGCTAATTGGTGAATTAATTTTACAAAAAAATAAGATCTTCTCTAAACAGGAATTTTTTTCATACTCGATGTACCTTTTTAAAGAAGCTTCTGGTGATACGAGTGAATGTAATTTGTTTTTACGAAAAATTCATATTTGCAAGTATATACTGGGTGAATTGAGCTTCTTTTAAAAAATTCTCAAACATTTTTTTTTACAAAATTTTGCCCGAGAAAAAGTGTCGAAATTGACTACGGAGAATACAATGTTTTGCAAATTAATACAATGTTAGTCAAAAACTGACTTCAATGTAGTGAGCAAGATGCATATAACTTGTACAAAAATTTGCAACAAATATATATATATAGCAGATTTCGAGAAAAGTTTGATAGAAAATGGCTATTTAAACATCTTGACTATAAAGAGTTTCGTCGCCATATAATATATTTTTTCTGTTAAACTTGAACTTCTCAGGCTAATCCAACGGCAAATATATGTAACGTGCTTAAAACATACATTTTTGAAAATGCATTATCTTTGAACTTTAATTATATGTCGCAGACAACACATTAAAAGAACAGGTTTAAATTCTCTCATTTTTTAAGAAATAAAAATAAATTCATAAGTAACACTGCAGCTCTCATGTGAAAAAAAGGTTCATGCAGAAGATGAATTTAAAGAACCAATAGATGTTTTTATCGGTTACTCTGCGAAGTATGAATTAATTTTCACGTAAAAGAAAATATCCCTCATGAATAGTGACGATCAGTGAATACATATTTTTGATAAGTGCCTTATTTTTCTGAGAATTCTTGCAACTAACCCAGTACTTCTCAAACTTTCAATACTGGCGCCCCCCTTTTCAATCACAGTTTTTATCGCGCCCACCCCCTTATACATTAATAATGCACTTTGACGCTAAACCAACAAACTTCATTATAAACCGTACAAATTCATGGCATAAGTATTAAATTTTGTATATGTTACTTTAATGCAAAAAAAAATAAGTAATAGGATAATTATGTGTTATTTTTCCTTTCTCTAATTTTTAAATTGGAACGCATTGCAAAATGCGGTGGCTGCTTAAAAGACAAAATATAGATACCAGCTAAATACAGAAAAGGAACTCAGAGAGTCAATTTCTACAATTAAACCTTCTTTGGAATGCATTACAAGACAAGCTCATGGGAGTAGTTAATACTTATACAACTTGATCTTAATTTAGTATTAATTAATTAGTTATAAAATAATCTATGCAGCACTGATACATTTAAAGTATACCGGCTGAAGTATCCGCTCTTCCCATGAGTTCATTTATAAGAAAATAAAACATTATTGATATAATCGTTGAATTGTAAGAAGAGTACAGCCAAGTGCGCGACAATGTTTACAAAAATGTAAAATGATTTTTTTTAAATGATTGCTCAAATTATATTAAGTTTTAAGCGAACTGTAATTCTAAGCCTCACAGAATTAACAATTAGAATTGATGTTGAATAATGCACAATAATATAAAATTATGATGAAGAATAATTGTATTATTTTTAATATTTAAAGCGAAAAGACTTCAACATGTTTTAACCCTGGAGAAGGCGCGCACTCGATAATAATGGTCGAGCAGGGTTATTGAGTCACCCCAATCCTTTTTTATATAATTATTTTTATAGTACACAATAAAAATCGTAATTCCAATGAATATTTTAATTAAGAGAAAATATGTTCACCTACTTTCAAGGACATAGAAAATATTTCGGAAAAAAAGTTATCACACCGGGAACTCAGTCAAAACAAGTACCTTAAGAATGTAAAAAAAAAAACATTTGTCACTCCCAAAAAAGAGGGAGATATGTGACAAATATATTTAATTCAGGTTAACACTGTCAAACGGGTGGATAGTGTCAGGGTCATTAGTTACAATTAAACAGTTTTACCAGAATTACCGATTTCGTGCACTCTGTGCTCGGCATGACCGCTCCCGGATTAAAAGTATATTTATTACAATATGGATGTTCTAAAAAGTTATGTAAAGTGTGTTTCATTATGCTTCATATGTGTTTGGGAATACTTTTCCAAAAATCTTAAAAATATTTTACAAGGAAAATCACGCAGCAGAAATACTTTATTTACAACTTCCCTAAATGAAAAAAACAAATATATAAGAGCAGGGACGTAACTAACCGTACAAGTAAGTTCGAAGGTCAAACCAAAGCAAATACATTCTTTTTCCTACAGCTGATGGCAATAATATATGACAGTGATGATTTTTTTTTATCTTCCTAAACTTTTTTTTTTATTATGGGTCTGGGTTTTGTTTATTATATATATAAATTACATCAGTGTAAATGTGTATTTTTATTATGTCAGAAAGTATATTGTTTTCCTTCTCATTCTAGTAAATAATTTTTTTTAATCTTTTTTTTTTTTCGATATGCTCGCGCCCCCTTGTAGGTTTATCGCGCCCATCCAGAAGGGCGCACCCCACAGTTTGAGAAACACCGAACTAACCTTTTTTATTATAATTCAGCTACTGTAGAATGTCGAAACTTTTTAAGCAGGGATTTTAATTAGCGTCACAACGAAGAACGGCTGAATTCAATAAATAATTATTTTGTTAAAATCTACCGTATGGCCACCAAAAAAAAATTACTTTCATCGTAACATCAATTGGTTTATACACTGGTAGCTCGAGACGTAAATCAAGTTTATTCCTAATTAATACAAAACATTAAATTTAATTATAAACCTAAATGAATGCATTATCTCCATCGACAGAATTAAGCATGCTCAACTAATTGCAGACTCAACATTTCCTAATTCAATGCCGACTCTTAAAAATTCTAAAACTTCGAATGAGTCTTCCATCCCTCAGTTTAACTCCTAGGAATCAATTACAGGCAGCAAGACAGCGAGAACGAACATTGGTGCAGTTCCTACAGTCTCTTTACCTCATACTCGTGCTGAACGTGCCGTGTATTTTACAGAAGTCTATACACAGGCTATGTATCTTCTTTTTAAAATTTTACTTTACTTTTTAGGAAGAGGGATGGTGTGTAACCGCTCTTTTACCGTAATCAAGCTACAGCAGAACGGTAATACTCTTTAACCAGTTAACGTTTGCGTTAACGTAGAACTTATGTGTTCTGTATTCCACTATTCTGATTTCATTACATGTTTATTTCGTAAAAAATGTAATGTAATGCTACCAAAAGAAATTGCCTTCATGGGCACAAAAACTTTTTTTTACCAGTTATCTATACATATAAAGGAGAAAAGCGACTCACTCACTCACTGACTCACTGACTGACTAATCACGATATCTCCGGAACTATTAAACCAACAAACTTGAAATTTGGTAGGTAGGCTCCCTTCATGGTGTAGACGTCAGCTAAGAACGGATTTTGCAAAGTTCGAACGCCAAGGGGCGTTACGGGGGTTTAAGGGACGTTATAGATAATTATTTCCTTTACTAAACTATTAGATGTAAATTAGTGAAACTTAGTACACAGATTTCTTTCATAAAGTAGAGATTCCCTACATAATGATTTTTGGAAAAATTGACCTCCAAGGGGCGTTGAGGGCGCTTAAGAGGCGTTATTCATAATTATATCCATTTTTTAACTATTAGACGTACAGTCTTGAAATTTGGTAAGCGGATTCCTTTCATAGAGTACAGATCCCCTACAGAATGGGTTTTGTGAAAAATCGATCACCAAGTGGCGTTGTAGAGAATTAAGTGGCGTTATAGGCAATTAACTCCTTTTTTTAAACTATTAGACGTAAAATCTCGAAATTTCGTAAGCTGATTCCATTCATTGAGTAGAGATCCGCTATAAAATGGGTTTTGTGAAAATCGTTTCCTAAGTGGCGTTGCGAGGGCTTAAAGGGCGTTATACATAATTATTTCCATTTTTAAACTATTAGACGTACAGTCTTGAAATTTGGTAAGCGGATTCCTTTCATAGAGTACAGATCCCCTACAGAATGGGTTTTGTGAAAATCGATCACCAAGTGGCGTTGTAGAGAATTAAGTGGCGTTATAGGCAATTAACTCCTTTTTTAAACTATTAGACGTAAAATCTCGAAATTTCGTAAGCTGATTCCATTCATTGAGTAGAGATCCGCTATAAAATGGGTTTTGTGAAAATCGTTTCCTAAGTGGCGTTGCGAGGGCTTAAAGGGCGTTATACATAATTATTTCCATTTTTTAACTATTAGACGTACAGTCTTGAAATTTGGTAAGCAGATTCCTTTCATAGAGTACAGATCCCCTACAGAATGGGTTTTGTGAAAATCGATCACCAAGTGGCGTTGTAGAGAATTAAGTGGCGTTATAGGCAATTAACTCCTTTTTTAAACTATTAGACGTAAAATCTCGAAATTTCGTAAGCTGATTCCATTCATTGAGTAGAGATCCGCTATAAAATGGGTTTTGTGAAAAATCGTTTCCTAAGTGGCGTTGCGAGGGCTTAAAGGGCGTTATACATAATTATTTCCATTTTTAAACTATTAGACGTACAGTCTTGAAATTTGGTAAGCGGATTCCTTTCATAGAGTACAGATCCTCTGCAAAATGGGTTTTGGGAAAATCGACCCCAAGTGGCGTTGTGGAGAATTAAGGGGCGTTATAGGCAATTAACTCCTTTTTTAAACTAGTAGACGTAAAATCTTGAAATTGAGTAAGCAAATTCCATTCACTGAGTAGAGATCTGCCATAAGATGGGCTTTGTGAAAATCGTTTACCAAGTGGCGTTGCGGGGGCTTAAGGGGCATTATAGATAATTTTTTTCCATTTTTAAACTATTAGACGCACAGTCTCTAAATTTGGTAAACGGATTCCTTTAATAGAGTACAGATCTACTGCAAAATGGGTTTTGTCAAAATCGACTCCCATGTGGCATTGTAGAGTATAAGGTGGCGTTATAGGCAATTAACTCATTTTTTAAACTATTAGACGTAAAATCTCGAAATTTAGTAAGCTGATTCCATTCATTAAGTAGAGATCCGCTATAAGATGGGTTTTGTGAAAATCGTTTCCTAAGTGGCTTTGCGCGGGCTTAAGAGCGTTATACATAATTATTTCCATTTTTAAACTATTAGACGTACAGTCTTGAAATTTGATAAGCGGATCACTTTCATAAAGTACAGATCCCATACAGAATGGGTTTTGTAAAAATAAACCCCAAGTGGCGTTGTGGAGAATTAAGGGGCGTTATAGGCAATTAACTCCTTTTTTTAACTATTAGACGTAAAATCTTGAAATTTAGTTAGCAGATTCCAATCACTGAGTAGTGATATGTCATGAGATGGGTTTTGTGAGTATTGTTTCCTGAGTGGCGTTGCGATTGCTTAAGGGGCGTTATATATAATTATTTGCATTTTTGAACTATTAGACTTACAGTCTTGAAATTTGATTAGCGGATTCCTTTCATAGAGTACAGATCCGCTACAAAATAGTTTTGGGGGAAATTGATCCCCCAGGGACACTGAGGGGGATTAAGGGGCGTATTTGTTAAATATTTCCGCTTTTCAACTAATAGAACCACCTGCTTGAAAATTAGAAGGTATGTTCCGTTCATAGAATAAATTTCTTTTTACAAAGATTTTTGCGAAAACGGATCCCCAAAGGAGTGAGGTTGCGAGGAATTAAGGCGTGTTATAGAAAAATTCCTGTTTTTGAATTTAACCCATTTACTTGAAATTTGTTTAGCACTTTTCTTTAGTTGAATAGAGTTCCACTATTAATGGATTTTACGGAAATAAACTCCAGGGGGAAGAGGGGAGAGTTATTGGGGCGTATTGATAGACAAAATTGCCGTTTTTGAACTGCTAAGACTATAATAATAAAATTGGGTTTACATGATTCTTTTGTTGAATTGGAATCCGCTAAGAATGCTGTCAACGAGGTATTGATGATAAAAATTCCGTTTTTGCTCTGTTAGATTTAGACTTGAAATTTAGCACGCATGTTTATTTTATGGAGTAGAGATCCACTGAAAGTGGCTTTGGTGGAAATCCACTTGATTATTAGTTTAAGTGAGCGAAAAAAAATCTGTCTACTTCTATTTTAGATATAAATAGAAACTAGATATTACAATTTATGTTATTTTATATCAAGGGGCGAGAGTGTAACAGCTATAAATATATTTTTCAATACAATTGAATTCCTAATGCTAGATATCAATAATTAATATATATGTAAACAGTATACATATATACAACATCGTGAAATACCCAGTGAAGCGGGTGGGTAACTGCTAGTCTTATATATGTATATATAATCAATAAAATATTATAATAATCATTAAAAAGTGAAAAAGCTCATTGTCATGACGGAACCTTTTACCCAGCTATTTATTTTTAATAAATGTGTATTGTGTAAAATATTTGAAGCATAAAAGAACGAATCAATTGTGTGAAGCATTTAAAAAGCAAATTAAGAAATTTTATTTTACTGGGATTAACACTAAAATAATATCAGATCAATTGAATAAGGTACAAATAAAAAAATTCAAAATACTTTCTTTTCATATGTTCATTCTCATAGTACACAAATCAACTCTATAATATGGTGATACAGTATCAGTGACTTCAAACTGAGAAAAATTGATTAACATCAAACTTGCAATTTTTGCGAAATTCATTCAATACATTATACGATATTTAATCTAATTTTTATATGTTCAGTGTTTTTATGTTTGTTTTAATTCCAATTAAGATTTTTTTTAATTCAGACTACATAAAAACAATCAAATGCAAAAATAATTTAAAAGTTCTAGTCTACTATATTGATCTTAATTATTAAAGAAACAATTCACATGTACTGACAATCTGAAAACATATAAAGGAATATAAACAACATAATCCTTTAAATTTCCTCTTAACTCTGTTTTGAAATTCATTAAAATCTAATTTCGCCTATTTAATCAAAAATGTGATACATAGATAATGATACGATAAGAAACCACCGCGAAAATTTCACCATTCAAGAATATGGTTTATGCACTCGTATGTGTATATATATATATATATATATTAATATTATATATAATATCTTTCAGAATACGGTGGCAAATTGCTTAACTTTTAAAATTTTAGATTTTTTTTCAGATTGGCTTACTAAGTTACAACATGAAGTAGTTTCGCTCCATCAAACTAGTTTAATTCCACTTATATCAGTCTTAAATCCAAGGTTGCACTTATTAAATTTATAAATTTGTATCTAATGAACTGTTATTTTTGTTTTGAAACTTTGTCATGATTTTTTTTATAGTCGTCATTGATATTTTGAAACGGATTTCTGATCTTTTAAATTCTAATATTTTCAAGGTTTTCTTTATTTATACAATTGTGATAATTATACAATTAAATATATATATATATATTTATATATATATATATATGAATATTTCATGATCTTTTGAAATGGTTTAACAATCAGCACTTGAGAAATTTTAGGATATTCGTCATAAAACCCCTACGACTATTTTGATATTCTCAAATATGGCAATGGGAATGATAAATGGGGCGATAGTAATCATTTGAGAAAAAAATATAATTATTTCATTATAAGTATTACAACAGAAGAGTTTCTAAATTTCACTTAAAATGGGGTTAATATAAAGCTTAATTATTTGAGTCTTATTAGTTCAAGCACAAGAGGAAATCGACATGTCATAGCGTAAATGAAGGGGCATTTTATGAGGGGATCCTCCTGGAATATTTAATGGATTCTTCAAAACCGAATATAATATTTGGAAAATGTGAAGAATGAAGAAAAGTTAATCCAAAATGCCCTGGAAAATTGTGTTTTAAGTCTTTACTTGCTCTGGAAATTGTTGCAAACAAAATAATGTAAAAATTTGAAAAATGTTTCTATGAATTTCGTGGAAATTTTAAATTGCATTTCAGGCAGGGTTTCGCATTTTTGATGCTTTGGATACTTGTTATAGCTATGAAATTATTTTTAAACAAGCAAAATTTAGACAGATGAGACATTTTATTAACACAGAAATTCAATCTGCTACATTTTCATAACAAATCTATGATCTTTAAAAAATATAATCAAGGAAAACTTAACAGAATTCAAAATTAAGTAATGAATAATAACTTTGTAAAACTTATCGAAAATTTCATAGGGGTAAAATAAGATAAAAAATTCAAAGTAATGTTTGTGTGTTTTGTAACAAGTGTTTGTTTTGTAATTTGTGAGCAAACTTAACTTTTAGTATGCATATTTAATGAAGAATACAATTTTATTCATACGATCAGAAAAAAACTTTTTTCAAATGTGTTTGAATTTAATTGTCAGATTTTTGCATTCTTTTTAATCTGATATTTTTTCGGGCACACTTACTCAAAGCACAGAAAATATCAGCACAATTTAAAGAATCAGCGAATGAAGCAAAGTTGATAATCCTGCATCATATTAAAAAGTAGATTACCTAATAATACATTAATAGGAATATAAAAAAACTTTAGAGGAATATCACAGGTCCCAAATAGTAAAATGCCAAAACTAAGACTATTTTTGTTAATGGCACATATATCTTCAAAAGTTTCCAGTGGAACTTAGATTTTTTTTGTGCTCTTAACAAATATTCTTTATACATTCTGTAGAAATATAAAAGTTTTTTTTTAAGTTGTGTTTACGTTAATTTAATTTAGTAATAATTTGAGATCTCATAATAGATATTTATGTTTAGGTACAATATTTTAAAAGAAATCTCTAAAATAATTAAATATTTCCACATGTATACAAAAATATATAAAATATAGTGAACCTAATTTTTTCGTAAAATATTAGTATTGTTTCTTTAAAAATAGTTATAAAACTTGGTAATTTTGAACCTTTTTGTTTTTTCCCCTTTCTTCCCACATAAAACTAATTTTTAAAAACTATATGATACTTCAGACTAAAAATAAAAATAATTAAGTTAACTATATGCATAGGTATCCTGTTTAGAAATATGTAAAATTTGGAACTATATAGTGCAATATTTCTTTTAAAGTGTACTTAACGGCAAACATTTATGCCATTTAGAAAAGTAAAAAAAAAAAAAAAAAAAAAAAAAAAACTAAAATAACAACATTTTCTCATTTTTTTTATGACAATATTTTTTTCTGCCACTTTTTATATACCTTAAAAATATGCTATAAACATTCTCTAAAATTACAAAAGCAATTTTAAATTAAAAATATTTTTTCCTTTGTTATCACTAAACTTTGACATAATTTTATCAAACATATTTTCATTTAGGTACCATTTTTTACTAAAACATTTTTAAAATATACAACCCATTTTGCATACATATGTAAAACAATTAAGAAATATATTCAAATTGTTTTTTAATAAAATATTTATATAATTTCTCTAAAAAAGACATATAACTTTGAAATTTCAAAAACCTCACGTTTTTCTTTCTCATGTGAAAGTAATTTTTCAGGAACCAAAAAAAGTTTGACATTAAAACGAAAAAATTCTATATTTCCTTTCTGGCGTACATAAACACAAGATGAACATTTTTTTTAATTGTGTCAAAGGAAGCATAGCCATTTGCTTACTTTTATATATATATATATATATTTTTCATATTTTAAGGTTATTTTATTAACGAACATACGAGTGCAATTCATTTTTGATTCAGAAAAATATGCACTACTTTTTTAGTACTAAAATGGAGAAACTGATTTTTTGAATTGCTTTACATGGTTCTCGTGTTTTGTTATACCATTTCTGAAATACGTAACTTTAATGGTATTAATTACATTCAATTACACCGAAGTATATGTATCAAAAATTAAACCCGCTAAATAAATAGCAATTGAAAATAATATATCCCTGAATGTTAAATACCTGTTTGAAGCAAAACTTGTAATAAGTGAGTTCCAAAAAAATAATACTGAAAATTTTAATTAAATTTAAGTTTTCCTTCACAGCAAACCCACTAAACACGCTATTTTAATGGTATCACCAATGACAGATGCTGGTTAATAACTGAAGGATTTTTACAAAAAGTGTGAGTAATTTTCCAATCCGTACTATTAGTTCACACTCTCCTTAAATAAATTTAGTTATATGTCTCTCAAAATTTGCAATCGTCAATAAAATATTTTATATTCGTCAATTCAAGTTCAAATAAATTTTTCCCACCTCTAATGACTGACACTTGATGTTAATGATGTTTTATATTTATTAATTCATAAATTAAATTAAATCAATTAATATTAATTTTATACCGGAAAACATTAAATTTGTACCCAATGAAGGCAATAGATGGTGACAGCATACATTGATTATTCAACTAGTTGGTTTCCAACTACCAGGTATGGGAGTTCACTCTCTATTTTACCACTTAACATTGTGATTATATGTATATACATACTTATACAAATTAAAAAATTAAATATTAAAGTTTTTCTTTATTGACCTAAGCAGGAATTAACTTTAAAAAAAAATTATATCACCTATTCGTGTCATATTGCAATAGTCATTGATAATGAGACTAGTGTTTTGAGTATCGATTACAATGGCAGCACTACTTGGACACTTGCTAACAGACCAAAAAGCCATCCGAATGCTTTGTTTTGTTATCTATCTGCATTTCGTGCTTAGTAGCCCTACATTTTCACTCAAGAAGACTGCAACTTCATTAAAGTACATCGTAAATACAGAGGAGTATCAAGCAATGAAGAATCGTGATTTCGCCTCTTTGTGCGTTGATAAGAACTTCTCTCCATTATTTATTCATTATTTTTTTAAATTGTCATCTTTTCCCTTCTATTATGCGTAATTTCAGCCGTAAACCCAAGAATGACGCTGTATGCTCTTCCTCCACGCCCACAAGGGGTTGATGGAGCGTATTAAGGGCGTCTTTAGAATTTAGAGCACCCGACGATTTATTATCTTTTAAAAGTGAAGAGAAGATAATCAAACTTCAAAGATCGTAAAACGCGATCTGGTCATAAATGAACACTTTCTCTCCGGGATCCTTTCGTGTATAAACAATGTATTAAATAACGATGTGATTTTCTATTTAATTAAAATATTGTATTCACCATGGAATGAAATATTCCCTGCATTTACCATTATCTACATTAATTTAAATGCTTTTGTTTATGCATCATGAAACTGAGTCAACTTCCCGTTGTAAGGTTCTTTTGAATTTTAAAATTAAATTGTCCTTGACGAGATTTATGTGCTTTAACAACAAAAAGTGTATTAAAATGCAATTTAAAGGTGTATTCTAGATTCAGGTAACTCTAACTGCTACATGAAAGGAAATCTTATAGTTTAAATATGCACACAAAATTTTGTTTTTATCCATTATTTCATTTATAACTAGTATTGATTCACTTTACAGTAATGGAAACTAATGGATAACGTAAAACCTTAATAAGAACTTAATTTTATCCTACTGCAATCCAATTCAGTTATCATGCATAAAAAGAGTCCTTTTATTAAAATTAAAATTCATTAAGGCTATTTTAAGTTTGTCTATAACGTTTATCAGTTAGTAGAAATAGGTATAACATTGGAAAAAAGAACAAATGATGAAAGTTTATCAACAGACATAAATCATGAAATAAAGTGAGATTCAATAAAAAAAAATCAGTACACTTAATATGTGTGTGTATAATTATTCAAATTGAAATTTTAATTATTCAATAAGTGTGACGGAAGGAAGGTTCGTTCTTAGGACCTTCCTTTCCCGAACACTTTACCGATCACGCCAAGACGACCGTCTTCGTGTGATGTTGGTATTAGTTCATATAGATATCACACCGCCACATACTCCCCTGACAGTGTTTCGGCGAATAGGTGAACGAACGATAATAAATTCGTGGTGAGCATGTAAGCAGTTGCGTCACTTGGTGGGTTGCGTCATTCGTGCTTGACGTCTCGAGAATTGCGTCATTTGTGTGAGATGGCTTTGAGAAGTAACGGCTTATTTGCGTCAATGTTTGACGGATTGGTTGCTTTTGTGGAGTGTAGATTGCACCACGACTGTTGCGCGCGAAGGGTGTGGTTCATATCACGGCCAGGGTCACCAATGTAGGAAGGAAGGTTCGTTTTTGGTACCTTCGTTCCGAACGAATGCGAGTATGTTACCGATCAAGCCAAGACGACTGTCTTCGTGTGATGTTGGTACTAGTTTATATAGATATCACATAGCTGCAAGTGTGTAAATGCAAAAGAAAAAAAAGCATTTAAAGCTTAAAGTAATCTGTAATTAAGAAGTTACTACACTGCTCAAAACAATTAGCGGAGCACATGATTTTAACACAAGTAAGCAAAGATGTATACCGATAAGTAACATAAAATGAATCATCCATAATGTAATGCCTACCAGGAAACGGAAGAAGAAAACTTTATATGCAAATCAAAGTTCATGACGTCAAAAACCAGAAAAAGGAGATAAGGGCAGAAATCGGGATGTTGCAGAAACGTTTGTTATATTGCCGTAACTGTGAAATTCGATTGCGCAGTATTTATTTTTGAGACAAGGTTACTTGAGAATGTCTCAACAACGTGATTTACCGGAGTCTATGGCATGGCGTGTTATAGGCAGACTGGAATCCGGGCAATGTCGCGGACGCTGTTGGAGTCGCCAAAAGTGTTGTTGCAAGGCTGTGAAATCGATTCCAAGAAACGGGAAATGTTAGACGTCGACCAGGGGCAGGTCGGCCACGCGCTACTATATCAACTGTTGACCGGTATATACAGTTAACAGCCCGTCGAAATAGAACAGAGAATGCTACGCAGCTGCAAAGACAGTTGCTCTTGGCAACAGGACGAAGGGTGTTCAGCTAAACAGTACGTAATCAGCTTCATGAGGGAGGGCTCTATGCACGTAGGGCAATGGTCTGCATTCCGTTGACCCCACGCCACCGTGCGGCCCGAAGAGGATGGGCTGCTGAACATCGAGATTGGGAGCAACATGATTGGAGCCAAGTGCTGTTTACAGACGAGTTCCGATTCAGTCTAGAGTGTGTCACCCGATGTGTTCTTGTATGGAGGGACAAAGGCACTCGAATAACCCCGCATTCGTTCGTGAAAGGTTACAATACAGAAGAGCTGGTTGGATGGTATGGGGTGGAATCAGCATAGGCGGACGTACGGACCTGCATATCATTCGGAAAGACACTTTGACGGGCCGAAGGTATGCAGACGAGATACTTCGACCTCATGTCATCCCTTACGCTGGAGCCATTGGAGATTCCTTTGTTTTTCAGGATTATAATGCCCGACCGCATACAGCACGTCTAGAGGAGATCATGCTTGAAGCTGAAACAATACAGCGTGTGGAATGGCCATCGTGCTCTCTAGACCTAAATCCAATCGAGCATGTTTAAGATATGCTCGGACGACGCATTGCTGCGCAACCAAGGCCGCCTGCTACTGTCCGAGACTTGGAGATTGCACTTCTTGAGGAGTGGAACAGTATTCCCCAAAGTCTGATCGATAACCTCATCACATCCATGGCAAACAGGTGTGCAGCAGTCTTAGCTGTTTGAGGAGACCACACGCCCTATTAAAACTCATGCACCATGTCTAAACAGTATCTTTATTATCGTTTACATGTTACCAAATGGTTGCCCTAAATCATCGTTTCATGTTTTTTCCATATTTTCAAAGAATTAAAGCTTGTTTTCAAATTGTTTTACTCTTTTATCTGTATTGCCCATTGATACGCGTTTACTATGCATTGTATGCCAATACGTGGCTGTCTCACACGGTTTTCTTCACTTTTTTGCTTGCTCCCCTATGTGTTTTGAGCAGTGTATTACAGTTATATATTAAAATTAGCAAGCTGTTTGCAGGTGGTTAATAAGTGGCAAGTTTTTCTATTTTTTATTTTTTTTCATAAACTACGCTCACAAATGCATATAAGAATGGAAAGTTAAAAGTTATTCTAAAGTAAAATCAACCGGATAATTTACCATAACATAATATTGCGAATTCTAAGGCTAAAGTTAGAAAAAAAATAATAATAAACAACGCAATATTACAATATAAACAAGCAAATTAGTTAACAAAATACAGAGATAAGCTATTTGATGCAATCACGTCAGATTACTTAAGTCAAATTTTAATTAGATAAATTTAATCGATTTCTCCACAGTTTACAAACAGCGATGCAATACGTTTTAGCATTGAGTGACATACGTTTTATGTGTTTGCTGTTGCCTATGCTACTTTCACGCTCTGCCAATATTAATGTGGTGTAGATGGATGATATACTAAAGACGAAATATTCTCCAATCCTGAAAAAGACGTGTTCGATAAGCGAGAGAATGAGAGAACAAGCAATTCCAGATCGTATTGCAATCTGGTGGACAAAGAAGTCTGAAATATCATTTGACGACATATGGGGTGATGTGATCACATTTAAATGTAATATTGAAATGTGATAACATAAATTGTTAGAGGAAAGATAAGGAAGGAAGGTTTGATACAGAACTTACTGGTTCTTGTCCCACAGTAGGTAATACGGGTATGAAACCGATGTCATCTAAAAGCATAAAGAGGTTGCAGGATCAGTATTGAGATGATTAAAGTAACAATTCCAAAATTTCCTTCACTATGTTCCCACTTGGTGGCAGAAATCAGCTATCATTGTCATGTGGAAGCATGAATCGCTTGTAAAATTAATTTTGTGGCATTTGTTTGTCCATGGACGTCATTCAATGTACAGTGGTTATGGTTATGTGACAAAGAAAGCCACTGCAACGAAAACCTTTTGGGCACTTCACATTGCGGCAAATAACGTTAAACGTATGCGTGGTCACCTTGGTTGTTTAAAATACGGTAATTGTTGTAAGCTATGGTTCAAAATGAAGCGGAGTGGTCCATTATTGTCATACCCATATGCTGTCATCACGTGTAATATGCTGGCAAAGCTACTGTGATCTGCGAAATCGATCAATCAGATCATGATATATTATAGATCCTAATTATTGTTTCTTATTTAAGTGCGGAATGATAATTCATATTCCCTATAGGGGCCTCAGTTCTCCCGTTGTAGAACTGAGAAACTAGGGCCAATGGACTATCGGATTTTTCTTTGATAAAATTACTTACACACAAACAATGAAAGGCAATCCAAATACTATATAAAGATTTCTGTCCTCGTTTCATATAATAGTAAAGTGACCAATTGTCCTCCTTTAGGAAAGACAGTACTTCCTTTATAGGTTATTTCCTTCCTCAAATATTGTCCTCTCGCTTGTCATCCTTTTTAATATTTTAAAAACTAATATGTTATACTCTATTCAGAGATGCCTAGCCGAGATGTTTGAATGAACTGGAATACTGAATGCATACTTAAGTTTGAATCGTAAATATGCCTTTTTCACAAAAGATGGCAATATGTCAAAAACGTACGGATAATTAAAGCGAGACAGATTCATTGGTCACTCTAAAGCAGATTTGAAGTGCCGTGTAACAGCTGCATGTGTGCTACGTAATAGCACCAAAAGGATTCTTTCATTGAAACAGTGGACCTAGAAGAACCAGCTAACTCAAAAAATCAGAAATTGATCTCTAAAGCTGGCATCATATTTTCAAGATCGACTGACGCATCTTACATCTTCATCGAGAGAATTCATAGCATATTCGTCAAGTGCTACAAAAGCATCATTGTCTGCTTCATCAATTGAAGCCGTCTGTTACACCGCGGACTGCGTGCAAGAATTCTTTTATGCAGTATCTCCTCAAACCAAAGGCTTGGTACCTACGACCCCAATAAGCCCACGGATTTAGAAACTGGCGTGCTGATTGGCCGCAAATCGTTTCTTCAAAGGAATCCCACTCTAATTTGGGGTAATGTAAAATACATATTTATGTCAGACTATGTTAGCGAACACCATTTCTAAAAGTGGATAATGAATTGCAATATTGCACGGATACTCGGATTTATGGTATGTGGTGCATTTGCGCATCATCGGCGATCCTAAATGCTGTGAATAAGGGGTAATCCTAACAGCAGCCATATGTCAGTGAAGTTCTACAAGCCGAAGGTGTTTCTTTCCATCAATACATTTAAAGAGTAGTATTTAAACAGGATACTGCTCACCCACATCTTTTAAATAATATTCAAGGCATCATTTCAACGCTACAGATACAACTTCTTGCTTTCTCTACATTTTTCTCGGATATGTTGTCTGTTGAAAATTTGTGGAATTCAGTTGGTCGAAGTCTATCATAAGATCCTCATTCTGCGGAGACTACAGCTCAATTTTAGATGCGCAAACAAACAGTGGGGAAACTCTAGCATATTCAAACGTTCAACATATGTTTGACTTCATATCAAGTCGTATGGTAGCACGTATTATACTACGTGGTTGCTACACTTATTACTAATTTCGAACACTTAATACTGTTTCTTTTTATTTTAAATTTTAACTGTTTATTCGTATCATTTTAAGACATTTGTGTATTAAATCTCTTTTAAATATGATTACTTCTTCATGGGGTTGATTTTTTCTCACCCAAACATTCATTTAGTATGTAATAATAATTAATGTTAGATAGCACATATATTCAAATATTCAATTTGTGGACATATGAGTGATAATTATTATTATCTTCTAAGAGCATTTTGTGATCTATGACAGTAACTATTTCTGGTGAGCTACTTCTAAAAATAATTATTTTCTATTAGAATGCAATAAAAATATGAACACTTACTTTATTTTGTATACTAGGTTAAAAATAGTCATTGTAATATTTATGCATCTTTCTCTCATTCATGCCAATTTAGTATTTAAAAATATATAAAGAATTTAACATACGATATACTACTACTTGGTTAGAAAAAAATAAATAAGTATTTCAAAATGTGTAGAAGATATAATGACTAAATTTTATTTAATTATATTAATTCAAATAATAAATTAGTTTAATTCATTTGAATTAATAAATTGGATTCGTCTGGCAATCAGTTTAAGAAATAGGACCAATTAGATATGATTTTTTCAAAACATCACAATTTAAAGTTGCACTCTGAATATTGGCACTTCAAAAATATTCATAATTCTTAACCATGGTCTCACAACGAGGACTACACAAGAGCCGGCATCCCACTCTCAAAACTTTCACACCACATGAACGTGAGAAGTTTCAACAACAACACAGGTTTATCATGCATATATCCATCAAACAAGGCGTATTCTTCAGGCCTCGAAACTACTAGTGAACAAAATCGATCTCAAATTAATGACTATGACTACTCGGTTAACGTAGTCAAACAAAAATATCATTATATATATATATAAATGTAATAATTCCATCTGGTATACTTTTTTGTTAACTCTTTTTCCTAATATTTACACAAACTTTACTTCTTTAGTTTTTAAAATAGCACTGTAATATTAATCGTAATCGGCTAGTCCAAAACACCTGTCCGCCCAATATATCTAATCAGAATTACAATGACTTAATAGTCACGCTCTTGTCCCTACCGGTATAAAAGCGAAAATCTTGTGAGATCGCTCTTTTGTCTTTGTGCTGTGTCTTCTAAGATGTCACTGGTGCGTGTCTCTTGTCTGCTTTGCTTAAAAATCGTTATATATATATATATATATATATATATATATATATATATATATATATATATATATATATATATATATATATATATATATATATATATATATATAATTCCAAATAATTCAATCACTTGCACATACATAAGTAATGTTTTGAGAATATATATCTAATTCGAAATTTTTGATTAATGAATTCATTTCCTCTTAACCGTGCATAATTAAGAATTTAATGACCAAGTTATTCCGACGTTCGTGAAACACTTTAAAAAATTCACATATTTTCACAAACCCAAACAAAATGTTTTAAAAAGAAATCATTTAAAAAAAATGTGTAGGTTATTAAATATATATATTTTCTATAAACATGACGGATTTCACTAATTTAATATCTATTTTATATTGAAGTTCATTACATTTAAATTTATTATAAATAAGAAGCATAATTTCTGAAGCATTTTGATACTTACTTTTCTTCAGAAGTCTTGTCATCATTTTTGCCTGAAATGAAAGAAAAATTCATGAACATTACCAATTATTCCGACAAAAACTATTGAAGAAAACAATACAAAATTTACAAACATATAAATAACTTGAAATGATTACTTCATAAATTAATTTTTTTAAAAAAGTGTTTTTAATAGACTGAAATTACAGCATTTTTTTTTTCTGTTTTGCCATTTAACAGGGATTCATAATGGTATATTGGAAAAACTTAACATGTAAGTTCTTTCTTTAACAGAAGACATTATAATAAATATTATGGTGGAGCTAAATATGTAGGGAATTTTCAGAATGAACACTAATTGTCTCGGTTGCGACAAAGGTCAAATACTTTGTAGTATTTCTAAGGAATATCTGTATAATTTTATCAAGAGATGGGAATGTATATTCAATTCAACTACATATACTGGGTGTTTCGCTACCAGACCGACATACTGGTACGGTTTGTAGGGGGTACTGATATATATCTAAAACTATAGGAATGCAGGTTCGCAAATGCCGTAGTGGCGAGGCATTGGGTAAAGAAGCAGAGAAATTGAACAAAAACAATGAGAAGGAAAGCATTTCATTGAGAGGTTGTAGTACAACAAGTGCTCGAAAGTGCATGGACTTCTTCTAGGTTCACATAAAGCAGTGCTTCTCAAACTTTCAATATTGGCGACCCAATATTAAATCATAATTTTCATCGCCCTCCATACAATAACAATGTATTGAATTCAACAGTAAACTTTGACGCTATACCTAAAGTACTACTTTAAATATTTAAGTGCCACCGGCGTATATAAGCGTCTCACTCAGCCAGTGAATTAATTGCCCTGGACGTATGTATACGTTTTTCCGTCAAGTACAATCTTTTGAGAAGGATTTACTAATTTCTGTGAATTCGCTTATTTATTTGTTTTCAACCCTTCCTCCATACAGCACATACTTGTTAAATAGTAGCATTGGGGAGTGAATCAATTAATTTTTATTTGGTATTTAAGGGATCAAGTATAAACCATACAAATTATCATGATACGTGTTAAATTTTGCATATATTTTTATATTTAACAAGCCGATGGGGTCACTGGTAATTATTAAATTGGTTCTTATACTGCTAAATTAATTATAAAATATATTGTGCAGTGCTGATAAATTTATAAGTGTAAATTTGCCGTTAATTTTTTATTGTGTCAGAATGTGTTTTGTTCAGTAAGTTAAAAAATTTTGAATAATCCTTTGTTTTTGACTTTTCATTGTGCTCGTGCCCCACAGTTTGAGAAACACTGGCATAAAGAATTTGGTGTGCGGACGCTTGTTTCTTCAGTCGAAGGAAACGCTCGAATATCTGTAGCTGCCGAGAGGATACGTGACATGCCAGGAATCTTCCAGAATGTGTGGAATTCCATACATCATTACTGTCAGGTCTACCAGATGACTTGTGGCCGTAATTTCGAACACCTGATGTAGAACAACATCTCAATAAGATGTTTTATGCCTCATACATGTTCTGCTATTTATGTTCTTTTTTTCTGCTTCTCTGCACTATATCTTGGAAGTGCGGCATTTGTGACCCTGTATTCCTATATAATTCTGAGTACCCCCTACACACCCTATCAGTTTGTCGGTCTCGTAGCGAATCCCCTGCATGCCAATATGGTCATGACATAGTTGTAGAGGCTGCCGTAAAGTATTTTTTTACGCTTAAATATTACTACATGTACAATTATTGTCGATTGCAGGAAAAATAAATTGTCGCCTGCTTTTCCAAGGTTTCTCCAAAATGGAAATTGTCTATTTTAACGATATGATGACTTTACTATAGAAACACAACAAAGAAACAGTAATTGAAATGCTTCTTAAGTGTTTGCTGCATTTAGGTTCAGGTTTTTGGTATCCGATAAGTGACAATTAGTTGTTATCAAAATCAATTACAAGTCTTGATTACTGTAGATTTAACGTTTTAAAAGTTCTTTCATATATCCTTAGGTGTGAAACTTTAAATTAATATTCTTAAATATTGAAAAAAACATGTCTCATTAATTTTTACTATGCATTAAAGAGTAGAGTGAGAGAGAGTGTGTGTGTGTGTGTGTACGCGCACGCGCCTAAATAAAGTTAATATGGTTTAAAAAACCGCAAGGGTTGTATTAATGTAGAAAAAATATTGAAACAGATTCCTTTAATCTTAACGAAAAGCCAATTGGAAGTAAGTGTTCATGGACACATAAAGTTTACTAAATGATTGAAAATTACACAGGAAAATTAATTAAAAATAGGATGATTTCTCTCTTCTCAATATTGTTTTGTATTTTTGTCACTCCCTCCCCTTTTCCCTCTTTTTTGAGCATATATATATATGGGTGAAGTCAATAAATATAATTTTATGTTATTGTTGTGAATCCCATTTAAAGAATAACGTTACATAAAACTATTAACTGGGAAATTTTTTATTAAGGATTTTATACAAAATACAAAATAATTTACAAATCAAGTGCTCAATAGATTGTTTCCATTTTTAGTACTTCTAAATCGTTACGAGATTATTTTACTCGTTTTAGATTCAAGTAATCTGGGCTAAAGACATTGTATGCATAATATGTAACGCATTCCTAAACTTTTATTTTTACTTCCTTCCAAGTTATATACCAGCTTGTCAGGATGGTATGGGCCAATAGAAGATTAATACCGATGAGGCTATGTAAACGTTACATTCCCTTCTCATAGGACTTTTCGATAACAGGGGATACTAACGCTTAATTTTGGTTTTGAATTCCATACGTTATGATGGAATGATATATTGAGCCTTTGCTCGTTTTCACCTGAGGAAATGACTAAAAAATTGGTACACGTATTCGTTTCGACATTGCATAAACATTAAATTGTAGCCAATTTTAATTTTTTTAAAAAAGTCATCTTTCTATTAAAACACTACAAAATCTTTGAACTTTCTCTTAGAATGCAGGCAATCAGTTCCAACACAAACATGCCTCATCCATCACCCCATTACCCTCTCCAACGTGTGGTAAGTATCCCGGACGGCGTGTTTAGCTGGTGGTTGTGTCGAGAGCCACCGACTGACGCATAAATAATAGAACAAATCGCCATCGCCTGGAGGAGGGAGCTACGCAACAACAGAGATTAGCAGAAGAGGGTGATTTGCTGCGCCATTTGGTGGCGCAACTGCCCCCCTGAGGACGTAATCCAGTGCCATTGGCGCGCTGCGCTACATTAGCCGCCAAGTGAGGCAGCACTTTTTGGCAGAGATTTCCTCTTGGAGAAAATAGGGTGTTACGCCCGTAACGAGAGGGATGTGTAAGACGATTGAGTGATTGTGTATTTGGGTGTTTCTCTAAAAGGGGGCTGGTAAAAATGGCCACGGTATGGTTTATAGATCGTAAAAAAATAATTTAAATAAGTTTAAGAGTATTTCTATGTTGGCTGACCATTCATTTAAAAAAAAAGGAACGATTTTCTTTCTGTTTTTAGATACTGATTCTTTTTTACAAAACTATTAAGAGAAAAAAACTAGATACATGTTTTGTTTTAGTGGTATACAATATTAAAGCTTTGAATGAATTAGAACCGGATCGTAACCACATAGCTTCTTATTTAATCGGTTTTTTTTAATTCGGAATATTTTATAGAAGAATCACAGCATGCAAAACTTCCCCAACGTTATTCTTTTATAGACTGAATAATTTAGCCCATTGATATAAAAATAATAATAATAATAATAATTCTAATTAGCAGATCCTAATTAACACTTTATGTCTCTAAAGAAAAGATGAAATTTACGGCCTCGATGGCTGCATTCCTTAACACTGGAATGTCCGCGATTGTGATTACCCTTATACGTCCATTGGTGTCTTTTTGAAACTGTGATATAAAATACATAAAATAATTGTAGTAATTAAATAATTGCTGGACACAATAGTATAAGTTAAGTAGAGTATAGTTTTAAGACTTTTTAATATTATTTCATGCGATTATCATATATATGTATTGTGTTCCTTTTGTATTGTAAAATGCTGTACCAATGAAATTAGTTAATATTGCAAAATAGAATAAATTAATAATATTCATATAAGTTTCAGCAAAATAAGCAAAATCGTAATTTATGTGAAAATGCGAGTTTTTCCATCAATATTTATCGTTTTTATGCACAATAATTTGTGCAAAACTCATTTGCAATGAGTACAGCGAAATTCAATTCTTCCTGTCCATTTACCACTGACTATTTTCACGCAAAATACATACATTTTTTTAGATGCATTTTGTATTATTCTTTTTAATTTTTGCACTTTTTTAGCGTTTTAGTGAATTTTTAAATCTATTAAATTCAATATATATTTATCTGATTTTCGAAATATCTTGCACTTAACGTAATTTGAGCTTAATAGCGGATAAGCAAATGCTATATAACGAAGCATTTAAACTGACTCATTTCCGCTGTGAACCTGATAACCACTCCCTGTGATCTGTGACCTTGATGACCATTCAAGGTCAAATATAAATGTGTGACATTACTTCTGGAAGTTGGTTTTACTAATTGTATCTATTAAACTATATTTTGCTAAGAACGACGGCTATTTATAATGATAAATTGCCTCGGTGTCGAAACGACACCAGTGGACGTTTTAGGTATATTTAGTTGTAAAATCTCTCCTCACTAATCTAGAACAACAACATTTTTGTGTGGTTAGATTTTGAAAAAAAATCGATAAACTTTATTTTGAAAAAAATACTTTAAAAAGTGCTTTTTAAATCGAATTTTACTAAAAATCAATAATGAAATTTATTGTTTCCAAACGTTATTAGTTTCATGTTCAGAATTTAGGTTCCTTGATCGTTAAACTGAAAATAATCACTTTCAACAAAGAACGGGTTTTTTAAAAGAGTTTACTTTTTTTCAATGTGTTAAAAACAAGGAAAAATTATGCTAAATAAATTTTACACCGGTGTATTTATTTTTGTTCTATTTAAGATATATTTTCCCCCTTTTTACTTTCTAAAATTATATTTTTTGATAACTCTTCTTTATATTTTACTGAAATTATAAATTCAAGAAAAGAGAGAATTCTTTTTATGTGTAATGTTGATATTAGTCGTGACATAAAAAATATATAAAATTGAAAGTTATAAAATTGAATAGTTTAGAACGAATAAACAGTACTATTTATAATTTGTATTACTTATTGTAATCCAAATATTATTCTAGCAAGATTTAATAATTTGTTTTTCATCTTTTTAAGTAACTTCCAAGATACCTAACTGTTTACAAAATAATATTTATGATTGTGTTTTGTAAGAAAACTTTTTTTTTGCTGAATATATACTTCATTTTTTTAAACCTTAACTTTTAAATATTCGCCTATTCAACGTTTCTGCAACTGTTAATGGACAATAATTCACAAGGCAAAAATAAAACCATATTGCTGAAAAACAAAACATGTGTCTGATATTACGTGCTTAATTTGACTAAAATCACACAAAAATCCCAGCTGAAGCTTTGTACTGAAGATGATCCGGAAGCCACGTTTCTGTTTATTATTCATAGGAATCTTTATAATTTTGAAATTAAGATTATTGTATATGTATGTCTTATGAAATATGTCTTATCTTTGCACGAAACAAGAAAAAACCACTGTTAAAATAAAAATAGGACAAAAAAGGGTTTTTTTAATAAAAATTCTTAGTTATAGCTAAATGTACGAATCAAAAAAAGAAGAACAAAAAAAAGAAAACTCAGAGAAAATTATACAAATCAAGAAATAGTCAAAATAGAGCATTAGTATTGGAATTTTGTTAACTACAGCAAATGTTATATATGTTCATTTTTACGTAAGATTACGAAATATTTTTTTTGAAATGTAACTCCAAACACATGAACAAAATCTACGGTTTAATAAGAAGATGTTCCATTCAAATCATGCATAGTGTGTCATTGCAGAATACAACGTTCTTGATCAGGGGCCAGCAACCTATGGCACGCGTGCCACATTTGGCACGTGGTATAGTTCTCAGTGACACTCTATACTATTTTACAAATTTGTCAATTTAGAAATGGATGGAAGTTGATATTTCACAAACATTTTGAGAATATGGACTCTTACGGAGTTACAAAAAATTTTGATTGATAACTGAAGATAAATTTATAGCAATTTTTTGTAAATTATATATATATATATATATATATATATATATATATATATTTAATGTTATCGTCGGAAAGATTTAATTGTTAACAATTGAAATTTAAAATTGCATGTACTCGCATTCAGTTTTTGTATCTACATATTTATGTGCACAAATCTTTTCTCATATGAAAAATATTTCGTGTCCTCAAAAAAAAAAAAATCTTTTACAACCGAGTGTTTCGAATAGTGTCAAATTGAATATAATTGGAAGTTCCACATTATATCATTGATTTGCGATATGAAGTAGAGTGATAAAGAGAAGCAAGGTTCACATTAAAAGATTTATTTTCTTTTATTTAACATCATTGAAGAATATACTTATATTTTACCTTGCTTATTTTAATAGATATGTTTAAAAATGCATAATATACGTACAGTTTAATTTTTTAAAATTTTATTTATGTTGAAGAAATAGTATTTTTGGCTGTATATTTTGTATTAGTAAATAAGTTTAAATGTTGCAAAATTAATATATATAATAAAACTATAAATCTAAATTATTGACGAGCATTCTCTAACGCTGCATGAATTATCGCGCGAATCGAATTGTTTCAAGTATGTCTTACTGTATGGCCCGCTGAATCATATTGGTAGACTGGTTTTCAACGCAACTTCTAAAAGGTTGCCGACCCCTGCTCTAGCTTATTCCAGGTTTTCTGAATATGGTTCATTTACGTTGAAGGAATAGAACATGTGGGAAGAGACCCTCGGCTTAAGATGTCATGAGCAACTCGAAATATGCCCATTATTCTGGTGATAAATTTCACTTGGAATACCTCTCATGAAGAAGAAGAAACTAGAATCTCATTCATTCAGCTGGGTTCTTAATGTCACAGATATCGTCATTTCATAAAGAGACTACCATAGGTTATGATTCCACATACCATTATACCTACAATGGGGGACATGTCACAATAATGAGTGTGGTGCAGTACTAGTGCATGGGACATTCATTTACGTGCATGGTATCTCATCTGCATCTGAGATAAAAAAGGATTCATCATATAACAACATCGTTCATCATTTTGATTTGATACCAATATAACGGAATCCTTGAATTTTTAGTGTTAAATGCAAAATACCTAAAATCCATCAGAATCAATGTTTTTAATTTTTTTTTGCAAAGCTTCTAGATTTGTTTTAAGGGCAGACACAAACGCCTATTCGTTATCATATGACACGGGTTAGTATGCAATCTAGTCTAGGATTTATTTTAATCGCTTCTGAACCGGCACGCCATTTGTGAGTACCATCACGCATTCAATGATCTAAAATCTTTGTATGCCTTATTTGGAGTGAAGATCAGACTATCATACAACAATACTATGGCTACCACTCAGTGGTCTAATGGCTAATGGTCAAATGTTATTTTCCTATACTGTAAGTTTGGATAAATTCCTACAATATATCTAACCATTACATTAGCTACGCTATTCAAAATAAGATATTCACTTTTTTTAGTATTCCAGTATATGAGAGATTATATGAACCACATTTTATAATTGTAACTTTATTATGGAGTGTATTGTCATTCATATTCGAACCAATATGGAACATTCACATAATCCTCACTTTAATTTTTGATTAATTTATTAGTCCTAGCTTGACTCATTCCTAACTGGTTAAATGCTTGAACATTGAGGGATTTTAACTGTTTCTTAGCATTGCATTTCGAAGTTACAAAGGGGAACAGATTTCGTAATTCAAGGGCTTAATGTAAGGGACGAGAAAGCTTAAAAGGATTATACCTAAGCTAACATCTAACTATCCAAACCCCTATAATGTAAGAAATTTGAGTTTCGTGAGATTTAACGCGCATCAACGCCTACGATGAGTCAATAGTGGCCCCATGACTCTAATCAAGGATTGCATAAGATAGACTCTCGTATCACATGATTAAACAAACAAATCTGTCGAATTGAATAGATGATATTATGACTAGATATGATTCGAAGACGTAATGGTGACAGTACCAAGAATTGTCGGACTAAAAGAGGGAACGTATATTAAGACTCAGGGAAGAAGGCTTTTAAACAGGCGTATCGGCTTCCATTTCAGTTGAAGTGATACAGCAGTTTCTCGTAATTGTCAACAATGGATCACGAAAGGAACACCTTACCGTCATGGAGGTTCAGGGCGTCTCAGGAACCCAAACGCGCGCAATGATCACGAGATCATAAAAGAGACCACGTCTTCAAGAACAACGCGCTAGAATCACTTCGACGCCATTCACTACATACAAGACATCTGGTGGTATCAAATGAAATCATTCGTAAAAAAACTGCACGACGCAGGTATCAGGAGCTGACGATCATTAAGACGACTACCACTGAATCTACATCATTAGCAGTACAGAATGGATTTTAGCTGACCTCGGTCAAGCTGGAGTGTGACCAACTGGAGACACGTGGTCTTCAGCGAGGAATCCTGATTCATTTTCAGTGACGATGACCAGCGCATACTCATGTGTTAGCAGCCAGGTCATCAGTCCAATTCATTATTTTTTGTCGATAGGCCTGTGGCGATTTCATAAGGTATGACAGTGTAGGGAGCAATTTGTCGATACCCGATCACCTCTGGTCGTCCTTGCCCTAATATTTACGCACAAAGTCACGTGAATGAAATTTTATTACCAGTTGCATGGCCCTTGCTATCTAGTCTCTTAATTGTCAGCTTATAGTTTCGTGGTTTCTTCTTGGCATGAATTCTATTAATTTTTGGTGTGTGACTTGAGGAACCTGAGACCATATCTAAAACCATGAATTACTCTTTAGAATATCTCCACAGTGCATGGTACTGGATCCAGCGTTCAGGTGCATGTTTTGATTTCATCCCATAGACTCTCCATTGGATTTTAACTTGCTGATTGTGCTGACCAACTAAGCAAGGTAAAACTTGCTTAACCATGCTCCTTGAACCATTTGGGAATAATGCTAGGTATATAACTAAAATAACTGTTCCGCTAAAAATATACGTTTCTACCAAATACTTTATAAAAATAAAAAAAATCTGTTCGGACTCGGATAATACTTAAATACCCTTGGGCATTCTAATGTTCTTCTACAATAATCAAACAAAAAAGGCTACGCAGAAATCCTCCCCAACACCAAAATATTTCCTCTACTAGCTTGAAGATTTGAGGCAAGGCAGGTAGTGCTCATGATTTTGTTTTGTCTTCTTCACATTCACACCCAGTCATCTGCATGGTGTAATTGAAAACGCTATTCATAACACTTCCCATCCATCTATTGCCCAATCCTTGTGCTCCTTTGCAAACTGGAAACTTCTGCTCTTGTTGGCCAACAGTAGAGGCTTTTGAACAATCTATAGACTTCAATAGTATATACTGTGTAATGAGGGGCAAACAGTTCTTATTCAGAGATGATCGCAGCTGTTGTTTTATTAAAGTTCCCTGCAGTTTCACGTACGGATTATCTTCTATTGGTTTCGACACCTTTCGCAATTATCTTCTTCCAGTGATCATTCAGTAGACTATAGCGAAAACAAACATGACTTTGAGACTCAGTTTTCAGCTTTCTAATCCACATTTTGTAACTAATAACTACTACTATCGAACACTTTAAAAAACAGCAGTTTTGCTGATACAGGTTCATCTGCTTAGATCACTTACAATCATCCCACGTCCAAACAGCTAAATCACCACTTTTGCCTATTTCTTCTCAAGTAATACAGTGAATTAGACAATTCACTATTCTTTCACTCCCTATTAATAGCTATGGCCATAGTAAATAAGACACTATTTGTGATATACACTGAAGAGCCGAAAAACTGCCTTATATTGTGTAGGGCCCCCACGAGCACGCAGAAGGGCTGCAACACGACACGTCATGGATTCTATTAATGTCTGAAGTAGTGCTAAAGGTAATTGACACCATTGAACCTTCAGGGATGTCCATAAATCAGTAGGAATAAGATGAGGTGGAGATCTCTTTTTAACAACACATTACAAGGCACCCGAGATATGCTCAATAATGTTCATGTCTGGGGGTTTTGGTTGCCATCGAAAGAGTCTACACTCAAAGAGTGCTTCTAGAGCTACTCTGTAGGAATTCCGAACGTGTGGGGGATCCGCATTATCCTGCTGAAATTCCCCAAGTTCATCGGAATGCACAATGGATATGAATAGGTGTAGGTGATCAGACAGGATGCTTACCTACCTGTCACCTGTCAGAATCGTATTTAGACGTATCCCACCAACTGCACACGTCTCATACCATCAAAAAGCATCTATCAGTATGAACAGTCCTCTGTTATGTAGGGTCCTTGGATTCATGAGGTTGTCTCCATACCCGTACACGCCCATAAGGTCGATTCAATTGGAAACGTGACTCGTAAGACCGGGCAACCTATTTAGAGTCATCAACAGTTCAATGTCGGTGTTAACGGGCCCAGATGAGGTTTAATGCTTTGTGTCATGCAGTCAACAAGGGTACACGACTGATCTTCCGGCTCCCAAACCCCATATCGATGGTGTTTCGTTGAATAGGAAACACGGTGACACTTGTTGATGGCCCAGCATTAAAATCTGCTGCAATTTGCAGAAGGGTTGCACGTGTTTCACGCTTAATGATTCTCGTTAGTCTTATTAGGTCCCGTTCTTGCATGACCTCTTTCCGTCCTCAGCGATGTTGTAGAGATTTCATGTTTTACCGGATTCCTGATATTCCCGTACACTAAGTGAAATAGTCGTAGATGAAAATCCAAATTTCATCACTACCTCGAAGTTGCTACGCCCATCTCTCATGCACCGACTATAACACCTCATTCAAATTCTCTTAAATCTTGTCAACCTGCCATTGTCGCAGTTGTAACCTATCTAACAACTGTTCCAGACACTCTATGTCTTATACAGGCTTTGCCGAACGCAGAGCCGTACTTTGATTGGTTCCATATCTCTTTATTTGCAAACGCATGTATGTACCATTTTTTGGCTCTTCAGTGCGTATATATATATATATATATGCATATATATATATGAGACATATATATATATATATATATATATATATATATATGTCTTTTGACAAAAGAGATTCGTTTAAGTTCCATATAATTAAAATTCCCGTATGGAACAGTAATTTACATATATCAATTTTCAGAAATATCATTTTGAATTTTTTATTTAGAAATGATAACTTAACTACCCACAAAATAGATAAATACAATAATATAACAATTTTTTTCAATGTTGTTTAGATCATGAATACCCTTTTAATTTCTTGAGATCTTATATTCATCACAAATACATTAACCGGCTTGCTACTTCGAATTCCAAATCCACCACACAACAATAGGTTTTCAAAGTCAGCATGTTAGTGGTCTTGCTGTGAAGATTATATCATAACACTCATATCACAGTTTACATTTTTTCCACAAACATCTTGAACATCTTACACATTGTTGACAACCAACCAAATTATAGCCTAGCAAATTTACATTTTTGACAATCAACCAATTCAAATTTTACCATATTTGATTGTCGTCATTTTATACTTGTCTTTTCTGGCTGGTATAAAAGTCAGCTCAAAAGATGTGGTTATGTATTTTCGAATTTTTTAACTTAGTGAATAATTGACTTTCATTAATGGCAAGACGCTTATTTCTCTTCGTAAAAGCTTTGTGAGTAAAGAAATTTTGTTAAATTAATTTTTGAATAATACTTTTCTTATGTAATTGTTTTAGCATTTTTCTACTTTTCTTACATAATTATTTTGTGATTTTGTGATTTTTCTGGATTAAGAGTTTTGGGAGAGTTTGTTACATAATAGTAGTGATTGGTTTTATCATGCTCTCTGAGTTATCCATACTCTGAAGTTTTGTTTATTTTATTTTATTTTATTTGGGTTTCCTACCGAGTTGCAAAGGGGGAAGGTTGGCGCCTTTAAACTAGTTTAACCCCACTTATTCGGTCCTAAGTCCGAAATTGCTTTCTGACTCGCTAGGTTCTGCTTTTTTGTAGTTCTTTTGTTTCTCTATAATTTTGTTCTTCATGTTCAGCTTTTATATTTTTATTATGCTATTTCTTGTTATGTTCTTTATCTATTATTTCTTGTTTTTGCTAAATAATACATATTTCTTTTATATATATATATTTTTAATAATGAAGTTTTACTCAGATTGGGTGAATTCATGTACGTGCATGAATTTTATGTGTCGGGAGAACACTGTTAAAAACATGGAGGCAGTTATAAATATTCTTTATATAAGTATTAAAAAAATACTGAGATATTTTGAGAAATATCAATATATATTTCGATTAAAACAACGAATTGATTAAAAATATTTTTAATTCATCTTTTTTTTTAATTTCATTTGTAAACATATTGTATACTTATTCAATTTTGTGCAGAAGATTTTCATTTTGTTGAAATTTCTCACTAGAATTTAAGAAAATACACTACTGTCCATTAAAATTGCTAAACCAAGAAAGTGAAAAGCTGCAGGCGTGAAATTTAAACGACACGAAGGTGCTGTGGTATGCAAAGGATTAGCTCCTAAGCGCATTCAGACGAAGCAGGCTCCGGTAGTGACGCCTACAATGTGTTTAAATAAGGGAACTAAATCAGCTGGTTTCTCATATAGAAACTATATTTCAACGTTGCTGTCTGGTGAAAAGTTGTTGTGTTGCCTCGAGTAAAAAACAGAAATGCGTACTAACAAGTTTCTGACTTTTAGCAAGGTCGAATTGTAGCGTACCAAAATTCCGGTTTACCGTATCGCAGTATTACTTCTCGCTTCGGTCGAGATCCATTGACTGTTATCAGGATATAGGATCGATTGTTTCAGAATGGTTATACAAAATACCATCACCAGCGGTCGAGAAGACAGACATATTTGCCACGTCACAAGCCCTTAGTCAAGAATTGAGGTTGTTTACAAGACAACAAGTGACTGCATGAATAGCTCAATAACGGATGCAGAAGCATAAACTCTCAGCTTGGAGACTAGGACTTCGGCTACCCTTGGCGCTGCATCCCAGACAGGTGTGTCTTCAACAGTGTAATTAATGACGGAACTAGTTGCACAAATGATGAGACGTCATTTTCTCAGATGAATCTAGGTTCTGCTTACAACATCAAAATGAACGCAATCGTGTTTGGCTGTATCATGGTGAACGCACATTTGCAACGGGCATTCATGGTCGGCATCCTGGCCCTCCATCTGGCATGATGGTATAGGGTGCTATTGGATGTAAGTCTCGGTCATCCCTTGTTTGCATTAACGGTTCTTTATTCGAGCTCTAGGAAACAATACGTTTCAGCAGGATAATGCACGAATGTATGTTTCCGGCATTGTACGGACCATCTTTAATATGCAAAATGTTTGGATGTTACCCTTGCCTGCACGCTCACCAGATCTCCCGCCAACAGAAATTTATGGCCCATGAATGTCAAGAAACTGACTCCTCCTTATACGCCAGTCACTACGATGGATGAGTTGTGGCATCGTGGTGAAGCTGCATCCACATCTGTACCTGTACATGCCATCCAATCTCTTTTTGACTCAATGCGCAGGTTTATAAGGGCTGCTATTACTCCCAGAGGCTGTTGTTCTGGGTACTGATTTCTCAGGATACATGCACCCAAATTTCTTGAAAATTTAATGAATTATTATTTCCAGTATAATATATTTGTTTAATAAACATCATTTTATAATATTCATTTCTTCTTGGTGTAGCAAATTTAATTACCAGTAGTGTAGTTCATTCAATGTATGTATAAATTAAAATAAGTAAAGGATAACATATTTCAATTAAAATATCTAATCTTAATACAAGTCTAATTAGTATATAAGAGAGTGATTAAACGACTTGCAGAAAATTAGAGCTTCAAGATGGATCTCGAAATTGAAGATTACTGTCTTAAATAATAGCCGTCTAATTTCTTTTCTCTTCGGGAACACTAAGCCTTATGTAAGTCAATCTTAAAACAATTTATTATAATATCAAACTCAGCATTAATTGCTTCCGTTTCAAACAAATCACGTAAATCAACCGATAAATATTGTGTTTATCAACCGTTTCCATACACGAAACAGCGTATTTTGTTAAATTTACTCAATCTAGTTACCCAGAGAAGCAATTTACTTAAGTGCATCCAACGACTGAATAATGGATCGGGTGCCTAATCTTAAGTTTCTAAGTGGAGTCTTTGAAATCTGAATCTTTTATAATGTTGGGAGCAATGCGTATACTTAAAATTTTTAGGCAAATAGTAAATTGCGTAAAGTTGTTTCATGAGTTTATTATTATTGCACACTTCTGATAAAATTAAAAACACTACTTCAATACTTTATTTCTCATGTTAATTTAAAATTTATAATTTTTTTAAAAAATATTCTTTTAAGAAGTATCATGAATAGTCCTATACAAATTACAATATATTAAAAATCGCAATATTTTTTTTTAATATTTCAGTTCTTATTAAGCTAATTTTATCCACTTTTCGAATAAAGCGTGATATTACTATGTAATTTTTAATATAGTGTTTATTATTTCATGGAAATCTTCCTTAAATAATTAAAATATTTAAGCTAATAGGAGATAAAGGATACACACATGAAAGAATTTTGCTACATTTAAAAAATTAATCACTTTTGGGATTTAAATTTAAATTGCATGAACCATACCAACCTCCTCCCCCCCAAAAAAAAACATCAATGATTAAATACTAATTCTTTATATGCTATTGAAAGAACACGAAAACGATTACAATTTTAATTAAGCTATTTCCATGATTTTTTAAATAAATAATCCACTGTTATCTTTAGATTTTTTTGTCATTATATTTCTACGTAGACTTGTAAAATTTATTATATTCTATTTTCTAAGAGGAAGGGGAGATCCCTTTTTATTTAATTTGACTTACTGAAATCATGTTTTAAAGCATTCCAATTTTTCAACATGAAGCAAAAAATAAGAAAATGTAATTGGATAGTATAATTCTTCTCTCTCGAAAAAGATCTAGTACGTGACTTCTGGATTTTTAGACGGAACACTTTTTTATATAAAAAGCAAACTATTTACTTAAATAACTTTATTGTGTAAGGTGATAATACGTTAAGTAAAAAAATTTAAGGGTTTTGCTATATTGGGCAAATTAATCTTTTGAAATTTAACTTTAAAATGTAATAAGTTTATGAAAGCTATAAGGAGTTAATTAAATAATAAAATTTTCCATGTTACTGAAATAGCATGAAACCCATTAGTTGTTGAAATGAGCAATTATCATAATTAACCTTTGCTATTTTTAGCACTTTTTTTTCCAAATAGAGTTGGAAAAATGTATTATTGCCCATTCCTGGAGAAAAAAAATATATTTATTTTACTCTTTTATTTAAATTAACAAACTCATGTTTCAAAATTGCTTCAGTGTTTCCATGTAAAGTAAAGATTAAGAGATTGATTATGATATGGCAAACTTAAAAACAGAATAATACAAAGCAGTGTTCCTCCAACTGTGGGGCGAGGCCCTAGGGAGGAGTGCTAACCATACGGAGGGGAAACCGAGCGCATATTGAAAAGTTTAAAACAAAATATTATTTTAAAAAATTATTAACTTACTGAAAGTAAACAAACAGAGATACATTCTGACAAGTAAAATACTCATTTACACTTTAATACACTTATAAAAGTATTAGTACTGCACAATTCTATTTGATAATTAATTGAACAATACTAAGTTAAGGACAAGTTTAACAAATACCAGTGACTCCTTAGATTTCTCATACATAAAATTATATTCCCACATTAACAATTATCTTCATAATTTGCATGGTTTATAATTATCCCCTTAATTGCCTATTAAAAATTACGCGATTTGTTCCCCAATGCCACCGTTTTGCCTGTTGCAGCGTTTCTCAAACTGTGGGGTGTGCACCCTAGGGGGCGTGATAACCCTAAAAAGGGCGTACGAGTATATCGAAAAGTCGAAAACAAACATTATTTAAAAAATCTATTAACTTACTGAAAGGAAGGGAAAATAATATATTCTGACATAATAAAAAATAAATACACATTTACACTGATATAATTCACTTATATATGTATTAGTACTGCACCGTGTATTTCATAATTAATTTAACAGTTCTAAGTCGAGAACAAAGTTTAATAATTATCAGTAACTCTATGGGTACATCATTAAATTACATACAAATTTAATACTAATCATGATAATTTGTACCGTTTATAATTAAAGTTGTATTGTAGATTTACATCAAAGTATGTTTTTATTGAATTCAATACATTATTGTCGTATGTAAGGAAGGCGCAATGAAAATTATGATTAAAAATTGGGTCACGAGTATAGAAAGTTTGAGAAGCACTAGCATGTAAGTAAGCGTATGTGGTGTATTGAAGGGGGTAGAAAAGGGAAATAAATAATATAATATCCGAAATAAGTAGATCCTTCGAACGCACTGTCAAGGTCATTTTATTGCTTTCCAAAGCCTTCAGAATTATTTTATGAACAGCAATTCTCAGAAAAGATTGTACTTCCGAAAGACGACGTATATATATATATATATATATATATATATATATATATATATATATATATATATATATATATACGTCTGGGCCAATTAACACACAAACTGAGTGAGACGTTTATATACGTAGAGGAGACTTAAGAGGTTAAAGTTGTATTGTAAGTTTAGCGTCAAAGTATAATCTTATTTAATTCAATACATTTTTATTGTATGCAGAGGGGCGCTATGTAAATTTTGATTGAATATTGGGTCGCAAACATTGACAGTTTGAGAAGCGCTGATCCAAAGTCAAAGTATAACATCAAAGTGAATGTGTTCCCACTGAACCTTGTAGATTGTCCCAATGCATGGCAAATAGTTCCGTGAGCAGTACAAATAATCGTCACTATTGAGAGAGGATGACAGTCACTGTAGCCTAGTGGCTATTATCACGAACTTGTGGCCTAAGTATCGAAGATTTTAATCCTGGTGACACTGATGAGCAACCGAGTAGAAGAAACCCACGGACATTAATTTTGTCGAGACTCAATGTTCAATTTTATGTAGTGGGATTATCAGGAAAGAAGGGTGCAGTTCAAGTGTTGTCTCCGTCACTTGACCGAGGCTCATTGTTCAATTTTATGTAGTGGGATTATCAGGAGAAAAGGGTGCAGTTCAAATGTTGTCTTCGTCACTTGACCGAGGCTCAAAATGACGAGGTTTGACGCCAATAGCCCTCGAGTAGCTGTATATTGTGCGATGTTAATATAGCTCTAACTCAGTCACACAGAAATTATTAAATATCATAGTTCAGTGCTTATGAAGTATCCAATATTCGTTACCCAATGTTCAATAATTACTTTCATCGCACCCACCCCCATACAATAACGATGCATTGATTTCAATAATACTATATTTTGAAGCTAAACCTACAGTACAACTTTTACCTCTTTAATGCCACCGGTGTATATAAACATCTCACCCAGCCACTGTGTCAATTGCCAGGGAAGTATATATAATTATTGTCGAAGTACGATATTTTATGGGCACTGCTATCCATAAATTTATTCCGAAGGTTTTGGAATGCAATAAAATAACTTTGATTGTCTTTGCGAAGGATTTACTTATTTCATATTATTTGTTTATTTTTAACCCCCACCTCCTCTCCCCAAAATACCACATACGCTCGGCTGCGTGTAACACGGGGGCATTAGGGAGCGAATCACGCAATTTTTAATCGGCGTTTAAGAGATTAATTGCAAACCGTACAAATTATCAAGATAAGTGTTAATTTTTGTTTTTAATTTCATACATGACAAGATTATGGAGACACTGAAAATTATTGAACTAGTTCTTAAAGTAGTAGTTTTAAAATGATTATAAGATTCATTGCGTAGAACTGATATATTTATAAGGGTAAATGAATGTGTATTTCATTTTTATTTGATTCATTTTAGTATATTAATAATTTCTTAAACAATCTTTTGTTTTCGAATTTCTAATATGCTTGCGCCCCTCCTTGTAAGGTTATCACGCTCCCCTAGGAGGCTTGCCCCATGGTTTGAGAAACACTTCCATAGTTGCTATATCCCAAATGAGGAGTGTTCTTGTGATACGCAATCTTGTTTTCTTTAGTCTAAAGTATCTTCCTTTCTTAAATGAGGATATCTGCTCACACCGTTGGAAATTAAGTCTATGAAGTATTCCTTCACTCCACGTGGTTCAGAACCATATTAGCAAAGAAATTATGTCTTAGACTTGTCATTTTATTTGCTTTAAATTATTTGAATGTTTTATTTAAATAAATTTTTATGTATATATATATAAATATAAAGCTTGGAATCTATCACTTCATAAAATAACTACATATTTCATGAAATAATTAGCCAAAGTTTTCTAATACTTAAACGCCTGGTACAAAATAAATTTTTAAAAAATAAAAATATCCATATCTATATATATATATGTAACGCGTAAATATTATTTTTTCGCTAAATTTGTTCCTTAAAAAAACCTTTACATGGAATGACTATTACTTTTGTCTGTAGTTTAAGCAATACTTCAAAACCAAATACCAAAAGAGTAATTGGTATTCCAAATTACATTGATATTCGTAACCTTAACATAAAAGAAAGTATATTTTTTAAAGGAACATTTTCTTCAATTTCTGCTTAATGAGGCATTCTACATTATAATTAGCAACTCTATTTTAGGCTAAACCGGAAGTGCATCTAAAACACAGTATCTCATTCATTTCCTTTGCATTCAAAAACTTTTTAAGCAGAACACGCATCTCAAAGTATTAGAGTCTTATTTGGATTGATTTCAATATCATTAATACACACATAAGAAAAGGTGAGACTCAAAATAAATATCAATAAAGTCTTTACCTCTTTTGTCCCCTCTCGCTTTCATGATGAATATAATGATGATGGCCAGGAGCACTAAAGCCCCGACTGTCCCCATTAGCACTACTAAGACTGTGCTAATTGTGACCGGTTGACTGTCGCCTGAAAAGAAGTGAAAATAATGATGTTGAAAAAATCATTATAAAAGTATTTCATTGAAAAGATGTGTTGGGGTGTTGTAATTACAGAACTAATGCTTATCGATCAAAAGTAAGATGCGCCATCAATGCCTTGCTTTCAGTTCTTCGTAATTGACTTTATTGTACATCTTAGAAAATGATAGATGAGGATCTTTATTCAAAGAATTTTTAAGATTCAAATAAAAAAATGTTGATTTTATTATCATTATTATTATTATAGTTACTTACAACGACAAATGTGGTAAAGATATTGTGGATTATTTTAAATGCTCACCACTACAGTCAAGCTCTTCCTACATTTCACACGAAGTTTCTGAATTAACATTTTTGATGAAGGCGATATCCTTTTCAGGAAAGAATGAAATGCAGCAAGCAAAAATTCTTCTTGGAAATACCTGATGATATACGAATAACAGATTCGTATGTTGATTACGCAATATAATACGAATATGTGCAGCAACATAATATGGTCATGTATAAGTACAAATGAATGAATGCAGCATACAAATGTAACTAAATAATATGATCAAATAAAAAGTAAAAGCAATATTGCATGTCATCAAAAATAAACCAATAACAGAAAACGAAGATATATTATCTATCTCAGGGGTACTCAAACTTTTTTCTGCTGGTCCGCAAGCCTATGTCAGCTTTTTCACGCGGGCCGCATACTTATGTTAGCTTTTTCACGAGGGCCGCATACATATATTAGTTATTCCAAACGGGCCGCAATATGAGGATAAATAGAAGGGGGGGAGGAGAAAAATCAAACAAGAAAACATTAGAAATTAAAAAAGGGGAAAATTGATTAAAATATTATAACTCCTATTTTGCTTTTTTTAATTATTATTTTTAATATTTTTTTTTCTGTCACTAACACCAATTCAGAAAAACATTCAAGAAACACTCCTTCACAGTTTTTGAATCAGTAAGCGGTTTGATATAATCTCCAATAATGTAACAAACTTCACAGGATGTCTTCGTTACCCCGCTGTGATATTACCTCTGACAAGCCACTTTGTTGCTGTTGCAAAAATTATACAAGAAAGCCTATTTATCACATCTTGCAAGAGATATTCAAAGAAAAGTATCATTTAAGGATGCCTGTTTAGTCATATTTTTATAATAAATCCATTTTATGACAAATCAAACAATGACTGATCCATGTTTGTCGTCCAAAAATAGTCAATATCCCAATCGTCTTGAAACGATATGTTTTCTTCAATTTTTTTTCGCTTGCACTATATTAACGATTGTTAAAAATTAGTTCCACCCACAAAATGGTCGCTACTCCCCTGTTGTCTAGTATCACTAAAAGTAACCGTTCAAAATAGAAAAATAACATCCATTCGTACCTGTACGACACCGACAGCAAAAAAGCAAAATTGATATAACTGATTTCTTGACAAAGGATTCCCCACCAAATTTTTAATACAATGTTCTAAATAAGTGGATTTCTCAGAGCAATGGGCCATGACCAAGACACTTAGAAAGGCTCGGTGGGCCGCATGCGACCCGCAGGTAAGAGTTTGAGTATCGTCAATCTATGCTACATAGGAAAAAGAGGTTAATTTTTGAAATAGTGTATTAGTGCGCTACCTAATTTTGTTAAACAAAATTAATATAAAATGTCTTATAAATTTATGCGGCTATTTACACTGACACAAAAACATAAGCAATGCATGATTTTCAAACAGACTGCTTTTAAATTGTAGTAGTGAATATGAGTTCACATAAATACAAGGTTCATACATAGTCAAGGACATGCTTTTATCCTTATAATAGCAGAATAAAAAAACGTTCATTTAATAAACTTTTTAAGTTATGAGTTCAGTTTTAAAAATACTAAGGGTATGCTATTAACACTGGCATAGGTACACGGTATGGTTGGGTATATAATTTGACGGTCCACAAACATAATCCTTGTAACACTTATATAGAGGCCGTGGTAAACTAGTGGTCAAGGAAACGGACTGTTGGTAGGTGAGTCATAAGTTCGAGCCTAGTACCGCTGAAGACCCACCGCGAAGTGGAGGGATAGACATTGAGTCTTTCGACGCTTAAACGTCCTCCCGGAGGTGTGGCTCGAAAGTTAGGAGCGTGGATGCCAGATCAGGGGTCGTCCTTGTTACTTGACCATGGTTCAAAATTACAAGGTCGGTTACCAAAAGCCCTTTCGTAACTCAATAGTGCGAAGTAAATATTCACTCACTCACGCAACACGTAAGCAGCTAGATGGGATATAAATGAATCTAGGGCAAGTTATTATATGTTTTTACGTCTATATTTATCTAATTGCAGTTGGTAGAAGATGGAATGGCCGAAATTTCGTTGTACGTAACGTTATATTGCTCAATCGTTGAATAAATTTTTTGAACCCCAAGATATGATTAGAATGTGGATGGACTAGTGTATTTTCTATTGATTTAAGTCCCAAACAACTGAAAAGGGATATCATTAGACCGCATCCTTCAACATATATTTAACATTCAGAAATAACCAACATATAAAAAATTGTTAATTAAAAATGGACTTTATTATTATGAATTATTATCTCGAATGCTATAAAACATTCTTATATTAAATCTGGAAAATCGGTACCAAAAAAAAAAATCCTGCAGTTAAGTGAAAACATATCTCCTACTTTCGTACACACATTTGTTTGACTCGTTTATGGATAAACAAAATAATTTTGCTACGGAGTAATGCTTTCGGAAAAAAAAAAATGCTTTTTTTTCTATTTCATCTATTTGTGTTCTGTTCAATATTTTGCTGTATTATTAATTCTCCTCTCTATTCACCTTCAAGTAATATATATGTATACGTATATATATATATATATATATATATATATATATATATGTATGTATATATATGTATATATATATATATATATGTATATATATGTATATATATATGCATATGTATATATGTATGCATATATATATATACATGTAAGGATAATTAAACTAGATTAAAAATTAAATTACCTATCTGGGGGGCACTTGACTCATCATTCTCAGTTCACATCTTCAAGTATCAAACAATTCACCCATTTATTTCTTCCGAACATATGGCCTAGCCAATAATCATGTCTAATTCCAGATCGTTAGATTTAATAGTCAGCATTAACTTTCAAATACCCTCTTCAAATTCGCGAAACTTACCACATTTTTTTCAAGTATTATCCACTAAAAACCACCACCATAGCTTGCTTTTTTCCTCCCTGCTCTCAGTGTCAAAACAGATGTAGAAATGATAGAATAAAGTCTTCCTTTTTAAAACTTTAATCTGATTCTGTCTTCAAACTCATGACATATTTGTATATATATATTGATGGGAGGCCAGATTTTTGTTCCTGGTTTTAGAATCCGCCCCTGAAACCGCTTGGAATTTGTATACGAGTCCCCCTTGACCGGATGTGGAGAAATTCCTTTTGGTGGGGTGCGTCAAAATGTTCCCGCGTTAAAAAGTTCACTAAAACCATAAATGTTGAGGTGGTGTAACACTGTGCCGGCCTCGGGACCAATCAGAGAAATTATACTAGACAAGACAAAGAATCCTGCTCTAGGAACTTTGGGTAAAAGGTGCTGAATAAAAACGACACGCACCCGATTTTACACAGGAGAGAGCTGATCCCAGAGCTGCAGAAAATCCAAACTCCGAGATTCCGGGCGTCAACCATGTCCATTCCCTAGCAACCTCCTTCTCTCAAGCTAAGTTAATTATTTTGAACTTCTTGTAGTAAAATAAATTTGTATATGTGTGTTTAAAATAAATTTAATAATGTTTTAAAACTATACGATCAGTATTTGATTTAGCGTGAGATGAGTGTTTTTAATTTAGATTTTAGTTAACTTGTAGTCATGATGCGATGTTAACTTATGGAACTTGTGTCGATGTTAAAATTAATAAGTTTTTAATAGCATCGCATCATCAATATATATATATATATATATATATATATATATATAAAGGGTGTTCTTCTTAGAAGTATAGAACTTTAAATTGCAATAAAACAACGATGTATTATTCGATTGACATGATTGTTTTTATTCGAAAGATAATCTTGTGGCATTACATTTTAAATATGACTTCTGTCACAGGACTGCCACGGCTGGCTCGGATGTAGTACAATCTGGACGTCTAATTTTGTGGCCGTATATGGGCAATAACACAGCGAATGTTGCCTTTCAAATGGTCAAGCGTTTGTGGCTTATCCGCATAGACCAATGACTTTACATAGCCCCACAGAAAATAGTCTAGCGGTGTTAAATCACAAGATCTTTGAGGCCAATTCACAGGTCCAAAACGTGAAATTAGGCGGTCACCAAACGTGTCTTTCAATAAATCGTTTGTGGCACGAGCTGTGTGACATGGGGCGCCGTCTTGTTGGAACAACAGCTCCTGGTATTAATGATTGTTCAATTCAGGAATGAAAAAGTTAGTAATGATGGCTCTATACCGATCACCATTGACTATAACTTTGTGGCCTTCATCGTTTTTGAAGAAATACGGACCAATGATTCCACCAGCCCATAAAGAGCAGCAAACAGTCAGTTTTTCTGGATGTAACGGCGTTTCGACATACACTTGTAGATTAGCTTCACTCAAAATGCGGCAGTTTTTTTTGTTGACGTAGCCATTCAACCAGAAGTGCGCTTCATCGCTAAACAAAATTTGCTTATGAAAATCGGGAACAACGGCAATCTGGTTTTAGGCCCATTCGACGACTCTACGCCTTGCTTGAAGATAGTTTTGATGAATTGCCAAATCAAACTGAGAATAAATCACTTGACAGCTGTTAAATCGATCGCCATTTTTTGGAAAGTAATGCCAACTTAAACTTCTATACCTGAAACAAAAACACTACTTTATATAACCCCACTTATAAGTCCGATTGCTTTCTGATACGTAATTTCTATTTATTTCTTGTTTTTGATAAATATTACATATATATAGATATATATATATATATATATATATATATATATATACATACATATATATATATGTATATACTGTCTCTTTGATTTTTACATCATCCAAATGACATCATTTGTATAAAAATTGCTTTGGTTTTCCTGCTCTATAGTTACCGCCATAAAATCCAATTGTCGTATTACGGCAGTGCTTCTCAAACTGAGAATACTTGTGACCCAATTTTGAATCATTAATTTAATCGCCCCCCTTCCATACAATAACAATGTCTTGAATTCAATATTAAGGTACTTGGCGTAAAGTTATAATACGATTTTCATTGTAAGCCGTTCAAAATATCAAGAAGTATTACATTTTTCATATAATTTTGTATAAGACAAGCCCATGGCATAAGTAATAATTAAATTTCTTCTTAACTTAGCATTGATAACTTGATTATCAAATACGTTGTTCAGTACCGATGTATTTCTAAGTATATTTTATTATTGGAAATTCATATTTTACTTTTATTGTGTCAAAATGTATTTTGTTTCGCTTCTCCTTTCAGTAAATTTGCAGTTTTTATATCTTTTATTTTTGACTTGCTGATAGGCTCGCACCCGCCTTGTAATGCTGCCACACCTCCCCCAAGGGCACGCGCCCCACATTTTGAGAAACGCTGTATTGCGGAATACAACTGCTGTATTTCGCACACTCACACACACATAAATTTTTTTTTTCCAAATATCAGACATTTTTTTGGTATTTCAAAATTTTTAAAGGATCATTTTATATTCTTCATACATTTTGATTGTATAAAAACACATTCAATAAACAGAGATCACTACGAGAGAAACCACGTAAATGCGTTTGAATGGCTTTCTCTACTCAATTAACTTTATTCCTTCTTACTGAGACATAACTGCAAAGTATTTCACGTGGAAAGATAATGTGCATGCCTGTCTTTGCTAAAACTACTTACAAGATTCCCATAAATTAATTGATGCGTAACTACACGGGGCTTCGTTTCTTCCTAATGCAGTGTTTCTCAAACTGAGGGGCACGCCCCCCTGGGGGGCGCGAGCATATCGAAGATAAAAGATTTTAAAAAAATTTATTTTCTAGAATGAAGTAAAACAAAATACTTTCTGACATAATAAAAAATATACACATTTACACGGAAATAATATATATATATATATATATATTATCTGCGATTTAACATCATCAAAAATAAATGCTTGTACTCAAAACCTCATTTTTTAGCTACCTTTGATACTATAACCAAATAAAAAACGTTTTATTCGATTTGCTGTAATACCATTATGAGAGATTTTTTTATTACGTTTTCTTTTCAAAGCGAAAATGCTACTCTTTCAGAGGAAAGACAAAACCCAGACCCATAATCAAAAAAAATTTTAGGAAGATAAAAAGTTCATCACTGTAACATATTATTGCCATCAGATGTAGGCAGCAGAATATATTTGCTGCGGTTTGACCTTCGAGCTTACTTGTATGGTTAGTAATGCCCCTGCTCTTATGTATTTGTTTTTTTTTTATTTAGGGAAGTTTGAAGGATTACTAAGCCAAGCATAATGAAAAACGTTTTACATAATTTTTCTAGAACATCCATATTGTTATAAATACACTTTTAATCCGGGAGCGGTCACGTCGAGCACAAAGTGCATGAAATCGGTAATTCTGGCAAAACTGTTTAATTGTTAGCAATGGCCCTGGCACTATCCTCCTGTTTGACAATCTTAAGGTGAACTAAAATAGTATATTTGTCTCATATCTCCTCTTTTTGGAAGTGACAGAAGTTTTTTTACGATCTTAAGGTACTTGTTTTGTCTGATTTCCCTGTGTAATAACTGTTTTTCCGAAATATTGTCTGTGTCCTTGAAAGTAGGTGAGTATATTTTCTCTTAATTAAATTATTCACTGGAATTATGATTTTTAATGGGTACTATAAAGATAATTATAAAAAAAGGATTGGGGTGACTCACTAATTCCGCTCGACCATTAGTATCGAGTGCGAGCCTTCTCCAGGGTTAAAACATGTTGAAGTCTTTCGCTTTAAATATTAAAAATAATACAATTATTCTTCATCAGAATTTTTTTTTATGGTTCATTATTCAACATCATTTCTAAATGCTTATTCTTTGAGGCTTAAAATTACAGTTCGCATAAAACTAATTATACTTTGAGCAATCATTTTTAAAAAGAATCATTTTACATTTTTGTAAATATTGTCGCACACTTGGCTTTACTCTACTTACAATTAAGCGATTATATCAATAATGTTTTATTTTCTTATAAATGAACTCGTGCAAAGAGTGGCTAATTCAGCCGGTATATTTTTAATGTATCAGTGCTGCACAGATTATTTTATAACTAATTAATTAATACTAAATTAAGAGCAAGTTTAATAAGTATTAGCGACTTCCATGGGCTTGTCTTACAGAGCAAAGTTTTTCAAAGGAAGGCTTATGATTAGAAATTGACCCTCTGAGTTATTTTTCTACATTTAGCTGATATCTATATTTTGTCTTCTAAGCAACCACCGCATTTTGCAATATGTTTCAATTTAAAATTTAGAGAAAGGAAAAATAACATAATAATTATCCTATTACTTATTTATTATTATTATTATTTGCTTAAAAGTAAAATATACAAAATTTAATACTTATGGCATGAATTTGTACGGTTTATAATAAAGATTGTTGCTTTAGTGTCAAAGTGCATTATTATTGCATTCAGTACATTATTAATGTATAAGGGGGCGCGATAAAAATTGTGATTAAAAAGGGGGCGCCAGTATTGAAAGTTTGAGAAGCACTGTCCTAATGGAATGAAAAACTGAACCACCTTTTTTTTTTTTCTACAATTTTTAATGCAATCTAAATGTAAAAGGATTTCAATTTACTTTTATTTTGTGTTTATTTTTGTAGGCACCGGATTTTAATTTAACAGTTTTATTCATTATTACTCTTACAATGAATCGAAATTCTTTCTCCAACTCATTCAAAAGAAAACTTCACCATGCCCCAATACTGTTTTACGCAACTCAAATTTTATTGGAAACAATGCGAAATTATGTTTCTTTTATATTTCCTGTAGAAATACAGTAACGCAGAAATACAGTAATATATAAATGTTATTTGAGTAATTCAAACTTAAACTTAAATTAAATAATTCAAAAAGCATATTTTGTTTTCCTTTCTAGACAATTGGTACAGTCTTTATTTTCGGATTTTCGATCCATCAAAAATGTATATTTTACTTAATATTATTTTAATATATTTTATTAAATTTTTAATTTTTTCTTTTTTTAAAACAAAACTTGCAGAGTAAAATACTTAATAATTTTGCTTACCTTTTCCTTGTTAAGAGAGAGAAAAAAATACATTGATTTCAGAAAAGATTTTTGCAAAAAAGTGGAAGTGGATCACATTAATATTTCATAGTTATTTGTATACTTTTGATCCGTAAGACATTGCTTCTCAAACTTTCAATATTTGCGACGAAATTTGAGTCATAATTTTATAGTTCACCCCTACATACAACAACAACGCACTGAATGAAATAATAAGATACTTTGACACTAACGATACGACATGACATTAACTTTAAACCGTACATATATCAAAATAAGTATTAAATTTTGTATGCGACGAGCTCAATGAAAAGTTACTAGAAATAATTAAACCTGTTATTTTAACATAGTATTGACAACTTAATTATCAAATATATTGATCAGTATGCATAATATATATCAGTGTAAACGTGTATTTTTTTGTCAGAATATATTTTGTTTTGTTTCTTTTCACTAAATAAATGAACTTTTATATTCGATATCTTTATTTGTTCACGTCCCCTAGGGGTTCGCGCCCCACAGATTGAGAAACGCTTTCTTAAGCGCAAAAATGTTTGTTGTATGAATTTGTGTAAGTTTTTTATTATACACAATCTTCTTACGAGAGCTCTTACAGATGCTTGTGTTCGATGTATGAATCCAGACGAATATTTTGTTTACATTTGCTGGAAAGAAATAATATTTATGAAATTTTATGGTACATTATTTAATTTTGTTATATTTTTCATATTTGCTCAAGACAGGAAACATTATTGTTGTATCTCTTACCATTTCTAAAGATGAATATTTTTAAATGCAAAACATAACATTAAAAATAATCACTTTTTTTTTTAATTTTGCAGTTTTGTGCAATAAACAAATTATTTCTACGGAATTGCATCATTCATTAAATTATTTTCTTTTTTTATTGCACTTTCTTACGAGTTAGATCGTCATTTATCTTCATACATAGCAGAATCCACCATTCAATTTTTTCAAAAACTTCCCTAAATCCTATGAAGGAAAAAATGAGTTCTGAAAATTAAATTCTCACTGTTTTGATTCAAAAATAAACTCTGGCGACAAATCACGTGAAAATAAAAAAAACCCTGATACGGAGCAAAAAAAAAACAATTCTCAAGTATAATTTTCTATTTACGAAATACAATTTCATTACATTCAACTTCAAATATTTAATCATAGGACTGATTACTTTTTCGCTGGAAAATACCAATCTAGAAGCCAATTTTCAAATTCCCAAACCTATTACGTTAAACGAAGAAAACAATTATGGGCTGAGATGATTGAAGAGAAAATTGAAATCGAGGCAAAGAAACAGATGAATTGTTCCAGAAACAAATTACATTGCAGACGAAAGATAATGCAGGAAAATGAAACATTTGTCAAATATCATTAACTTTAGAAGCGTGGCTGTTGATTGGCTTGGGAAAAAGACATACAGGTTGCTCACTGAATCTTAAATGAATAAAAATTAGCAATTTTTTTATGCCATTGTATCTTTTCAGCTAATGAAATCATTTTATTTTCAGTATATTTTCATTTTCTTCAAAAGAACCTGCTTATTTTAATACATATATTTGATCTATTGCAAAGGGTTATTTAATTTTTTGCATAGGAGAAGAATATTACATTTAGTACGTACATATAAAGACAAAACCTAAAGATGGAAAATAAAAGTGCAGCTATCATAAAGTCATAGATAACACGAAAATAACTTCCACGCGTAAGTCATGTAAAACATGTGTGTATTGGACATATTAAAATGAACTTCTTCTCTAATGGGACTGCGCATTGCTTTTAACCTTTGCAAACCTAGTACATTCCCCAGGAGTTAGTTTCTCTTTTTAGTACGGCACCATATAGGTGAGCAGAATAATTTTGACACACAGTCCCCCGCGAGAGGAGAACCTGAGATCTGGCGACGCAAAAGAGTACTAAGGATTTTAATTTTACCGACAGCACCCAAGCCAAACAGGCAGTCGACGGATTTTTTTTCATGCCGTTTAAGGCGGTTTACGGCTAATGTTAAATAATTGGACCCAAATTTCGAATATTTTTTCATATATAAAGTTACTCAAACAGTATTATTACATTCTGGCTACACTATTTTGTAAGAAATCACTTATTTTATCATACTTCTATTTTTATATGAGTTTACACATTTCTTCTTTTATAAAATGTGTTTCGCATTTTTTCTCCTATACCGTAATGCTAAATGAACTATATCCCTTTACATGTTAAAAGGAAAAACTAATTTTTTTATGAAATATTTTGAATTTTTAAAAACACTATCTTATATGCTATTGTATGAGTTACAATGGCGCAATTTTTTATAAACATTGTGTGAGGCATTTTTTTTTTCTGTCCGAAAAGGGGCTACGCATAAAGTTAGCGATCTTGGATATATGGCGAAAACAGCCTTTATCATACGGCATGGCTGCTGTCAATTTTCTACATCATGGATATCCACTGACTTGGGCTGGTGTCGAACCCGCAACCTTTGGTTCCGAAGGCCAGGGAAAAACGAACCACGCCACCCATCCGACTATGAAAATGAATTCTGTTTCGGGCGTTTATTAATATCGCAATATAAAGCAACAAACGGGCTATTGGCGACGAACGACCGAATTTTGAAGCACGATGAATTGACGAGGACAACACCTAACTCTCAGGACTTCCACACCACGCTATAATAAAAACCTTCAGCCACAACATATTTAACATGCAACTACCGACGCTGGTTCGAAAGCCGCACCAAGATACAACAATAATTTCGATATGTAAGATGCTTCCAACTATCATGTCAAATTATTCATTTTATCATAAGAGATGTTCTGGTTTTCATCAAGGAAAATAAGTTGAATCCGTTGTTCACAAGTTTATTTTTATCGCATTTAATGTTATTAAAAATTTCATGTAAGTTCACAATAATTGGGCATCAATAACATAGGACTTCTACTGACTGAGTTCTATAATCATACACTCATTTTTAATTTAGTTATTATTATCCTAAAATTTTATGTATATATTTATTATTTAATGTGTCAACAAGACAGGTACTTTTTTTCTTCACTGTAAGTAAACCCAGAAGATAGTAATAATTTGGCTAACATATACATTAATTAATTTTTCTTCCTAAGATTTAATACATATACATTTAAGAATACATTTTTAATATGCTATTTTAAAATGTTTTATAAATATAACTCGTAATAGACAGTTTTTAAAAATGATAAAAAATTTTAAAACTGGTCTCTTTGTCATTGTAATTATGAATTCAAAATTTGTTACTTAATATGTTGTTTAACATTATTTTCTTCACATTTTTTTTTGAAAATGATTCAAATTATCGAAGGTAAACATAAACCAAGACACTTCTAATTAAACGTGCACGAAAATAATTTATTCTTCTTCATAATTGATACTTTCACGTTACAACGGTAAAGCATTTTTTTTTGTACCTGTCTAATAACTTTCAGAAGATAATTAATGTTCCGGGGCAGAAATTTATGAACACGTGTAGAAAAGTTTTACCTCTTTGTGAAGCATCAAGTGTTTTTCATTAGTTTCTGAAAAAAAACTGATGTTAGATGAATTCAACGCTAAGATAATAATGAAAATAAAAATAAGTGATTTGAAAATGGATACAAGAAGAGTTGTTAAAAATTACTTTAGTCATTAATCTCACCCATATTTTCTTTGTTTAGAGGAAGTTTGAACTGAACATTATATATATATGTAAGACTAAATCTCTGAAACTGCAGTGCACGCATATTTAAGAATGCACATTGTTCGTTATCGCTCTAAAATGGGAGAGTTTTCTTGAATATAATTAATATAAATTGTTTAAAGAAGGCAAACAAAAAAAGTACCTCTTAAAAATTTCTTTAAAAAAAGTCTGGGGTTAAAATACCCTTCTAGTGTCTTTCCTCAAAAGACTTCTGCCTCACCAATGCCGAAGCTACTAAATCATTTTGAAAAAAAAAATTAAAATAAATTTCTGCACTAGATTTTAAAAAATATTATTTTCGACTAATATTCTGAATTATTTTTAAGGGAACCACGACATGCTTGAAAGAGTAAAATGCCAAAATTAAGACCCTTTGTTTATGAGATATATATCATTTCCAATTTCCAATAGAGCTTAGATTTTTTATGTCTATAATAAAGATAGTTTAATTATTCTGTAGAACTAAACAAAATAACTTTTTACTCCAAAAGTTATGTAAGTTATGTTAAAAGTTATGTCCAAAAGTTATGTTAAAGCCCTTATGTAATACATAATTTTTGAGAACTCGTAATATATACTTGTGTTTAGGTACCATTTTTTTAAAAAGTATCCTTTTTTTATGCAAAATATTTTTTACAAATATATAAAACAATATATAAAATACAGTGAATCCATTTTTTTTAGTAAAATGTTAGTATAAATTCTTTAAAAAAATTATAAAACATTAAAATTTGAATTTCTTAAAAAATGTTCTGCTTTTTTTATGCTTATAACTATTTTTAAAAAATTAGGCAATATCTTAATAGAAAAAAATAGGTTCACTATATGCATAGGCATCTTGTATAGAAGTATAAAAACTCTGCAATCATATAGTGCAATAGTTTTTTTTTAAAAAAATGTACCTAGATGCAAAAAAAATGCTTTTCAGAAAAGTGAAAAAACTAAAAAAAAAAAAAAAATATTTCACATATTATACACTTGATTAGTATTTGCTTGCCTATTTTTAATGACTAATAATAATCCTTAATTATTTTCTAGAGTTACAAAAGTAATTTTAAATTCATGTGTTTTTTTCCCCTTTGTTTTAGTCAAGATGAACATAATTTTCGAGATTTTGTGATGCATATTTTCATGTATAGGTACCATTTCTTACAAAAATATTCTTTGAATATACAAAAAAATTTACACATATATATACAGCAGCGTATCAAACATAATGAATTAGTTTTTTAACGAATTAATAGCATAATTTATTTAAAATAATCATAAAACATTAAAATTATGAAAATCTTAATTTTATTTTTGCACGTATAAATTTATTGTTTTTAAAAAAAATTGACATTACATACTAAAATATATTTTGTTTACTATATATAACGTTTATATACATCAAACACAAGAGAAACTTCATATTTAAAGTTCAAAGGGGTGTGTCAAAAAGGGCGTGGTCATTGGTTTATATTTTTATTTTTCATATTTTAGGGCTATTTTATCAAGAAACATAGAAGTATTATACATTTTTAGATTCAGAAAAATAAGCACTATTTTTAGAACTAAAACTTAAAAAATGGATTTTTTCAAAATATACCATGTCTCTGTTGTCTTAGTTCTTTTTTCGATGAGTCGTATTTCACGCTACGTGCTGAATTAATTCTAGTATTACAGAGAAAAATCTTTTGAATTTCAAAAATATTATTTTGGTTTTACACCCAAATTCTTATCAAAATCAAAGCTGGCCTTTTAAATTAACTATCAGACAGTGATAAAAAATTTCATGGTAAAATAAGTAAGAATAATATTTTGATAAATTTACCCTTTTATAAAATATTATTTTTACCAATCATCTGAAACAAAAAAATCTTTAGATATTTCTTTTTATATCTTAAATCCTCTTAAAACTCATGATATTTCAAGTGGGGTTTTCCGATTTAATTAATGTGGTCTGACGAAAAAAATCAATCAGTATAGATTAAACCAATTTTAATTTATTGATTTGTGGTAAGTTATGAAATGTTTGTTAGATAATTTGTATCAGGAATCTAATATTCTATTCAAGGATATATTATCAAGTCTAATCTACACTGGTGTGCAAAAATTAAGGACGAAGTCGAAAAATAAGCACATCAGCTGAACAAAGAGGCAGAGCGGACAGAAAGACCAATCAGGAGATTAAGTAAGGTGATGTACGTTAGCACATGCGCAGATATGCAGGTAGACGTAATGGGGGAGTGTCTGAGTTGTATAAAGCATGTTGTCGGTGTAAGATCAGTATTTCTGGCAAAACGATTGCACGCCGTATAGCAGATAAAATCACACCCAGTTGCTGCCTCAGCGAGAAATGGCGAATAATCAATCTGTTAGACGACATCTGGATGCTTTTACTCGAGGTCGAATCATTGGGAAGTTGGAGGAAGGCCGCAGTGTGACAAGTGTGGCTGCAGAGTTCGGAATTGCTCACAACATCGTTTCACGACTTTGGAGACAATTTCAAACTACAGGAACAGCTATCCGGGGGTTCAGTAGTGGTCGTTAACGAGGAACCACACCCGCAGATGACCGGTACACTGTCTTACATGCCAGAAGATACAGGCGGCAGACAGCGGGAGAAATCGCTAGACACACGACACATGCGACTGGACGACCGATATCGCGTTTTACCGTGGCAAGAAGACTGCACGGTGGGGGTCTGTTTGCACGACGCCCTGTACGGTGTTTACCTTTAACGCCTGTCCATCGGAGAAGACGTTCGCTGTGGTGCCGGGAACACCGGAATTGGAGAGACAATGAATGGGGACGAGTACTCTTTACAGATGAGAGCAGATTCAGTTTGAATAGCGATTCTCATCGCATACTCATCTGGAGAGAGCGGGGAAGCCGCAATCATCTCTCGAACATCATTGAAAGGGACAGATATGGAGGTCGCGGTGTTCTCCTTTGGGGAGGCATCCTACTTGGTAGTCGTACAGACCTTCACATCTTCGACGTAGGTTCAGTCAACGGGACCCGTTATTGTAAAGAGATTCTTCTTCCATATGTGCGTCTTTTTAGAGGCGCTATGGGTCTGCAGTTCCTTTTCATTGACGACAATGCACCATGTCATCGCACAGTAGCTGCCGAACAGCTCTTAGAGAGTGAGGATATTGAACATATGGATTGGCCGGCACGATCTCCGGATCTCAATATCATCGAGCATGTATGGGATTTTCTAGGCAGAGGCTTGGCAGCTCGTATCTTAAAAGCAGTAACGATTCGGGAGCTTCGATTGGCGCTGCAAGACGAATGGGCAGCAATGCCTCAACAACTCATTGACACCCTCATTCTCAGCATGGGCAGACGCTGTAAAACCTGCCTAGCAGTCAGGGGAGATCATATCCTCTACTAAAGACCAGATGTTTCTTTCTGGACACCCATCACAGGGATATTTCGGCCTTCAGTCGCATTGCGCTCCATGTTACTTTTTTTAATCAAGCTTCTTTTTATCCCTCTGATTTCTCTTTTAGTAAGTGTTGCTTACATTGCACATGTCCTTAATTATTGGGGATCTTACGGTATTAAATGTGTTGATTTGGAAAGCTTTTGTACAAAGTTATATTGAAAAAACCGTCTCGTTCTTAATGTTTGCACACCAGTGTATGTCTTGAACGCAAATTTTATGAAAATCTTGCAATTAACATTTTTATTTGTAAATTATTTCAATTTTATTCTACAAAAATACGTTTTTTTTACTATTATATATATATCCAATATATTTTGTAAAATTGAGATAGTTTATTTTTATTTGAACTCTTTATAAACTTCAATTCATTTGTGTCATCTCCATAACTTAAGAAGATATTTTATTTTTTATTTCATTATTTGATATCATTATCCTCCATAATTGTTTTAGAATATAATAATCATGCTGTTAATTATATATTTGTATTAAGGCTTTATCTCAACTATGTGTATTTTTTTAATTTTTTGTAATTAATTATACTGGAATAATTTGTTAGAATTTAAAGTTATCAAAAATGATTTTTTCACATAGCTTCTAGAAATGTTTCAAGGTAATAAAGCATAATTACAACTGTAGATCATGTGTAGGGAAAATAATGTAATGAAATATTATTAATATAGAAGTGTATTTTCCTTATTGCTTTATTTTAATATTCAAGATTTTAGTCTGTGATACTTTTCTTATTATTTTGAAATAAACAAGATGTTCTCTAAGTTGCTTTCGACTCATAAATATTTCTGATGGGCAGAATAGTTTCAGGTAAAGTCACATGAAGTACTCCGAATCTCATTTCCCTCCTTCTCCAGGATACTTCTATGCATCGTAAAGACTGTCTTTTTTTACGAAACGACAACTGGGCATGGTCTTGACTCAATCTAACGTCGAGAGTTACCTAAACAAATAAACGATCGTCCATAAATACGATTTGTTTGACTGTAGGATTTTGTTTCATTTATATAATCAATCCTTCAATTATGTTCTATATGTGTTAAATATGATCAATTTCTTCACTGGATTTGTCGATAACGTTCCCCAAAATAAGTACGAATGAGTTCTCTAGATGATAGGCTAAATTATAATTCTGGAATATTACGTCGTTTTTTTTATACATAAAGTCAATTGAAAAGTGACAAACAACATTCAAAATAAATAAATATAAACATTTCAAATCAACGATTGTTTCAATTTAACCAGAGTATTTAGTATATATCATTTGAAAACAGCTACTACAGAAGGTTTCTTTTCCAGGTATAGAAGTTTAAGTTGGCATTACTTTCCAAGATAGCGACCGATTTAACAGCTCTCAAGTGATTTAATCTTAGTTTGATTTGGCAATTCATCATGAATAGACTCATGCCTGAACAACGCTTTTAAACTGTGCAATTTTATTTCGAAAATAATGGTCGATTTTCATAAGCGAATTTTGTTTAGCGGTGAAACGCACTTCTGGTTGAATGGTTACGTCAACAAACAAAACTGCCGCATTTCGAGTGAAGCTAATCCACAAGTGTATGTCGAAACACCGTTACATCCAGAAAAACTGACTGTTTGGTGCGCTTTATGGGCTGGTGGAATCCTTCTTCAAAAACGATGAAGGCCACAACGTTACAGTCAATGGTGATTGGTATAGAGCCATGATTACTAACTTTTCATTCCTGAATTGAACAATCATGATGTCCAGGAGCTGTGGTTCTAACAAGACGGCGCAACATGTCACACAGCTCGTGCCACAATTGATTTATTGAAAGACACGTTTGGTGACCACCTAATTTCACGTTTTGGACCTGTGAATTGGCCTCCAAGATCTTGTGATTTAACACCACTAGACTATTTTCTGTAGGGCTATGTAAAGTCATTGGTCTATGCGGAGAAGCCACAAACGCTTGACCATTTGGAAGACAACATTCGCCGTGTTATTGCCGATATACGGCCACAAATGTTGGAAAAAGTCATCGAAAATTGGACGTCCAGATTGGACTATATCCGAGCCAGCCGTCGTAGTCCTTTGCCATAAATCATATTTAAAATGTAATGCTACAAGATTATCTTTCGAATAAAAAAAATTCATGTCAATCGAATAATACATCGTTGTTTTATTGCAATTTAAAATTCTATACCTCTCAAAAAAACACCTTTTATTATTTGGGAACCACTGCTTTACAGGACAATATATTTTTATGATCCTGGTGCCATCGTCAGGTGCAGTCTGCCTCCCACTTGAATCGTATCTTAAGATCTTAACAATCTTTTGAGTGTTCCTGTGCATCTATTGTTATGAGAAGTGGTTGTGTATTGCATTATATATAGTGAGAGACAATGCCTTAAATTACACGAATATAATATCGGCATACTATTGACCAATGAATAAAAAAATACTGAATTATTTAATGAATTCTGAAATCAATTGATCCATACGCTTTACTCCGGTTAGCATTTTGAGTTCAAAATATGGCACTTCTTTTTTTGTGATCAATGAAAAATAAGAATACATTTGTTATGAATTATTTGAGTATACATGAAGTTTCTGGACAAATGACTTCCTATTTATATATTTCTCTATTTTTTCCAAATAGGAATGCCACTGTTGTTTATTTGTATATTGATATTTCATTAGTCTAGGCATTTCATTTTAAATAAATTTATGTCATAGAATAATATCAATTTATTATTTGAAGTAATTTTTAATTATAAAATTTGATATATAAATCTAAAATGCTTTGATACACGTCTAGACGTTTGATTATTTATAAAATAAATTAATTTAAATAAACATTTTGAGACAAAGTTTAATACAAAACCGTAAGCTGTAGAAAGCCCCGGTTAATAAACGGTTAAAATATCCGCTATTTTTAGTACTATACATTTAGGTTGCGAAGATCCCCTTGGATCTCACTTTGAGAACAAAAATGATTTTGAGTCAAAGAAGAACCAGTAGCCATTTTAATGAATAACTTTCTTTATTTGGTTATCTTTCCTAAATAGAATCAAAGACGTTTAATAACAAATAATTTAAAATAGATATATGAGGTTTAAAAGGGACTTTCTTTTATATTAACTTAAATATTTAATGATCCAATTAATTAACAATTAGAATATCGATCACGCAGAGATTACCGCAATAAGAGATCCCAGAATTATCTTCAATAATGTTCCTATCGAACATTTAACTTTAATCTCACTCCTAATATAAAACTTTAATGAGACTTTAATTATAAATCAATATTTACCACACTGCAGCTCAGCTCTTCCTGAGATTATTTTATCCACCTAGAAATCTTCAATAAAAAATCTCTAACTTCACTATTATACCTTCCTGCTTCAATCTCTCTCTCCTACTGCTTTTTACTTTACTATTCCGTTTGACTTACATACTTTATCTAATCTGCATAATAAGGAATCCCTGTCCTCTTTTTGGAGTTGATTGGAAATAGATAGAGGAATTAAATTTCCCTAAAAAAAGACGTCTCAGAAGGTCAGTGATAAAGTTCCGTATAGATTTGTCACAAGTTTAAACTTGCAATTTCACATTACATAAGCGAAATCTGATTCTGTTATGGAGAGATGTTAGCCAAAATAAATTAATTTTAATTTACTTAGATTGATCCATGGATAATGTAACATAATAAAGTTTAATTGTCATACTTCATTTACTATGCATACATTTACCTTGTATTCTTAATTAATATTTGTATTATTACTATAAAGTTTAGATATCATTAAAAGTTCAAGTGAACTATGTATATACACCTACACCATTAGAATGGAAATTTCAGAAGGTAAATAGTTCCTTCATTCCCGCTGAAAAAATTTGATACATTAACATGAATAAAAATATTCAATGATTTTAAAGTAATTGTTTTTATCTAAAGTTAAATTAAATTTCAAAAATATATAAAATTCTGCCCATTAAAATAAATATGATCACTTAGTACATAAGATGTATATTAGTTTATTTAGATGTATATTAGTCTTCTTTTTCAAATTTCTGACTGTCTTAGATGGAATGATTCAGATGGATTGCTAATACATCATGATACTTAAGAAATACATTGAATTCCGTATAAATAAAAGGAAAAATCCCTGAAATAATATCGATGAGCTAGAATGTTATTGTCCAAATCAATGCTAAAAACTACTGGGGTATTGAGGATGAAAGCATTCATTTAAAGTCCACTGTAGTTAAGTTTGTTACCCATGAATCTTTAAGACGCTAAACAGATGATATTTATAAATACCCTGCCTTACAGATGATGTGAATGAGTTTTAATTATAATCTTTAATTTAGTTGTATAACTGCTGCTATCTCTTTAAATGCAGTTCCTTTAAATGCTATTTAAAATCTTTTAAGTAAATAGTCAATCTGTAGAAATTTTTTTAAAAATAAAAAATATCTATGTTCTTTGTTTTGTTTTATTTTGCGAAGGAAATTAATCTAATTTATTCTGAATATTTCTCAGTATTTAAAAATGCAATATACATTTCTATTTCCGTTGTCATTTTTATGAAAAAATTAAAACATTTAACTAATTATAATGGATCACTCATTTGAAAAAAATGTGTAGCTAAAAGTTTGAGTTTAAAAAACGCTTTGATTTTACTTTCAATTATTCAAATACACAGATACTTTTGAAATACTAAATACAATAATATATTTTAATGATTCTATATAAATTAAAACAACTGTTTAATCACGGCTTTTAACAAGTGTTAACATTTGTGAAAAATACTTGAAGTAATAGCTTTGCCTTATATAATAGAAGGTTTGGTTAGCTTCCTTCAGTAAAGGAAAGAGACGAGACAAAAACAAAAATCTACTCCAAAGTTTATGAAAGTGCTTATTGTTCAAAAACATTCGCTGAAAGTACAGATTAACCACATATTCTCTGACAGTTTTGGGTAAGAGTTAAGCTCTTCGATTATTGGAAATTTGATGCCTGTATATTTCTTCCCAACATAAGGTCAGGTAATCTGAGCCAATAAGGTTTGTAATTTTGAATTACCGTTTAATGATTAGTTTGACACATGAATTGGATGGCCACTTTCTTCAACCGAACCACATGAATATTTTCCCACCAAAACATTCATAAAAACTGAATTGAAGCTGTAATATACAGTGAGCTCTAGTATGAATGAGATCAATTCAATTTCAACTATTTTAGATTATGCGTAAGTTTTTGATCAATTGTCAATGATTCGTTTCTGAATTAATTTTTTAAAGATTTATCAAATGCCTCATTTTTTCCCGTTGTATTTTCTTTAAAAAATATGATTTAGATTATTATGTCCCTAAAAACTCTTACCCTTTAGAGCTGTACATGTGATATTGACTGTATATATGTATATATATTTTTTTTTAAATTTTAGTCTGGTTTAAATTAAGAGGATGGTATTATTCAAAATTCCCTGTTATCCACATTAAGACTCTAAATATCCATTTCTTTCCGCACGCAAAAAAAAATCATTCTACATAAAGGAATATATGGTCCCCGGAAACTAAGAATCAATTTTTGTATGACAAACTACATAAAACTTGCATCTCTATATTTCCAGAAATATTGCGCATCCAAATAATGATTGGATTAGAAGAGATAACTCAAACTATAAGAAATTAAAAAAAGAAAATATGTTTGCTTCCTGCTTTTTTAAAACTTAAAGAAAAACGTAGAATAATAATAATAAACTACGACAGAATGTCATTCTTGATTAAGAATTTTTGCTACATCCGTTATATGTTCTTGTTTACTGGAAAAAAACTGCTCCTCTACCCTATATATTTGGGTCTCAATGTTTCGGGGTATTTTTTTAATAAAAATGATAAAAGCAAGTGGGAAAACTAGAATTTCTGAGCAGAGTAGCTTTGTGTAATCAAAATTTATTTCGCTAGAATAATTACTAAAACTAATTAGTCCAAATTTAAATAGTTTGCATTTTTTGCCGATTTAACTTGCTTATTTAATAAAGAATTTCGGAAATTCTTAATCTTAAATTTAGAATTTAAAACATATTCTTCGAACTTGCAACGTGTAAATTTAACACAGCAACAAATGATGCATGTAAGTTTTAGTTACTGCATAAAAATCAGTTATCCTAAATCGTGCTATATTTAATCAATCTAGGAAAAAAAAGAAATTTGGCTTCTTATTGGATCTTATTATTTCTAATACGTATTAAAATAGTTAGGTATATAAATAATTAAACTTTACTAATTTCTGTAACTCTCAAATGATTTATGTCTGCTGTTCAGAATTATCGACGTGTCTAGCATCAAGAATGGTGAATTCTACTTTAAAACGAATATAAAAGCGAGAGGAAATTTTACTTATATATATTTTAGAACAGAAAAACAAATATGGAGGGAAATAGATCTAAGTTTTACATACATCAAATTCGGTTTAGCTACCACTCAAACAACTAACGTGTCTTATTTTCAACAAAACGTGAAAAAAAATGTAATTTAAACGAATCTAGTTTAACATCAAAAACTGAAACGCGATTTTTAACTAATTATAATATAAAAAACAAAAATGCGGTAATTTTATTCAATATTTTATTTTTAGTTTCATTTTTTGTTAATTTAGCCTTTTCTTAAGTCCAGGAGCTAAATTGGAAGAGATTTTGGGCTCTAAACTCTATCAGTTTTTTTTACAGCGTATGTATGCATAGACAAAAATGCATCCATATCCCTTTAAGACCCAACTTGCACGATCGGAAGAATGAGGTATCCTTATACGATTTTGCTTCTGGAATAGTCGTATCTAAGATAAGTCCTAATAGAATGACTGAGCAGGTTTGCAGAAAGTTGAAGTATCTCCTTTTAACAACAAATGGCTGTTGTATTCCATGTTTTATTTTCAGCTGGCAAGCCTAGCTTTTTTATATAAACAACGGATACACACCGCTTTTTATCTGTCGTAGAAAGAGAATTATGAATGAATTTCTAATTACATAGATTCACACTTTTGTTTTAATGTTTAAATAACTATAAATAGTAAACACATTAATTATACTCTATCAATGTAGAAATCAGGAATTCATTACTCTCACGATCGTGCGACTTGAGCGTTATTTAAGTCACTGCAGCTGTAAAAGTAAGTCCTTGTTATGGGAGTTTTCTTTTCTGTTTCATTATTATTTATGGAAGTCTACATAAAAATGAAATACATTATTATATTTCTTGTATATTCTTGTACGAAAGTATTGCATTTTTCTCTTTTTTACAATTATTTTTCCTTTCAAACACTTGTTAAAGAGTATGGAATTTCATTCTCTGCACAGATATCCACATCCACATATCCTCCCCCTCCTGCGCGAAAAAAGGAGAAAAATCTGAATTTTTCTATGCGAGTTGGTAAGGTGTTGTTTAAATTTTTTTGTATAGCCATTTCCATGCACTGATTACATTTCGAAGACTCGTAAAGGTAGATAGGAAAACTGCGAAAGGAGTTCGACAATATGTTGTAAATGTTGTAAAATACGCAATGCTCCTTTATGCTTGTCAAAAACATATTTTCACAGCACTTTAATATTGAGTCAGTAAAAGAATTAATTATGTCTTAATAATTTCATTTTTGTAGCAATTTTTGTTGCATTACGTCTGTTCCGTCTATCAACTTAGAACCCATATAAATATATATATATATACCGTAAAATTTCATAGTTGATGGTTTCAATGTAAATGCTCCCGTTTACGTTCCAGAAGAGCAGCGATATTTTTTTAAACTTTTTCCTGTGTCATTGGGTTATTATAGTGATATAATAACCAGAAGAATTTATTATTTATATCTAAAAGTATTTCAGATCCTAAAAGGGATTTGAGGAAGGTAACTGAAAATCATGGTAGCGTGCTAATACTAGCGTTGTTCCAATCGAGATGCGGGTTTGAGTAATGATTTCGCAAGAAAACATCCGAGTAAATGAGCGAGTGTTAATCAAATAAGTCGCTACTGAAAGTTTGCAAAAAAGTGTGAAATAAATGTGGAATTTGATGTATCTCAGCTTAGAATTAAAATTTTATCTTTTGCTAATGATTCAAAATTATAGACATGTGATACGTTTAATGAATATCTTTCTAAATTCAGCAAAAGGATAAATATCCAAAATCGTTCAATATACAAACCAAATAATTAATTCATATCCACTTTTCATTACGCTTTGCTTTAAATGACCTGATACATCATCGATAACTCCCATGTAGGAATAATAAATATTGTTGCTCTACATTACAGGGATCCAAAGCAATGAATACAGATATAATTTTGTAGGGATAATAATTTTAATTTTGCTGATAGTATTGATTTTTTTTTTTAGTAATTTGAATTAACATTCAAATTCAAATTACAATAAAATTCTAGCTGAAGTTATTTTACAGAATAATATATTCAATTAAACAATAATAAATATATAATTATTTATTTTCTGTATTGATTATAGATATTTTACAAATATAATGAAGCTATTTCAAGTGAAGAAAAAATAAGAATGCGTAAGGCATAAAAATAGTTAACATGTTTTAAGTTGGATTATATTACTATTACATTTAAAAAACTTTGCTTAACTGTTACTTGTTGATATGAGAATGCATCTATTTCAATGTGCGTATTGGCCTGGTTTCTTTCCTGAAATATTTGAATACATTCTATAAACAACTACATATTGCAGCATGAAAAAACCCCTACATAACTCAAATATTAAATTTATTTGAGCAACAACTTCTTTCTTCAACAAAATAAACTTATTTTCGTTACTCTTTGCAATGGAAATGTACATTTAGCATCCACGATATATTTCAAACAAATATTCCTATATTTCCATTTCCCACAGCCTCCCATCTTCAGTTTCATTTGTATCCAACAATCCACCACATACCGCAGCCAGCTCAGCGATACATTGTTGGGGAGAAATCACAGCACTGCACGCACGCCACAAATCACAGCACAGATTTATACGTGGGAATTACATAGGGAAGCAGCGGGGTGTAATTCACCGTATTAGATTTCGGCTGCATCTGACGCTTACGTGGCGGAACTTGATACGGGTTTTCTACGTCAGTGGCGTTAGGTAGTGGTGTGTTAACGTCTCATTTGTGGCCGCACGCCCCTGAAGGTTCATTAAATGCGCCTGTTGGGAGGAATGTTCCCTTTATTTCACCCTTAAGTGCAAATAATGTTTATTTGGTGTTTAATTCGTGTTAAGATTTGGATACGGGTCGTTTAGCTGAGAAGGATTATACGCAGAAAATATAAGAGCTATATGTTTTTGCATATATAAGACATTTTAAGAAATCTAGCTTTAATGCATATCAATGAAAATAAGAATTGCTCTTAAATTGATATTTTACGTATAAAATAAGGAATAAATTATGTGCTAATTTTATACCATGTGTTTATTTAAAGAGTTAAAAAAATTTCACAGTTCTATTTTAAAAGCTCTAAAGAACCGTGGGTACGCCACTAATGTAATTTGGAAAGAATACTTTTGAGAAGCTTCTGAGGCAGTTTTGAAAATAAGCAACACAAATTATATTTTCGCGTCAGAATTATTATTTTCTCTGAAACACTTTACACAGAAAAGTCATAAAATATTAATTGTAAAGGTTTTTTATTATTATTATTTATAATACCCTTATATACATTGAAGTAAATTAAATTCTAATTTACTTCAACCAAGTTGTTTCTTACCTTATGCAGATTCTTGAGCCACTTTGACCTTAGAAAAGTATGTGTAATGTAATATTTATCTTCATTTTACAAATCCGTACGTACCAAATAATTAGATTATCGTTTATAGAAATTCAAAGAAAATTTACGTTACGCATAATAAGATTTGTATTTAAATATATCACTTAAATTTAACTCAGTGGCACGACAGCCCATGAGAGCCAAGGTCTACTGTGCCCAACTCAGTGTACACGACTTTGGGCCCTGAGGTGCATGAGCAGCGGTTTCGGTCAGGTGGTCAGTCTGACACGAGCCCCCCCAGTGTTAAGTTCCCAAGCAATCTTCGTAGTCACTTTATCGACCCTCTGAAGGGATAAATATATCCCTACTCAATTTAAATAGTTCCATAACTCAAGAAAAGTAGACAAATATTCACTACTAAGACATAAACAGTTACGTTCCTCTTTCTCCCTCCCATAAAAAAAAGTTTAATAAGGCAAAATTACATTTGAAAAAATTCAGATTTAGCTGCATAGAAATACACATTCTGACTTGAGAGTAAAGTTATAGTAAAAAACAACTTAATTCAAGTAAAAAAGTAAACTTAGTCTGCCAATAAATCTCCCACTAATGATTTAACCTTAATCCAGAATCGACAGCTAAATCAGCGTTCAAATACTTAAGGAGCAAGTGATATATTTCCTTTTCACGTCTTTACTCAATAGTATCTCTTGTAATGTATTATTACATTCGAGGATTTTATGCAATCAGACGCAAAAAGCCATACAGTTATGGAGCGATGGAAATTTATTTTCAAAAACTAATCCTTGAAATACAGCTGCTATTCTCGCAGAATATATCTCAAAAGACCTTCACACCTTCTACGGAATCCATACACAACTACCAGTGTGTCTAAAATACAAGAAGGATAAAAATTATTCACAAGCGCATGTTCGTCCTATTCAACAGCCGACTCCTCATTGATACCATCTTCTTTGTATGAGTACAGGTGTCCCATTCCCGAAGTGCACAAGTGATTTTTCCTTTCCTTCCTTTCTATGGTAAGCACGGGTTTAAAAATATTTTAGTACGTGAAAGTATTTATAGATGGATTTGTATAAAACAATCTATAATAATCAGACATCGCTGTATTATTTTTAGTTCAATGTTATTAATACAGTTCAGTTTTCAATTTCTATTTTGTTATTTTGTACATTGGCTATTAATTTATTTCTACTAATTTTGAGGTGTTCGTATTGTTTGTTTTTGATTAACACCGTTAGTTTTCAAACCGCATGTTTGCCGTGTGGGGTGTCCAGTAAGGAGAAAAATGGTGACCTGGGGATACATTTTGCGTTCTCCAAGGATCATGCTTCACTGTAGACGGGAGGAAGGATTGAGCCAGCTCCTAACAATTGGCTGGTGATAAGTCTTTTGACTGTCCCCGGAGAGGCATTGCTGTAGGGTTAGCGCTACGGATAAGGGGTGTTGAATTTATCCATTCGATCCTCACCCTGGTACTATAGTGCTGTATCTTGAGTGTCCTCCAGGTAAGCGCGGTGCTTGGGTTTTGCCAGTTGATTGGCACACTGCCTCACTTGTACTCCATCGTGGGTGGAAGCATGTCACGATGAAATTTACTGCGCACTTGTGGATCCAAGTCGGTTGTACCAGGGTGAAGACTTTGTTTTACTCGATATTATAATTGATAATATTGTTATACATTTTTGGTTTTTAATTCTGTCGCTAGATAACAATGAAATGTCACAAAAATTTCCGTTTTCCATTCAGAAAGCTTAAACAGGAATAGGTGGATAACCAAAATCCACAAAAACATTACGATCCGGTGACTTACTTATTGAGACTACATCTGCATTACAAAGTAAATTGTTTTTGCTGACTAAACCCTTTCTAGATTCCAAAATTACCTTCAAGCATTAAAACCGTATACTTCAATTTTAATGTGCGCCAATACATTTCAAATCTTCTACGCTGCTTCAAGTGTCAGAAGTTTGGTCAAGTGCCGCGGTCAGTTGACTTGCTCTAGACGTGCGTTCGCTGGACATTCTTTCATGAATTCAACACTAGAGCCGACATGTATTAATTATTCACAAACCAATCCATCAGATTCAAAGTTATGACGAAAATGACAATTAGAAAAACAGATCCAGGAAATTGAAGTACATAAAAATATCTCCTAGTTAGAAGCGCGAAATTAATATTTCATCAATTAACCCAAGCAACATGCTCAAGCTACTAAAGCTTCCTATCCAAACTTATATCCACTATTGCAATGTTTAAAGTCAATTTCTTCAGCCAATCAGATGTTATGTATGTTCACAATTTCTGTAGTCTCCACATCATCTTCATCAGCCCAAACACATCTACTGTCGCCTACATCTTCGTCACTTGACCATGGTTCAAAATTTCGTGGTCCGTCGCCAAACGCCCTCGTGCAGTTGAACAGTGCGACGTTAATATTCAATCAACAATCAATCAAGTCGCCTACATCTTTAGTAATACCTCCCATGTCAAGTGAATCTGAGATGATTATTACCATTTCTACTGTTACTACTTTTACGGCCAATAGTCTAAATGCCTCTGTTTCATTTTTACAAACTGAAACCTGCCTATTTCCTACCCATTCTGAACAATTTGCCATATCGTCAGCTGAAATAAAGCCATCTGCCTCTCTACCTGGTTCTACAGTTACCATATCCCCTAGTCAACAGTCTATTTAATGGAAAATTCCAAACAATTTTTAAAACAAAGTTAAAAAAAATAGGAGAAAGAGCTCAAAAGAAAAAAACCTAAAATTGAAATAAAAATGACACCTCATAAGCCGAAGAAAAGCTTTGTTCACTATGATTATTAAGAGGAGGATATGATGTAAATGAAACATTGATGGATGTTCACATACGGAGTGGTTTCTCGCGTTTCATGATCCCTGCCAAAAATCGAAATATATGTTTTAATTGATGTTTTAATTTTCCTTTAAATTCTAGCATTTTAATAGTGTAACAATTATAAATGAGTTTTTAATACGATTTTAATGAATTTAGCTCTTATGTATACCTTGTCAATGTCATTATTTTAAATCTTAACAATTGTTTTAAGTACCAATAGGTTTTAAAAACAATGTTTCACGCAGTAAAGCCGAAATCAGCTCTTGCGCAAATAAACCCTCAAACCAAAAAAACGATCAATCCCTCATACAACAGCTAAAGTAATCTCTAATCGCTGATATACTATTCACAGTCAAATCAATATCAACTATACGATACTAAATCAGTTTTAATAGCAACTCCCTTTTTATATGCCTCATGGATCTTTCAAAAAAGATTCGCTTACGTCATAGATTGTGACGTTAGTAGATTTCTCACGTTAATTTCATGAATAATCCATATGGTTTGGACACATCAAACATTATCACCTACAGGGTGACCGTAAATGATGCCAACTTGGTTCTATTACCAAGTTTTCTCAAAGTTTCCAGTGAATTGCCACTATAATGTAAAGAATATCATTGCTTGCGAATATTACAATTTTAACATAAAATAAGTAAATAAAGTATCGTTTACGTATTAAAATTTCTCTCAGCTCAATGGTGTCTGGTAGCAAAATAGTTGTATGTAAAAGGGAAATGTATAAAATTGCCTTTGTTCACAGCATGACTGTACAAATCAGATTTGAAAAATAAATGTAAATTCGCTATAAAGAATTGAATGAAAAATAATTAGATAAAAAAAAAGAAATTACAGTCATAGCGAAAAAAGAGCAAACTACACTAGTGTTTTAAAGATGTTCAAGAGCTATACATATATAATAACCTAGTAGTAATTTGTTATTGCACTACAAAATAAAGACGTTCTCTCTCTACAAAAATTCAACTGATATTATCCAATTAATTTAATACTTTTTCATTTAAAAAAAAAAACATATTTTTAAACTTAAGAGTTTATATTAGCATAAAGTATGAAAAAATTTTAAAGTTTGTAATATATATATATTTCTGGCGGATTTATGAAAAAGTAATCTGAATAAGCATTATTACGCCATTCATAATGACTTAAGAAATTAAGTAAAAATTCATTTTCCCAATAATAAATACACTGTTAAAATAATGATTTTAATTAATTATTAGAAATTGAAGTGTAATAACTTGATTATATCTTATATCTAACAAGAATGTGCAGTTATTATGAAATTTTCTCAGCACAGTTTTATTGATATTTAATAATCAAACACATGATATCAAATATATTTCTACCATTTCGAATTACACCACTTTTAAAACCCATGTTTGCCGCGTGAAATTTAGTAAATAAATGTTTATTGAGCAAATTTTGAAAATTTCTTTTAAGTGGGAAGATAAATTTAATAAAAGTTTATTTTATTTAATTATATAAGATTAACAAATAAAACAAACTTAATGTGAACTCTGTTGTAGGGTATAAATAATTAAATTAATTCCTAGAACTGTGCAAGAATACAAAAAAATTTTGTTTGTAAATTATATTCAAGAGAGAAAAAAAAAGTTTTCATATGAAGTTTTGTACGCAGACACAAACAAAAGTAAGAATGCAATTATTTTTCCCCATTTTATTACAATCATTAAAAAAAATTCGTGATGATTTTTAAATTTATTATAATATCAGTTAATTATTAAAACAATTAATTTTTTTGTTTGATATAATTTTAGGAACGCATGACTACGCTGTTTTAATTTCGGGAAAAAATTCCATGTGCCTGTAAAGAGTATTGATTAAAATTTTAAAAACAGTTACAAATAAACCTATAAAATTGTATGTATATAAATATATTTATGAGTTATAATTTTAGGATTTTTCCCAACTCAATAATTTCCTGATTAAAGCAAAAATATACTTCTTTCTTTACACCTTGGCTTTCATGTCTATATAAACAAATGCGATCTTTTGTTTTCGGAACTTTAGATAAATGCTTCATTTGTTCTAAAAGAAGATATTATAATAAGTATAAGGTAGTGCCATATTAAAATGTCTACCAAGTAATTTTCAAGACACCATGTTAAATTTGCTTCAATAATTGAAAATGACTATCTGTTATATGTCAAATTAGTTTTAGTTTTGAAAAAATTTTAAGATCCAACATATTCCATAGCATATAAATGTTTTTTTTAATTTAAATACGTTTCCGAAATTGCTCAGAATACTAAAGATGAAACATTACAACTTTTATATGATTGTTATATCACAAATGAATAAAATGATTGTAATGTTTCATAAATTAATTAAATGTTACTTATTTATTTAAAATAAGAATAATTAAATATGGATCCATAAGAAATTTTAGATTTTTTTTTATCCATGACTCGGAAAAGCGTTTACATTTTAATTTCTATACACCAAAATATTAAATGAATCTTCTTGGACATTTAAAAAAAAAAGTTAGAATCTGGCATGAATCTTAGACATTTTGCTATGCTGAAAATAAGAAATAAATAAATAATACTGATTTTTGTTCTAACAACTTAACATCGATTGTTTACATCTTTAAATCAAAATTTAAAATAATAAGCAAATAATTTCGACAGCTGAATGGTCTTCTTCGTCCCTTAACTTCATAAATCTATTAGGTCTGCAGCTAACAGAGTTTCCACTTTGCTTCTAAATGAGAAAGTTACTAAAAATTCAAAAAAAAAATATATTCTAAGTAACTTTTATAAAACAGATTTCTTCTATAAACGTTTTACTGAAGTCAGGTGTATTATATATATATATATATATATATATATATATATATATATATATATATATATATATATATATATACATAACTACATACGTTTATTTTTTAACCAACTAAAAATAAATAATATATTCAAACTAATAAATGAGTATTATTTTTCTTGAACGAAAATAATCTTTGTTATCTACCATCCGATATATTGTTTAGAGCAGTAGCGCACACAATTTTTTTTCAGGGGTTGGGTCCAGGTTCGAAAGCCGAACAATTTGGTATCTAATACGCCGCGCAGCATATTCTTTTGATTTTGTTGATTTTCGGTAACAAAAACAATACAAAATTAATTATTGAATAAATAATTAGAATTAATTAATAAAATTAATTATTAATGTCAAATACATAATTAAATTTTACGTAATATATACATAGGCTTATAATCAATCGAAAAAAAGAGTCAAGGACTGTGGGAGGGGGACTGGACCTGTAGGAAACCCCCCTTGTGTGCGCCACTGGTTTAGAGGCATATACATAGGCTTATAACCAATCGAAAAAAAGAGTCAAGGACTATGGGAGGGGGACTGGACCTGTAGGATACCCCCCTTGTGTGCGCCACTGGTTTAGAGGCATAGATGACAAAGCGAGAAAAATTATTATTTTTAAAGAAACAATTTCAGTTTGAGGCTTGTTTTTAGTTCTAGTGGGTAAAATTTTAATTTTTTTTGTGTGTATTCAACACATAAAACATTTTTTTAAACATTCAGAAGCATTGGTGTCTACTTACTTGTCCTAGGCTCTGCAGCAAACAATGTTCTGGCCGTGAGGGCCACAGACATGCTTCTTCCTTTAGGATTGGAGGCATACAGAACCAGGAGGTACGAAGAACTAGAACTCAGTTTTTCGGCGATAAAAACGGGACTATCAGTGGTCGTCAGGTTCATGATGAGCTGTTCAGCCATCATGCTGTATACCTCCATGTGGAATGTCTGTGGTAATCCACCGTCATCTCCCGCATCGCAAGCCAGCATGAGGATTGTTGAAGTCTGATTAGTAATTGAGCAGTTTTGTATGGGTTCTGGAGGACCTGGGAAACACAGAGAAGGGGTATTTTAAAATAATATTTTGCACTACAAAATAACTTAAGGTATCCGACTATCCTAAAATCAAGATTATTTTCAAAAATTGACAAATTTTGTTAATGGTTTTATTTTATAGACCATCATATTAGCTAGAACAAAACCATTCACTAGAACAAAAATTACAAGTTTTTTAGTAAAAGCAGATGCCATAACTTTACACAAGGTGTCAAACTTTAAAATGCATTTTATTGGAAATTGTTGCGAAAAGTTCAAACGGAAACAGTGATTGCTCAAAAAGTTTTGAAAATAATTTGCTGAAATTTTTTGCGTGTGTTTTGTATAACAGTAAAAATATTTTGACCTTCAGATTTATCAATAACTGCTTTATTTCAAAATTTACAGTCATTCATGTGAATATAATCACTGTCTTTTTAAGCAATTTCATATAATCACTAACATAAATAGTGCTTTAGTTTTTGTAAAAATTAAAATATCTTTTATCCTGAAGGTAATTTCCAACATGAATAATAAAGACACACATCAAAATTGAAAAATTGAGAATTTTCTCATAACATTTTTGTATAGAGCGGGTCCCGTTTATGTAATTTTTTGTACATTTCAAAGTGTTGAAAAAAAGACTTTTGATTAAAAAAATTATATATGATAAAAAAAAATAATAAATTTCCCTTAAGAGGAAAAAATAATCTCTAACAATGTATTTAAATTTCCTTGTGCAATTAATACTTTTTTTCTGTAATGGGGCTGCGTATTGATATTTCTACCTTTGCAGACCTAGTACATTTCCCAGGAGCTGGTATCACTTTTTAGTGTGGCTTCACTTAGGCGATACCAATTACCGCAATTAATTTCGGCACTCAGTTTCTTCCCCAAAGGAGGCAGTTGAGCTCTGCCGATGCGAAATTTGTACTTAGGAATTTAATTTTGCAGAGAGCATCCAAGCCAAAAAACACTCAATGGATCTTTTTCATGCTGTATAATCTTACGACATGGCCGCTGTCGATTTTCTGCATCAGGAAAATCCACCAACTTGGGCCGGAGTCAAACCCGCAACCTTGGGTACATAAGGCCAACAACAAACAAACTACGCAATTAATACTTCACAAGAAGATTAAAATAAATAATAATAATAATAATCTGAGCTGAAATAGTAAGCAAGCGCAATCATTTTTAAGAAAAATATTTCTCTAGTATCTTTAAGTGATATTTTAAGTTTATCTAAGCTTATATTATAAATATTTTTATTTATCTTTTTTTCAGAATTAAAAACTTGAACGTGAATTTTCTCAGTATGTGTTTTGCCGATTCATCAATGCATGTAAAAAGCGACACCTTCCACAATTATCTACCAATAATTTCCGTGTTTTCTTGCGTATTATATATAATGCATAAAACAAAAATTAGGGATCCATTTTGCTGCAACTGAGTACCTTAAAACAATTAAAATATATGAAATATTGTTTTTTTATCGTTGAATTCTATCGTGTATATCGATATTTTTTTCCTCCAAAACTAATTAAGTTATTGTAAAATCGATCCCTAAAGTTGTTTAAAACATCTTTAAGGATATTGCAAGATAATTCAGGTAAAGCAATGTAAGGAATTTAATATACAAAGTAAATTAGTTTATCTATGATGAATAATATCCTTAAAGAAAGGTTTCGGAACTAGTGTTTACATTTAAAATTAATAGAACATTAAAAACTAAACTAATCCATTCTTGATAACCAGAAGAGGATCTAGGAATTGTAATTATAGAGAAGTTTTTAATTGACGAAGAGATATATCCATTTAGTAGGTAAGAATAAAAAAATAAAATAAAGAGAAAACTCGTAGAATTTTTAACATTTTTATTTATTTATTGAAATTCCATGCTTTATTAAGTTTCAACATTTTCAAGATTAAAATTTTTCTTGGCTCGTATCATGATTGAAATAATCTAATATATTTTAACCAAACACATTTATAAAATGATTGAATTGCAAAATTTTAAAAATTATTCAAAATTGTAAATAAAAATAAAGCCACCTTATTATTTTGGAGAATAATTTGATTAAGATTACTTGGTTGAATCAGAAAAAATTCATTTATTTGTACATTTTTATTAGAAAGCTTGAATTGAGCAAAACTTATTTTAAAAAGTGTAAAAATACAAAACATTTTTTTAAAAAAAATATATATATGGTTGAAAATTCTAATATGGTACTAGTTATTATATATGTATTTCTGAAACAAATCAGGAAGTATAATTTATCACCCTTTGAACCATACAAACTATTAAAGTTTCTTTCCTGAATAAAATAAAAAAGACGTGTTTTCAGAGACTCAAACCTTTATTTTTTAAGACAATAAGAATCTGGATAATAGAATACTTCAATACAAAAATATTTAATATACCTTGCAATGAATGTTAAAGAATAAAGTAAGTTAGACTAATAAGTTAGTTGATAATTCTTTTTAATAACTCTTTATCTTTCTTAGAAATATTCCAAGATTTGTTTATCTATCTTTTAAAATGTAATCTAAATTCTAAAATACTCTAGAACCAAATTTCTGCGATTTGCTTTCAAAATCAGGTCGAGCTAGTAACGATTAAATATTATTCGAATATAATATATAAATTTATTCTGGTTCAAAAATTTAAAAATTCTAAATTAGTTAAAAAAATATTTCACTTATCCTTAAATAAATGTGAACACATGCGTAAAATTAGATACATTTAACATGTGCATGCCTACGGATATACAATTAATATAATATATGCAATACGTAACTTCTATATCATCACGAGTGTTAATTATTTCAGAATAATATATGTATGTATTCAACATTTAATTCAATTCTGTAACAATTTACGTAATTTATTAGTTTTAGGGAATAGAGTTTCAATTAAATTTTGTCAAATATCAGATTAATACAAAAATTTTAATAAGACATCAAATAAATCAAAACAATTTAATTCTTTTGGTAATTATGAAGCTTTATGGTATAAAACTATACTCTGGTGATACAAATAATAGTGAACTAAAGCAAAACAGTTGTTTTCAAATAATTAGATACCACAAATATAGAAATATTCGATAGCAGTACATTACATTCATCGAAATTATCTGTTATTCACTGGAAATTGTCCTAGTGCATTTCAAGTGGTTATATCAAAGTAATCTAACTAGTTATAAAATATTTCGAAGTCAATTTTGAAAATCTTCAAAACCTAAAAACGATTACTTAACTTTATTTGAGTAAGGGATAAATTTGGCAAAGCAACGCCAAATGTTATTTGCAAGCAAATTCATCCTGTATATTTCTAATATGGAGGTCAGGTGAAGAAAGGAATAATTAACAAGTAGGATTGTCAAAACAAGGGAATGATTTTAAGGAGAATATAGTGATAATAATCAAACAAGAAAAAAAAACAATACAACTCAGATATCTAGAAATCATAACTTCGGTAATTTCCTAAAAGAGGTAATCTTCCAATACAAAAAATAAATAAATAAATAAATAAATAATGGCAGAAAGAACACAGATAAAAGTTCCATTTAAACGATTTTTTACTATTATTGTAAAAGAACGTTTTCTCGACAATTTGAGCAACATTTAAGTTCAATAAAAATCGCTTAACACGAAACAAAGGTCAGTGAGATATTTTTTCGTGTTAAAAGAATTTCATGCTAAAAAAAATATTGCAGAAAAATACATATATTTATCAAAATTAATTAATTATAGTACATTCTATTTACATACACACGTGAGTGTATGTAAATAAAATGTGCCCTGCTGAGCTGAGGTGTTTCGTGCTCGGACGTGCATACCCGTCCTTCAAAAGAAGACTTTTTGTATTGTGCTGCTCTACTTAAAACTAGTCCATCGGCATTGGAATATAATAAAATGACATTGACAGTGACTTGTAAGAAATTACTTATTTCGGAGAAGAGGTGGGGAAGGAATTGAAAGAAAATATTCCAGGAACAATAAAATCCACTGCTCAGAGTTTTTTTTTTTTTAGTGTGTTCTTTTTTTTTTCTTTATTTGCTTTTATTTCCACTTACCTTGTGTAATAGGAGTCTTAATTTTTTGTACGATTGCAATGAATGTGATATTGGTTTATGTGTTCAACCATGTTTCAGGATATATCACAGAACAGATAAGTTATAATTTATTTTTATTATATTTCAACTCTAGAGATTAATTTTTTTTTAATTTTCATTTTAATATTTAATCTTTTTTTTTCTTTTCTTTTATTTCTTTATCAAAGCTAAAGTAAGTTATTTTTAGGCAGAGAAACACACACTTTCGTTTACCCCCAATAAACCGCGTAACAATGTGCGCCTTTGGTGGCACTCGGTGCTAATTATTTCGATGATACAATAGGAGTGATAGTGTTTTCGTAATTTGTTCATTCTCAGAAAATAACCATTTTCGTGTTAAGGGATTTTCAGAGAAATAAAGGGTGTAAAGATAAATAAAATGCATGCAAATATGATGGAGTTTGTCGTGGCCATTACCTTATGTCGTGTTATCTGATGCTACTCACATATAATTGCCAATACAACTCATTCTTTTAATGCGATGTTCACATCTAGTACACTTTTGAAAAACAAATAAATGTGCTGCAGGAATAAAATAATACTAGAGTCAAAAAGTTCCGAGATTGGTCTTCTATCATCACGTAAATGTCTGCTGTAGGGGAAACATATGGGAATAACAGCACTAATAAAGAAATTACACAGCCATCTGTAATTCATTTTCTTTATTTTTGGCTTAGATTCAGATCATTTCCGACAAAGCGAATTTTTCATATGTTGAGTTTTGAAATGTGGTTTTTGGAGCAGCATGCCATCATCAAATTATGTGTTTTGCTCAAGAAATCTTCTTGAGACACTCAAGATGCTGCAGAAAGCATACAGAAACGATTCCATTACGAGAGGAACTTTACCTGTTTCCATGGCTGAAAATAAAACAGAAAGGACATGATTTTGTACACATGATACTACACATGGCTGCATATTAGCAATTAAGCCTTTTGCAGATATGACAAGACCCCCAAAAGGAGAACCATTTCATGATGGCATCATTTAGTGGTGGATCTCGCAACTAGAGTTGGATGCTTGAATTAAATTAGTTCAAGCTCTCGTCGGATGCAGAATATTGCCGTGCTTTGGTTTTGACCAGAATATCAGAGCCAAATTGATACTCAGGGAATCTTTAACAGGCTACATAAGCATATGACATGCGAGCCTACGATTTTCGAATCCAGAAAATCTATCGACTCCAGCCGGGATCGAACCCACAATCTCAGGCTTACGAAGCAGGTACGTTACATTTAAGCCACAGAAACCGACAAATTATATAGGATTCCTTATTTCATTTCGCATGTTCTTTTTGTAACTAGGAATTTATTGTATAAAGTGTATGTTTATATATATTTACTATTTTTTCCATAGTTTTCATTAATGAATGAAGCACAAAAATTAGTAAAATAAGATACTTTAATCTGTGGAATTTCTATATAGTCTCCGGAATTTTAATTAATATAATTCATATATATGTAAAAGATAGAATAATAATAATAATAAACTGAATACCGTGAAAAGAGCACTATACCTTTTTGAATAAATCATACGAGTAATGGAACTTATAGTACTTTTTCTTCATAACAAAAATCGAAAAAAATCCCACATGCTTTTAATAACAAGATAATTTGCTGGGGAAAAAAGGTATAGCAAATGCATTGTCTCATTATGAATATCATTAAGATAATGATTTTCTTACAGAAGAAATGTTTCTTCTTTTCATTCGCCATTCTTTAGAAATACCATTTTTTTTTTTTTTATGTATAACTTTTTTAAGAGCAGTAATAATCCTGTCATGAACTTTAACAAACTTTTTTAATACAGTTTCAAAGAATAAATGTGATACAAAGTGATTTTTCATGAAAATTCAAATGTATCATTTGAATGCACTCTTTGTTTGTCTGAAATAAATGTCATTGTGTTGTATAATTCTTTTATTTTTTAAGCTGTTTTATATTACACATGGGAATCAACTGTATTTATTATTTAGAGAACAGCCAATCCAGTATAGTGCTTAGGAATGCGACTGCCGTGTCTTATGGTCTGGATTCAAATCCCGAAGAAGACATGGTTATTTGTAAAAGTATAGTGCAACGTATTGTGTGCACGACAAGATGACTCCCTAAATATTCGTAAAGCCCAAGTCCTCTTTAGATGGTGGTGGAAGGGAAAAACAGGAAAGAGTGCCCTTGTCCACTGGGCCTTCTCCCTAAAAATTGAGGCTGGACCCAGCCAAATTGTATTGTGACCTGCAAGGTGCTCAGATGAATTTCATGGGTCTTGATCTGACACTGTCGATCAGGTGGAATCAGAAACAACACAACAACAACATGATTCAGGAAAATACAAATCACAAACAATTTTGGCATTTTAGTTTTTATGTATTAATTCATTAATTTTGTTTGATGGAAATTAAAATAAAGCGTTTGCATACAAAAATATTATTATTACGTAGTATGATCCAAAAGTTCTGGTACAAAATGTATAAAACCTTACTCTAAGTTGTTCACAACACCGAAGCACATCCACCTTCAACGTAGTCTCCTTGGAAGATGATACAATTCTGCCAGAGTTAGTATAACTTCTGAAAGCACAAGTGGAAGTTATTTTTCCAATCATCCCTTAAGGTGTCCTGCCAATGCAGCTTTCACTTCATCTGAGGACACAGAACTGCATCCCTGTATATTATTTTCTTTAATGGGGACATGTAAAATGTACCATGCTAAATCTGATAAATAGGAGTTGTGTAATCACGTTAGAATGGGTTTTTGCGAAGAACTTTTTTACCAATTGATATTGATGTGCTTGCGCGTTGTCTTTCAGAAGATACTCGTCAGTGGTAACTGAGACCACTTGCGACGAATGCATTTCCTCAAACATTGTCTTTAAGAAGTGTTTAGCCTCAGCGATTTGTGCAATTGTTTGAAGGCGATATTTCCGAACACTTTCCCACACCAACGCAGCATCTTCCGCGTTCCGTTAAGTCGAAGTCACTCGTTCGTTATCTTCAATTGAGATTAAGTCTTCTTTAAAACGACAAGGCCATTTATAAACCTTGGATATCGCCATCGTAGATTCACCATGCACCTTACTTATAATTTCCAAAATCTTCATTTGTGTTTTATTTAAGCACATACAGAATTTAATGTCCAATGCTGTTCAAGAAAAGCCATCGCGAAACAATGCTATCTAGTTTCGGAAGATTACAGCTGTGCCTGTGGTTTGGTTACATGTCATGAACTAAATCAACCATGCCAGGTAAGGGAGTGTTGGGAAAATCCATTTCACGTAGTTGCTTTTGAAATCCCCGAATTGTTGGACCGTGCTACGTACACTGTGTGTATTATAAACTTGTAAAATGAACAATATTTTTAAAAGTACAATTGATTAGTAACCCGGAAAGGTGTTATGATTTTTATGAGATATTTTTGTGTCTTGATTTTTCTCAGGACGTCTTGCACGAGGAATGGAAAAATGTTAAATATTTCATTGATCAAAGTATTTATTCTGGAACGGTTTTATAGATTAAAAATGGAAGTCTGGTGCCGAGATAATGGCTCATCGTCAATTGTGCAAGTTTCGCTTTTAAATGGATAACCAAACAATCAATAAGTGAACTATTTGATAGACGCGGTACATGTTTTTGTTCTTACTAATAACTTACTTCAATTTCTTTAAACAGTTGCAACATTCAAACTGAAATGACAAATTAAGTATTATATAAAACGAGGAATCAAATAAAAATGCGGAAAAAATAACTCAATGATATAATAATATTTAAATCTTCAAAAGAAATTTTAGACATTAAAACGTGCAGTTTCCAATGTTCTTCATAATTTATTTTGTTATATTTCCTGAGATTTTAAATTATCTATTCACCTTTTCATCTTATACTTGCATCTTTCTCGCTCAACTATATTTTGCTAAATGTGAGTCAGAAAAATGAAGAAGGAATTATATATATAAAGGGTGTTTTTTTAGAGGTACAGAACTTTAAATTGCAACAAAACAACGATGTATTATTCGATTGATATGAATTTTTTTTTATTCGAAAGATAATCTTGTGGCATTACATTTTAAATATGATTTCTGGCATATGATTGCAACGGCTGGCTCGGATGTAGTCCAATCTGGACGTCCAATTTTCGATGACTTTTTCCAACATTTGTGGCAGTATATCCTCAATAACACGGCGAATGTTGTCTTCCAAATGGTCAAGCGTTTGTGGCTTATCCGCATAGACCAATGCTTTTACATAGCCCCACAGAAAACAGACTAGCGGTGTTAATTCACAAGATCTTGGAGGCCAATTCACAGGTCCAAAACGTGAAATTAGGCGGTCACCAAACGTGTCTTTCAATAAATCGACTGTGGCACAAGTTGTGTGACATGTTGCGCCGTCTTGTTGGAACCACAGCTCCTGGTCATCATGATTGTTCAATTCAGGAATGAAAAAGTTAGTAATCATGGCTCTATACTGTGATCACCATTGACTGTAACGTTGTGGCCTTCATCGTTTTTGAAGAAGTACGGACCAATGATTCCACCAGCCCATAAAGCGCACCAAACAGTCAGTTTTTCTGGATGTAACGGTGTTTCGACATAAACTTGTGGATTAGCTTCACTCCAAATGCGGCAGTTTTGTTTTTTGACGTAGCCATTCAACCAGATGTGCGCTTCATCGCTAAACAAAATTCGCTTATTAAAAATCGGGAACAACGGCAATCTCGTTTTGGGCCCATTCGACAAATCTACGCCTTGCTTGATGATCGTTTTGATGAATTGCCAAACCAAACTGAGAATAAATCACTTGACAGCTGTTAAATCGGTCGCCATCTTGGAAAGTAATGCCAACTTAAACTTCTATACCTTGATAAAAACAATATATATATATATATATATATATATATATATATATATATATATATGTATATATATGTATATATGAATATGTATATATATATATATGTATATATATGTATATGTATATATATATATATATGTATAAATATATATATGAATATGAATATGTATATATATATATGTATATATATATATGAATATGTATATATATATATATATATATATATATATATATATATATATATTGCATAAATATTTGGAATGCGTTAAAAAATTGAAAAATGAAAAAAAAAAATAATTCTAAAAGGAATTGCAAAAAGAAAACACACTCACAAAGAAAATGAGTGCGATACATTTATTCCTATGATAGAAAGTATAATAGCGATCAATCATGTGGCTTTGTCATGGTTGAAAATTCATAAGATTTAAAGCGAGAGAAATTTAAGACAGTTTTTCAAGACGGTACATTTTTAACATAAGAAGCTTTCTTTATAAATTTGTGGCAAAAATAATTTTCATACAATTTATTTATTTATATTTTGATCACCTTTTTAAAATGTTTAATTTAGTTAATTTATAAAAATTTATATTACCACGATATGACTTAAATTTGTTTAAAAAAAAAAAAAGCAGTTTTTTTCTTCTTTTCTAATTATTTTTTAAGCAAAACCATTAGTTCAAGTAGGCACTTGCCTATCAGAAAATGTAATTTTACGAAATACATTTAAATTAACATACATCAGACAAAAATGAAAATATACAGGCTTGTGTTAGTGTATATATATATATATAATATTAGGATATATAGATGATTTAATTGTTATAGGTCGTGACAGGGAATTTAAACCTAGCATTAATTTTTATTCGGAATAGCTAAAATTAAATAGATTTAGATTTAACTATTATTGACAGCAAGTTATACAACAATATATATCATAAAAAGGAAGCATTTAAATTCAATGTCATAAAGATACCGAACTTCAATAAGTGTCTACATTAGTGTTTCTCAAACTGCGGGGCGCGCCTAGGGGGCACGATAACATTATAAGGGGGGCGCGAGCATATCAATAGTAGAAGATTTAAAAATAATTAATTTACTGGAATGAATTAAAACAAAATACTTTCAGACATATTAAAAAATGAACTTTTACTCAGACATAATTTATAGGCACGCGATATGAAGTCATCAAAAATAAAAACTTCTTCAATACCTAATTAGCTATCGTTGATCCTATAACCAAAAAAAAAAAAACTTTTAACCCATTTGCTGTGTTCCCATGAGGAGAGATTTTTTACTACGCTTTCTTTTTAAGCCTAACATATAACTCATTCAGAGAAAAAACAGACCCCAGACCCAGAATCGAAGAAATTTAGGAGCATAAAAAATTCATCACTGTCATTATTTTTGAAATACCGCACATTATAGCTGTAATCTGAATGGCCTTCTAAGTTATTGGTACAGTTAGATATGACCCCTCTCTTACGTGTTTGTTTCTCATTTAGTGAAGTTGTAAGTAATGTATTTCTCTGTTGCGCTTTTTTCCATGCAAAAAACCGTTTTACACAATTTTTTTACCAGTAACATACACATTATCATAATGAATACAATTTTTACCCGGAAGTGATCGTGCGGACCACACAGATTATGAATTCGTTAATTCTGGCAAAACTGTTTATTTGTTACCAAAGAAAAATTGAAAAGTCCTTGAAAGTAGGTAAGTAAACTTAATTAAATTATTCACTGGAATAGCGATTTGTATCCTGTACAATAAAATATTTATAAACAAAGGATAAGGGTGACTCAATAACCCCGCTCGACCGTATCGAGTGTGCGCCTGCTCCCAGGTTAAAACATGTTGAAGTCTTTTCGCTTTAAATATTAAAAATAATACAATTATTCTTCATCGGAATTTTATATTATTGTTCTTTAATTAACATCAATTATAAATGCTAATTCTCTGAGGCATACAATTAAAATTCGCTTAAAACTAATTATAATTTTAATAATCATTTAAAAAAATTTACATTTTTAAAAACATTGTCGCGCACTTGGCTTTACTCTCCTTACAATACAGCTACTATATCAAGAATGTTTTATTTTCTAATAAATGAACTTCTGCAAAGAGTGGGTACTTCGGACGGTATACTTTTAAAGCCACTGTGCTGCACAGAGTATTTTGTAACTAATTAATTAATACTAAATTAAAAACATGTTTAGTAAGTATTAATGACTTTCATTGGCTTGTCTTGCAAAGCAAAGTTTTATAAGGAATGCTTATGATTAGAAATTGACCCTCTAAATTATTTTTCTATATTTAGCAGATAGCCATATTTTGTCTTGTACGCAGCCACCAGATTTTGCAATATGTTCAATTTAAAAATTAGAGAAAGAAAAATTAACATAATAATTTTCCTATTATTTTATTTATTTATTCTTGCTTAAAAGTAGTATACAGAATTTAAAAAATATGTTACTAATTTGTATGGTTTATAATTAAGATCGCCTGTTGTACCCTTAGCGTCAAAGTGCATTATTATTGCATTCAGTACATTATTAATGTATAAGGGGGGCGCGATAAAAATTGTGATCGAAAAGGGGGGCGCCAGTATTGAAATTTTGAGAAGCACTGGTCTATATATATCAGTATTTAGAAATATAATGTTAAATTTTCTGATGAGAAATAATAATTTAACTACACACAATATTGATAAATTCAAGAATATCCAGAAATTTATATTGTGTTGCACACAGAATGATTATCCCATCAACTTCTTGAGAAAATATATAGATCAGAAATATTTCTTAAAAATACTTATAAACTCATAAATGCACAAATTCTCCACACAACATTAGGTCCACAAAGTCAGCTTGTTAATGGTCCAGCTGTGAAGTATATGTGCAATCCACACACAGGATAAATTTTAATACGCACATAGACCAATATTTACATGACTACACGTTAAATTTATTAATGATCAATTAAATATTTATGTCCAAACAAAAATTTATGAACAATCAAATGATTATGACCAATAAAGCAAGTTTTTTGCGTGCGGTCTGGTTTGCATCTAATGCCAAGTAGTTAAACTCTAGTGTCAGATTATGAAACGTTTGGATTGACATGACATTAGTAGGTATTATGAGCAAAATATGGGTGTGGTAATTGATATATTAAATATGAGAAGTCGTTCCATGGATATGGATTGAATTCTTGATGGGATGCTCTTTGGTGAGCTTTTAATGTTTTACGCTATTCATTTGTGAATATACTGGGTTTTTAATTTGAACTTTCGGTTTTTAGATAGCTTTTAGTTTGAACTTTCGGATTTTTTAATTTGAACATTCGGATTTTTTTAATTTGACCTTTTGGATTTTTTAGTTTGAACTTCCGGATTTTTTAGTTTGAACTTTCAGATTTTTTAGTTTGAACTTTTGGATATTTTAGTTTGAACTTTTTGATTTTACATATTTTTTAATTTGATACTTCGGATCTCGAATATTTTTTATGCATATACAACTTTTTTCTCTACCTATACAACTATTTTAAGGATGGGGGTGCATCATCTTTTGTGTTCGATGGTTCACTCATATTATGCACTGAATTATTTTTGAATTTTTATATTTTAGTGTTATAATATCTTTCAGAATGCGATTGTAAATAGTTTAATTTTCAAGTATAATGGTTTATTTTTAATTTTTATTTTTTAATTTTTTAATTCTTGTAATTTAGATATTTTCCGATTATTTTACCAAGTTGCAATAGGAGGAAAGTTGGCGCCATCAAACTAGTTTAACCCCACTTATAGGTCCTAAGTCCGACGTTGCACTTCGATATTCTATAAATTTTTATTTTATTTTATAATTTTTTAATAATTTTGTTTGAAAACGATGGAATTTTATCTTTTATATTCGCCATTGATATTTTGAAATAGTATATAGTATTATAAGATTCGTATATTTAAATGATTGATTTTATATATTTAAATATATATATATATAATATATATATATATATATATATATATATATATATATATATATATATATATTAAATTCAGCAAAAAGAAATTGCGGTTGAAAGGAACGCTAAAATAATTACAACATTTTAATGAACTTTCATATTTATTTAATTATCCCTAAGGGGAATATTGTTTTAATAAAGGGATAAAAAAAATTATGGATCTACTATATATAGGAAGATGTTATCGGTTTGGTTATTAGTTGGTTGAAACAAAGTGCTATACATTTTAAGTAGATGAGAGATTTAAAAATGTTAATTAAAAGAAGTTTTTCTTTATAGCATTG